>BSBK01003197.1:0-405000 GCA_027943335.1 Chamaecyparis obtusa
ATGCAATTTTGTACATCTTAACCTCTTAAATAGTACATCATATTTTAATATTTTTTTGGTTGTCTTCATATGCAACTTAACTTTTTATAACTATTATTTTGACTTCTGAATAGCAAAGGCAAATGTTGTAGGATTTGTAAAGCATGGAAGGGTACAAAAGTGATCATGTTATTTAAAACTTATTCTCTATTGTCCTATTTCCCATTTGCTTTGACAATTAAAAAAATTGCACAATTGATCATATACTTATGCATAGATGTCTTTATAAATCATTAGTTACAAGTACCAATAAAGTTATACAACTGATTTAATTACTAAGTTGTTTAAATAAAAGACTTTTCCCATCTGTTCACATTGGAAATTTGGAATAAAATACACTAAAGAACTCATCATAACCCTAATGCCTCATATTTTCTACAAAATCCACCACTGATTATGAATGAAACTCACTTTGACCGAGAACCCACTTCTCGCATGTCTATCACCTGCCACACTTGCAAATTCCGTAACTTTTTGCTTTAATATATTTTCCAGTGGTATTAGAGGTTCGGGGTAACTTTTCCTCATAGCTTTATCAACAAAAATTTGGTTGACAAACTATATGATTTTGTCCACATTTGTAATAAATGTAGATTCTGGATGTTAATAGTAATACTATACGTTGTTGCAGCAAGTGGGCATAGTGCCAGGCACATAATGGGGGATTATCAATTGACCATGGATATATTTTCCCTGAGTAGGCAGAGTTACGGTATTAGAATTTCAATGGTTGCTTACTTTGATTATCCAGGGACTACTGACAAATTTAAGCATAGATTCCATTATGCTGTACAAGGGTATATTTGAAGGCAGATGATGTTAGAATTTAATTACCCTCATAAATAAAATTTGTCATACAAAAGATGCTCTATGTTATGACACAATTCCATTCTCTTGCACCCTACTATCTCTTTCATAATCATTTACCCAACCGACCTAACATAGCCATTGTGACACAATTCCATTCTCTAGTATCGTTCGATGATTACACCAAAATTGACAATGAAAATCTATGCCCAACCTTCAATACAAAATAACATACATCTCTGGACAAAAAAGAGACATAGAGAATCCATTACACTTCTGGAGGTGTAATGGCAAGGGAAGAGTTGGCAGAGCAGAATCAATGTGCCACCAATAGTCTCTCAATTTCTTTCAGGGTTGTGATTGATAGAAATCCCAAGTTACAAAACCAGCCCTGATAACAAAAGTGGCTCAACAATATGTATAGACATGAAATCGTTATTAACTATTTGACTGTTAAAATACTTGAAATAATTCATGTCAATTCCCATACAATTTAGGTCCATATTAGCAGAATGTCAAAATACCATTACATATTAATAATTGACAAAAAGCTTGTTTAAATTTGTGCTTATCCCCATATCATCTATCCATTCCCATTTACCCATATTACTACATATTCTAATATCCATTCCCATTTACCCATATTACTACATATTCTAAAAATGTCAGTATATGGTCATATTCTCGTACCTTTTCATGTATCTTAGTTTTAAGATTTTCGTATATATTAAATCATTATTTACAAAATTTAATTGGTGTGCTCTCTTTCTCAGATTAGACATAAATTGTTATTAACCATTTGATCATTAAGACATAAAATTGTTAACTATTTTCAAACCAATTCTCCCAGACAATTTAAGTCCATCTTAATGAAATGTCAAAATACAATCACATATCTATAATTGATAAAAGCTTGTGTAAATTTGGGCTTATTTCCATATCCTTTATCTATTTCCATTTACACATACTACTACATATTCAAGAATTACTATATATATAGTCATGTTCTTGTACTTAGCAGCTCACGCCCCCTGAATACTATTAAATTTACGTTCATTTTTCTTCCCAGAAATCATCCAAGTTCCAGGAAGGTATCTCAACATTTTCCTCCATGAAAGTGGTAAACAGAAGAGAAGGTGAAACCATTGAATCCTCCGGCGTTCTTCTTGTTGGAATCTCCTCCATGAACTTATTATCATGGGCCATGAATATTCTGTTATCGTTGGATTCTCGTTGAGAAATGAGGGATTTGATAGAAGGAGACTGTGAGATGGAGGAAGAGTAAGTGAGGAAACCCAAGCTGGGCAGGTATTATCACATAATTCCTGAGCTTTGGGTCGCTTAGCCACAGGCTTTAACAAAACATGAGCCTGGGCATTCCTGTTAATTGCTGCACCACCTCCAGGAAATGGGATATATCTGTGCTCACAAATTGGGCTTCCTTTCTTTTCTTCGTTATCTTCATTTTGGAAGGGAAACGAGTGGGTATGTTTGTCAGGCAAGATTACGTTATTCCTCTCTAAATAGAAGATAAATGAGTCAATTTGAATCCATAAATGAGTCGCTTTGAATCCATAAATGTTCTTATCCAGATTACCAAAAGGAATGTCAGAATATTAAAGGCCAGGAATGTTCCACAAGACAGTTAAATTATAATTTTGTACGCTGTGTCCTGTATTTCCTAGCTCACTGAGTCAGTCACGATGTCCCGTATCATTTCATAAATGATTTTGTACCACTTATTGGTACCATATACTGTGCATGTCTTGATTCAAGTCTTAAATCTCTCCATCCATCACTTCTACCCTTCGTCATCTTAGATTTTTCTCCCCTGGTCTTTTGGAAGACTGCATTTATGGTCTGGCAGCTCTCTCTTCTAATTTAAAATATTTTTCTCATCCTTTTGAGCTACATGGTTCAAATATGTTGGCTAATGACTTTGATTTCATAGCACTATTACAATTTGACTTATCTTTGAAAATATCTTCTATTTATTAAGTTGGTCATTGCTTCTTTTCTATATGAAAGATCTTGAATCAAGTATTTTGTATTTTTTTTGTTTTGAAGACAAACTTCAAGCATATTTTCTAATAAATAAAAAACTAAAATATATTTTAAAGTAAATATATTAGACTTGGACGATTATGTTGTATATTACATTATCAAATTACTTTAATATCTTTATTTTGTGTGATTTTAATACTTTTACATCAATAATGAGAATAATTAACTTGTAAGATCAATGAAGTTTCATAAATTCTTCTACATGCAACAAACCCCTAAGCTACTTCTATTCACCCCATATGTCCTCAAAAATATGTACTCACATAGACAACTAAGATTTAGAAGGCATTAGTAGTAGTTATTTAATCATTATATTACCAAATTCAAGTTCTTCCACATCAACCACAAGATATCAATTGATAAAATGACAAACTCAATAATAGTCATATAAGTGAGTGAGTCAAATTATACTTTTGTTATATATTATATCATCAAATGAGTTCAACATACTTGCCTTGTGTGTTTTTAGTCTTTTTACATCAATAATGAGAATTAACTTGTAATCAAGTGTGTTTTGTAAATTCCTCTACATAAAACAAACCCCAAGGTAGCACCCCATGTATTCCAGAGGATGTACTCACATAGACAAATACAATTTAGAAGACACTAATACTAGTTAGAGGAATACACTTGATGACTAATTGATGCCAAAAGAATTGTAGTACATTAATAAATTTGTGTTTAGGATGTAAAAAAACCTAATTATCAAACATTCTATTTTTTTGTATTTAATCATCATATTATCAAATGCATGTTCTTCAACATTAACCATAAGATATAAGTTAATAAAATGACAAAATGGATAGTAAGATAGATTACATTTTCGGAGTTCATATCGACTATTGTATTACTTTTGGATTTTAGTGATGGAAATAAAATTTACACTATAAAATTTAGAAGCTGAGCATTAAAATGGATAATAGTCAAACATGGGACCAAATATGCACCTTTAACAACGTTATACATTTTAATGCAAAAATTATAATCATACTCTACACAAGTATACAAGGATGAAAACATAATAGTTTCACCATGTTTAAATATTATTGGGCCACAAAAATCAACTTTTTTAATATTTTATACATTTTAGTTAAAATACCAAATAAATTGTCAAAAAATTAAAGATAATGTAACCTAATAATTTTGTCATTTTTTGATGACTAGATCCTTCCATTAATATTTAAATAAGTAAAATTACATTATTCACAAAAAAATTAAATGAGGATATGAAATCACTCGACAAATCTCACATGGGTAGAGCTTGGAAAGTCATCTCAAAACATAAACATGGGCATAGCCCAAAAGCATAAACAAATAAACAAGTTGCTAAGCGACTAAAGAAGTGCCCATGGAAGGTGGTGGTCCTAGACCATCCTTCTTTCCCTATACATCAATGAGGTCAAGGTTGGGGTCTAAAGGGACCAACCTTCCTCTATATTATTGTGAGTGCGAAGAACCTAAACTGTCGGGAGCATGCGTAGACAATGAAATGTTAACTTTTAAATAAGCATGCAACACAACAAAGATTCAAACACACCACCTTTGATTGAACTAGAATGGAAGCACCCAAGTTCTATTTGATTTGTTCATTATGGAGACATGTGGATGTGATCTCCAAAACACAATAGAATATGATTCCCAATGCAAGCTTGGAATAATTTAAAGACTAAATGCAAGCTAAAGGAGATCCCAAAATGATGCAAGAAATAGTATGAAGAACTAGCTTACACCAAGGATTCCAAGAGATGACTTGATGAAGATTAACAACTACAAATGAGATGCAAAGCTAAGATTCATTTACCATTATGCTAAAACATGCTATGTGATTTAGACTAAAAGAAGGAACGAGAAACTAAAGGCTAAATGCTTATGAAATTCTAGAGCTAAACTAACATGATAACAATGTAAAAATGAGATATATTTTTTACTTGCTCTTGGAAGGGCCTTTTTTTATAGATTTTTGGAGGGAGGAAGAGGGATTGGATGATGGATGAGGTGGCACCTATGTGGTATCCACATAGGAGACATACAGGATAGTGAGGAATTTAAGGTTAATTTGAGACAAGATGGGAATTTAAGGTTTGAAGGGCTCAAGGTTGCTCACACACGTGTGAGAAACTTTGGGGAAGAGTGTGGGGGACCAAGTTGTAAGAAAAGAGTTAGAGAATTTAAGGAAGTTTGGTGGCTTCCTTGAGAAGAGTTTCTCACACATGTGTGAGCAACTTTGGGAAAGAGTGTGGGGGACAAAGTTGTAAGAAAAAAGTTAGAGCATTTAAGGAAGTTTGGTGGTTTCCTTGAGAAGAGTTTCTCACATGTATTTGTGAGAAACTCATTAGTACTAATGAGGTTAGAAATCACTTTTTAAGTGAGGTTAAGGGAGTGACTAGATGGGAGAGTAGGTTTAGAAAGTGAGGTGATGGATGTAGGCTAGGTTTTAGGTAGGGATTTAGATTAATTTAAAGTATGTTTAGATTAATCCAAGCTTAGAAGAATTTTAGGATGTGGAGGGGTTTAAATAAATAGTAATTTATTCAAAAAGGGATTTGTGGGGGGGGACATGTATTAAGATAAGTTTAAGATATTAGAAAGAGGAGTATTTAAATTAAATACTTTAGATAATGAGCCCAACTGAATTAAATAATTTTAATTAAATGGGTAGAGGGACATAAAAATTATGATTAATTAATTAGAATTAATTATGATGTCACAGGGATTATTAATTAAATAAATTAAATTAATAGGAATGATTTTTAAACGTCTACATTTTGTTGCTCTTTGATGCGATGTCGCAAGTGGCATGGCATCAAAGAAAAGAAAATAAGTTGCCCCAGATGAAATTAGGTGCCCACGAGTCATGGCAAAGCCATGACAGTAAGAGGTTGTGCCCCCTCAAGAAAATAGCCCAAAGGTAAAAGCTTTGTGGAATTTTCTTGAAAAAAAGACAAATAGGAACTGAATGGGGAGAGAAGATGGGGGAAAAGGGGAAGGGGGGAAGTGGTGAGAAATGGATAGACACATGTCGTTCCAAGAGCAACAATGCATCATGAAATATGAATCTAATGCAACTAATGGGAGCGTGAACCCACAATAGTGGGTTACACATTTTTGCCTGAACGGACACTGAACTCTACATTTTAAAAAAAACTTTCAAATTTAGATGCATATTGTCATTAAACCATTTGAAATCGGAAGATGAAGTAAATTAGAGTCTTTTAGGATTTTCTGTCTAGATTCCAAATATATTTTTTATTTTTATTTTTGAAATGATTTGAATAGTTTTTTCTTTCTCCCACAAAAACTGGTATGTTGTTGAAAACCTCATTTTCAAAGAGTTGCATTGTTTTCATAGAGAATAATTTTTTTTCTAAAATAGATATCAATGTGATTCTTTGAAATTGAGTTTTGTAACATTCATACGAAGGTCATGCAATTTTTTTGATGACATTATCATGATTATTACATATTTTATTAATGTTTGAAGTTGACTAAACCATAATTTTGACGTACCTTGACTACATAGCTTATAACTTGTCGTGTGTTTGTCCAATTTCATTTTAATTTTTTTGATAGAAAGAGAACTTCAATACCTAGGGCATAGATATTTTTTTAAAAAAAATTCTCTCATTTACTATTTTTCCATAAGCGTCAAACATAGAGGTAGATATACAGTGAAATATCTATGTTTAGTAAAACTAAAAATACAAAGTCATAATAAAATTAATATATATTAACATTATAATCATTGGAAATAATTTTATTAGTAGTACCTTACTACATAGATAGGTTTGTCAAATGGATTAATTTGATCTTCCAAAGGATAAAGTTGAAGTGATTTTTTGTCAGCATTTTAATAGGTGCGAAGGAAACTCCATTGTAGGTATGAATGAGGAGTATATATGTTATATCAATGTTTTTTTTATCTAAGAGGCTTTGACCTAACCATTTGTAATTAATTCCTTCAAATGGAACCTCTCAAGGCTTAAAACATCATATTTTATTAAAAATGTGTTATTTCGGTAAAAATCAACATGTCTAAAAAAGTGTAACTCACTATTGTGGGGTCACCCGGGACTTGAGGATTTCATTGTGTTAATGTTGGAGAGCACACCCTAGTTTGATATAGAAACATTAGAGACCCACCAAGGTTACTAGGAACTCAAGGCCTTGTCACCAGTGTTGCAGAGGACTAACACAACAAAATCACGAGGGTTTCCCTAGCATCACACATGAATCTAGGGGGAGGCATGGTGGAAAAAATACAGAGGAAACCAACAGACAAATGAAGCTTTCCAAGTGCACCATGTAACCCAAAAGATCACATGTGGGGCATGCAAGGGTCACATCTAACTGACTCATAGACAGAAAATAAAATGATCAAAATAACCTCACCCTAGATTGTCCTCATTTACAGTGCATCAAGATATAAAGGATCATCGAGACCTTGAGGAGAGGAACAATGAGAAGCCTTCAAATAGACAATCAAGATTCAAAGAAACAATCCAAAACTAAAGTGATAAACCCAAGAGACATCATTTTCCAAAAGATATCAATTGACGGAGTGATGAGAAGATTAGGTTGTACATGAGGAAGGACTCATCCTACAAGGACCTGCTGGTGAGATTCACACGGGAAACTATGGCTAGTGGAAAAAGATGAATCTGAGACAATCATTGGATCAAGGATGTAGACTAGGGAACTTGTTGAAGTACAAGGATGGGGAAACAAGTCAATTGGTCATATTTCTGCAGGACAAACATGGATATGTACAATAGACTTGACGATATAGTACAAAAGGTATGGTTGATATTTACAATGGATATTTAAAAAATCTCATGGATTAGGATAGGTCAAAAGGACAAAAATATATACAAAGCTCAAGATGCCAGGAATGAGATCACGTTGTACAAGTAATATATATGGGAAGCTCAAAATGTGGGATAGTAATTCATATATGTGTTGTGTATGCTTGATAATAGAACACCTTGGGAATGTGGTTTGGTGACATGGAGCTAGAGAAGTGGTGATGATTGGGTGAAGGGAATGGGGGGATGGGAGTAATGTAGTCAAGGCTAGTGGATCTAATTAAGGATTGACCGACCTTGCAGCCAAACCAATATGCAGCAAAAATACACAATAACAAGAACAGATCTGAAATGAAACTGAAGTCTTTATTCATTAAGTTATTGATTACATGCAATGTGTCAGGCTGTAAGGCCTTCCTGATTATGGCCAGATACAAAGCAGGTAATAGTCTACAAGATCTCGCAGGATCCAAATCTTTTCCCCAACATCAGCATTCAGCTAGTCTAGGTCTGTAACACACAGCACACTGGTAGGCACCCAGGAAAGATCTAAACTTGTACTCAAACTTCCAAGCAATCTTCCTATTCCTAAGCTCACAGGCTACTAACCTTCCTTCCAACAATCTGATGCCCCTAAACAACTACCCAAGCATCCTATAAATATTGATTCCCAGCCACAAGTCGGCTGATGAAATAATTAACCCTTACAAACAAATATTAAATGCTAAAACATCAGTCGACTCTCACATAGCATTTTTTATGTTTTTTATATTATCAAGGCACCTGTTTGCCAAGTTTTCACCAAGACAATAATTTTATCAAGACATTTTGCACTTTTAATGGATTTTTTTTAGATACATAGCCTGGATAGTCTAAGCATATAACTGCTTTAGATGGATGATATTGATGGGATCATTCAGGGACTCCCCTTCAAGTGTTGATAAATGATAGGCTCCATAGCTAAAACATGTTATGGAAATATAAGGACCCAACCAAGTAGGTTCAAACTTGCCTTTCTTTTCTCTATCAACTTGCACTTTCTGATTCTCTTTAAGGACCATATCACCCACCTAGAACTATCTTGGGTGTACCTTTTATTGTAGCTTCTTGTAAGTTGGTTTTGGTATACAACCATATGATCATAAACTCGCTGCCTCTTCTCATCTAATAGGTCCAGCTGGGTGAGTCGTGTCACGCGATAGTCTTCATTAGTGGTATAATTTTTCATAGACACGCACAATGAAGGAATCTTGACCTCAATTGTTAAGATGATCTTGGTACCATATACTGAGTATAGGGTGGTTTTTGTGGGAATGCAAAAGGAAGTGCAGTATGCACAAAGGGTGGGATTTCTTTGGAAGTGCCAGTCATGACCAGAATAATTATGGTGCAAGAAGGAACATGGAAAGATAGGGCCAAACGCACACCTAACTATCTAGTCACCTTGCAGAGTAAACACAATGGAAGCACACAAAATAGAGAAAAAAACTAAGGAGAGAAGGAACAACAAAAGCTTTATTTATTTATCCAATAATCCACATACATGCTCGGTTGTGAGGTCTTCCAGGTTGCGGCCAACAAGGTTTATGAAAATTCAGACTTAGACTCCATATTCTACCTTTGTACCATCTCTACTTCTCTCTTTGTTATACCTAGATATCCCTATTTATACTTGCCAAAATATCTTACAAAAGATTCTAGATCATTACATAATAGAAGGTCGACTACAAAATGGTCTACACACATCCCAAGACAAGATCCTAATATTAATTTGAAACATAAATTAAATACAGAAGTTGGCTCCAACTAAGAACCAAACACAAACAAACTCGGTCAAAGAAGAATCGAGCATCAGGGTATGTGCAGGATCATAGTATGCCAAACTAGGCTCTTAAGTGGCAATGAAAATTCAAAAAATTAGGTTTAGGCAAGTTGACATAAAAATTTGAACAAGTTATAAATATTATATCAAAAATATGTAAGAAGAGAATCTGTAGAAAATTGAATTTAGTTTCTAATATACTAGGCTTTTTTTGAAAAACAATTATTCTACATGTTGAAAATTTGAAATTTCAATGTACTAATATGAAAATTTTAGGAAAAAATAAGAAGTAGGTGTATGTCTGACCACCTTAAACACAATCAAATGATAAAAAAATTTTACAAGATTCTAGATATAAGTATTAGACTTATGTCCAAATGTGACACATATGTTTTTATAATTTATTTCAAAGTCAATAATTAATTATGATTTTTCTTCTACAAATTTTCCAGAATACAAAAACTCTCATGTCTGACCACATTAACTTAGTCTAAACTTTACAAAATTGAAGACTTTTTAATTTTTTCTTGTAGTAGGAAAATCATAGAATGTGACACATATTTTGGATTTCAAAAATGTTATACAATTTGAAAGTTATAGCTATTTTTCAATAAGTCTATCAATTAGGACTAGAAAGATAACAAGTAGGTGTATGTCTAACCACATTAAACAAAATCAAATGATAATGTTTTTTTATAAGATTCTATAAAAAAGTAGTAGACTCATGTCCGAATGTGATGTGTATTTTTTTGTATTTTTTTCAAGTAAATAATTAATTATGATTTTTCTGCTATAAATTTTCTTGAATATAAAAATTCTCATGTCTGACCACCTTAACTTAGTCTAAACTTCATCAAATTGAAATAATTATTTATTAATATTGGTATGTGCAAGATCATGAGGGGCCAAACTATGCCCTTAAGTGGAAATGAAAAATCAAGAAATCAGGGTTAGTCAACTTGACATGAAAATTTCAACTAGCTATGAACCTAATATCAAAAAGTTGTAACAATAGAATCTGTAGAAAATTGAATGTAGTTTCTAAACTACTAGGCCTTTTTGAGAAAAAGTAGTATGATTGGTGAAAAGTATAGATTTCAATGTAGCAGTACAAAAATTTCAAAAAAAGAAAAGAAGTAGGTGTATGTCTGACCACCTTAATCATAATCAAATGATAATATTTTATTATAAGATTTTATATATAAGTAGTAGACTCATGCCCGAATGTGACGCATATTTTTTTGTAATTTTATTCCAAAAAAATAATTAATTATGAATTTTCTGCGACAACATTTTCAGAATAAAAAAACTCCCGTGTCTGACCACCTTAACTCATTCAAAACTTTACAAAATTCAAAATTTTATTTTTTTTCCTTATAGTAGGCGAAGCATAGAATGTGACGCATTTTTTGGATTTCAAAAATGTTATACCATTTGAAAGTTATAGTCATTTTTCAATCAGTATATAAATCAGTACTTTAGAGGTAGCTCAATTAGAAAATAACTAATAATTACTTACCGAATTCAAAATTTGACAGCAATTATATTGATAAAAAGCTGATGATCTCCTTAAGATACCCTTTTCATTTTATCAAATTCGGGTGAAAAAAAAGTCGTCAGCTACATTGTCAAAGTTTGGAACTCAAAGAAACAAGGGAAAAACACATATTTGAGACATTCCAATAGTTGACCATGTAGGTTTGGTGCACAAAGCAATACCAAGCCTAATCGGGTACCCGATATTTACCCGAATATGACGCAGAATTTTCAATTTTCACTTTGCCTCCACTTTCTCCCTCCCATTTCTCCATCCTTCATAAACTATATATTAGTTATATATTAGATATATTAAATATTATATAATATCAATTATATATTAAATGTTATATAATATATTTTATTACATTAAATATTATTTAATATATATTAATATTAAAAACTATATATTAGATTATATATTATATATATTAAATATTATATAATATACATGTTACATTAAATATTATTTAATTATATATTAATATCAAAAACTATATATTAGATTATATATTAAATATTATATAATATACATTTTACATTTTAAATATTATTTAATATGATTCTAAGCACGAGCATGAGTCCCTACAGGGGCATAGTTGTGCCTTTTACAGGCACTGAAAACCCTAGCTACGCAAAAATGGAGGCTTTGAAGAATAGTTCACTGGAGGTGAATTATAGAAGCAGAGGGCAAGAGAATCACTCTGTTTCCACCACCTGTGGCTGTGAAATGGCATCTTTCCCTACTTTTTCAACCGAAACACTAAATTGCAAAGGTTCTCGAAATAGATTCTAGTCACTAGACAATTGTACCATGCCTGTTGATAATCTGGCAGCTCAACAGAGTCATTGGGAGGTTAAACAAGAACAACCAGATGGACCTTTGAACTGGTTGAAGATTATGGAGAGTGGGGAAGGGTTTGGTAAAATGAGCAGTTGTACTAGAAATTATGCAGGCATCGTAGAACTGACCACATTAATAAATTTAAAGCAGAGATTAGCGGCGGCGTGACATTATGAGGAAAGCCTTGTTGTTTCGATGGTGTTGCCCTGATATTATGAAGAATGTCTTGCCGCTTCAATGCCAGCGCCGCCTCTGTCTCAGACTTTCGCCATTGCTTCTCATCAGTACTCTAAGATATGGCAGGGATTGTGGGCTTTTGCACAACATAGTCCATCATAAATTCTCTATAAATCATCATCCGTTAAAGTATTCTGCATGTTTCTGAATGACTTACTCGAAGAATTTAATTTTTACCATAATTTTGGATCCATGGATTGTCATTTTGCTCTCGGAGAGAAGCTGCAGATTGCAAGAATTAGATAAATTTGGTTTATCTCATTTTCTTTCTCTGCCATTTCTGAGTAATACGATTTTGTTTTTGTCCATCTTAAATGATTTCACCTGAAGTTAATGAATTTTTTTAGATGATTTTGTCTGAAGTTTTAATGAAATTTCTTCCATGGATGCTAATGAAATATCTTCCATGAATGCTGATAAGATGTTTAAATTCAGAGTTAATAAATTCTATAGCTTGAATGTTCTTTGTTGTAGAAGGTTATTTTCATGGTTTGTGATTCATGCAATTCCTTAATAGTTTCATTCTTAACAAAATTCATAACTAGATTTTCCATAGCCAATTTTCTTCTTGATCATTGCAATATTTTCTCCTCCACTGAACATTTTGTAATCAGTTGATATACAATCACATTTTTCTCTTGGCCAATTCTGTAGGCTCGCAATTGAGCCTATAGATCCACAAAAGGGTTGAAATCTAGATCTGGTGGAAGAGTAGTATTAGAAAGAATTCATTCACTAACATCTCATTTGGGTCATGGGGACTCCCTAGGGGTCCTAGTACACCTTATCACGTGTTAGGACCCCTAGGGAGTCTCCATGACCCCTTTTGACACATTGGAACGCTCAAGTGTATCTTAAGGGGTCTCCTATGACCCCTTTTGACACATTGGAATGCTCAAGTGTGTCTTAAGGGGTCTTAACACCCCTTAAGACACACTTGAGCATTCTTATGTGTCAAAAGGGGTCATGGGGACTCCCTAGGGGTCCTAGTACACCTTATCACGTGTTTTGACCCCTAGGAAGTCCCCATGACCCCTTTTGACACATTGGAATGCTCAAGTGTGTCTTAAGGGGTCCTAGGACCCCTTCGGACACACTTGAGTGTTCCAATGTGTCAAAAGGGGTCATGGGGACTCCCTAGGGGTTGTAGTACACCTTATCACACGTTAGGACCCCTAGGAAGTCCCGATGACCCCTTTTCACACATTGGAATGCTCAAGTGTGTCTTAAGGGGTCCTACGACCCCTTCAAACACACTTGAGCATTCCAATGTGTCAAAAGGGGTCATGGGGACTCCCTAGGGGTCCTAACGCGTGATAAGGTGTACTAGGACCCCTAGGGAGTCCCCGTGACCCCTTTTGACACATTGGAATGCTCAGGTGTAGGATGAGTTCTTTTTGCAACTCTGTAACCTGATCTATTATGCTCTCTTTCTTCTGATTAAGATCTCTGATCAACTGCCTGATTTTATGTATCTGGAGGATATGCATGCCTAAATCTTTCAGCTCGGTTGATGCAGCTTGTGTACATGTCTGCATTTTTGCTTTAAGTTTCTTAATTTGTTCACCGACCTCAGAAGTGAACATGTCGGTAGTACACAAAGTCATCAAGGTTTGAAATATATAAGTTGTAATAATCTGACAATCAGATATTACCTTGGATAACTCTACCTTGTTCAAAGAAACTTCTACACACAAATTTTGTGCAAGTTTCTCCTGTACTCTACTTTCTGCCCTTTCTTCTATTCTCTTTTCTATATCAACATCGGGATGTTGTATTTACTATGACAAGTATGCTAGCTGATCTAGTATGGGCTTGTCAACATCAACATCAACATTAGGAATGACTTGTTGTAATATGTCTCTAACATTTGTCAGTATTTCATTCCTTTTATAGGTTTTCTTTAATCTTTCCTGAGTTGCCTTCCTCTGACATAGCTCACCATATGTTTGCAATTCAGAGGGGCTCAATGTCGTTGGATCAACGTTCGGTATTTCAATGATTTCTTGTAATGTTATGGCTCCTTTTCCTGGTTTCTTCTTCTTGAGAGGTCCACTCCTCGATAGTATAGCAGTGCTCTTATCTTTTGGAGTCTCGGTGCCAGTTGACATGCTTTTATCTTTTTGATGCTCATCAGTGCTCAATGGTTGAGCTTTGGTAGCAATGTCAGTTTGGTTCACCTCAGTATTTTCTTCTTGTTCTTTCTGTTCTTCACCTTCCTTTTTCTCCTTTGTATCCTTTTGTTCAATATCTTGTGGTGCAATAGTGGACTGTGCCTCTAGAATAGGTGAATTTGTATCTGCAAGTAACATTATTTCTAGTGTTTCCTCAGCATCCTTGTGTTCATCTTGTTTCTTCTCCTCGGGTTCAATCTGTGCTATAATAGCCAATGCCTCATCAATCGTCGATAGATTGTCCGATAGTGATGCTATGTCAGTATCCTTCAAAGATATTATCTGTACATCTTCATCATCATTATTATCAGGGTCACCATGTGTTATGTCCTCAATAAGAACATCTTCATCTATTTTCTTCTTTAGTTGAATTTCAACTCTTTCCGGTGCCTGTTGTGTTACACTTATCTTTGATGTGTCCTAACTATGAATTCAACCTCTTCTTCACCTTGTTGTGATTTAGTTGCGGTAGATGTGGATGCCATCAAGAAAACTAGGGTTTCAGTGATTACAGTGAGCACAAGTTAAAAGTATATCTGAAAAACCTACTTGATAATCGAAGAACAGTTGTCGGTTCGAGATGAAAGTGCCTTGAATCTCTGTAGAAATCTTTAGCTCAAACTCTTGGTTGCTCTAAAAAATTCATTCTCTAGTGCTCACAATGTAAATAATGAACTTGATTCTAGCATATTTATAGACTTTTCCAAAATTCCCTGCTCAAATATTTGCAATAAATGCTCGGCCTAACTTCATAGTGTATTACAGCTGTCTTATTTAGTTAACACCCAATTTCATCGATTTACACTATTTCCTCGGTTAACCTTGCCTTTACCGACTTATATAACATTGTTAGCTCACACAATATAACCATAGTGCATTTTAATTCATGCAGATTTGGTATTAACTCTTCAAGTATAAGGAACTGTATGTAAAATATGATCTTTCAAAGTATCAGTTCCATACATGCCTTAGTCACCTTAAGTGGAGTTACCGATGTCACCCTGTCCAGAGGATGAGGTTTCACTGACAGTGTTACTCGATTTAGCAGTCACCTTCTCTACTTTCTTTTACATAGTATTCCTCATCTTCATGATATCTGCAATAGTGTATCCA
Source organism: Chamaecyparis obtusa (assembly GCA_027943335.1). Classification (NCBI taxonomy): domain Eukaryota; kingdom Viridiplantae; phylum Streptophyta; class Pinopsida; order Cupressales; family Cupressaceae; genus Chamaecyparis; species Chamaecyparis obtusa. The sequence goes on from BSBK01003197.1 coordinate 15,439, forward strand.
CTCTCAAATACATGATTCTCATCCAGTACTCGATCTCTACATTCTTTGCTCACATGACCAACTTTGTGACAGTACATACAGGCCATCGGTGTGCTTGCCCAATATCTTGAATTTCTTATGCAATGTGCCCTGTAGCAGTTAGCAGCAATATGTCCATACCAGCCACAAGCAGTGCAACTAGTCCATGTATTATAATCCCATACATATGCATTACCTTCCCTCTTTGGTTGATATGACTTCTTCTGAGTTTTTTGCTTAGGAGTCTAGACTTGCTTCATCTTAGCTTTGCATTCACTTGCAATGTGACCATGCTTGTTACATGTGTAACATATCTTCCCTGTAGTAGTCTTTTAGATATTGTCCTTTTGTCTAGATCTGCATTCAAATGCTTGATGTCCATACTTTCCATAGTAATAGCAATAACCATCAAATCTTGTAGTAGTCATAGGAGGATACCCTTTAGCTTTGCTTTGGCATACATTAGAAGTGTGTCCAAGTTTTCCACAGTGATAGCAAGTGAGTACTTTAGATTTCTGACCTTGATTGTTACTGATCTTTTCAGTATGTTTCGATGATTCACCTTCACCAGTATAACCTATACTGGCTCTACTTCCAAATCTTCTCTGATTGTCCAAGAAATCATTAATCTTCTTTGAACTTTCTTTAGCCAACTTTTTCATCTCATTGTGTTGCTGTTGATTCTTTAGGTCATTCCTCAACTTTTCATTTTCTTCTCTCAATCTTGCCATATCTTCAAGATTCCTTGATAGTTCACCATTGATCTGATTTACTTCTTGATTTGCAATCAGAACCTGATTAGACACTTGAAAGTGATGATCAGTAGGTCTTTGTATTTCACTTTCCTTGGCTTGTAATTGTTCAGTCATCAGTCTTCTATCTTCAATGGCTAGGTTACGGTCTTGCTCAGCTTGTCTTGCATTGTTCAATATTTCTACCATTCTTACCATTTGTGTTTCTTGTCCAATCTGTAAAGCCTTCACTTGATCAGATAGCTACTGGTTCCTTTTAGATAGGTCAGTGATAGTACTTTCAGATCCATCAGAGATGCTTCCTGAGCTAGATCCACTACAATCAAATGCATCTTCAAAAATTTCTTCATGATAACCAATCTCACCTTATGCAATTGCAATGTTCTTTCTCTGTACCATTAAATCCTTTAATTTAGTCTTGGCTTTCTTGTACTATTCCACATACATCTGCAGTTGAAGTTTCTAATTCTCAATAGACTTATCAAGCTTATATCTCTCCATGTCTTTAGATCTTTACCCTTTAGTGGTTAGACTGTTCAACAAGAGAACTTCACTCTGATACCAATTGTTGGAAATTAGGAGAGACAGATACTGAGAGGGAGGGATGAATCAGTATCTACCAAAACTTTTTTTCATTTAAATCCTTCATTCTGATTTAACATTCAGTACTTTAACCGATCAAATAACTTGCATCAAATTGCGTAAACAATCATATATGAAACTAACTAATCATTATACCATCAATGCAATCACATAACACAAGTATTTGGTTACGCACAAACCCCTGTTAGAAGGTAAAACTATGGTGGGGATGAGACCCACAAATCTTCACTAGTCTGCAGATAGAAAGAGTTTGCCTATTAAGGCTACAATTGTGATCACTTCTGGTGATCTTACCCTATTAGGAGTAACAAAAGATTAGCTAGATCTACCTCGTTATAGGATTTTGACAACACTGTTAAGTGTGCACTCGGTTAAGAGATTTACAATAGGACTGTTAAATCCACTCGGTTAAGAGATTTTGATAGTTCTATTACAATTGTTAGAAAGCAATAGAAAATGTATCTGCTCTGATTGACAACTAGATTGTCCGATAACAAATCATGTAAGTACTGTATAAATATCACCTTTCCTGTGTAGATCTTTTGCTCTATGATGCTCGGTTTGCTTTGTCAATTCTGAATACTTCTCTGTAAACAATTCTGCTCGGTTTGGTTTATTCAGTGCTTGTATCAATTTAGTCTCATCATCTTCATCATTCTTAGAATGATATATTTATAGTGTTCTGGATTTGCTAAACCATTTGATTTACATCCATTAGAATATGCCACTTAACCATGTTCATAGATTATACAGCTTTACCTTTCTCGGTTGATGTATCACCATCAGATCTTATTTGAATTTTGTCAGTCATCGATCTTGTAACAAACTATATTCATTTTCATATCGCTACACTAATTCTAAAATAATCTAGCTTACATGTGTATCAGTTTGTTATAACTATCTATCTTGAAAATGGTGCCTTCACTGATTCATAAGTCATTTCTGTTATCCTCGGTAGTGCTTGTTTACTCTGTTTGGTGTATGCTAGAAGACTTCGGTGTAAACTATCCATCGGTGTGAATGTGCACTTGGTAGACTATAAGATACATCGGTGCATATAGTCAACCGACTTGCTTTGCTAAGCTTTGCCGACTATTCCTGTCTCCTTGTATTTACCGACTGGTCCAGTATTTCACCGACTAATGATTTTGATACTAAGTGACAATAAATGCTCAATAGAGATAACAACCTAGTGAGTCCCCATGACCCCTAGGAAGTCTCTCTCTCTGCCTCCAGTGAACTATTCTTCAAAGCCTCCATTTCTGCATAGCTAGGGTTTACGACGCTTGTAAAAGGCACATTTAATACAAAGATTTAGCCGACCACCTTTAAAGACCTAAAAGAAATGAGAAAAAAATTTAGGCCAAAAATACATACCGCATTTTTGTATGTAGTACCGTAGGCTTCAACAATCTAGTTGGCTTCCTCTGCTAAGGCACGAAGAACTTCATTAATGTATGCTCTAGGAGGAAGATTATAATTTCCATATTTCTGCAAGAGATTCTCCAAAATTTGTAATATTATATATAATATATTAGTATATGTATTATATATATATTATATACATGTTAGTATATATAATCCATTAGTATATATATAATATACATTATATATATCATATGCCTCCTTTCTATATATATATATTATATACATCAATATATGTAAAAGTTCAATTTTTTTCATTTGCTTCCGCCCTTTTTTCATCAGCCTAGGAATATCGGGTACCCGATATGGAATCAAATACCCAATTTTTGCTAGGTAATATTTGACCAAAATATTCCCTGTCCCCACAGACCAGACAATCACGGGATTTTATACTTTTTTCATGCGTTGCAAAACAAAAAATGTGATTTGGGGCCCATTGTTTGATTTTTGTTGACTTGTGGTCTCACCATGGGAAGCAGTAGTCGTCGAAAGGCTAAACGCAAGAGGAATTTGACAGATGATGAAATTCAAGCATTTGGGAAAAAGATAAGGAAAATCACCAAAGAAGGAGAGAAGGTATGTTAAACATTAATCAAGGTGACCCCGTAAATGTAGTTGTAAGTGAAGAGGATGTTCAATTTGAAAATGCACAAATGGAGATTGAAAATGTAGACTTTGGGAATGAAAATGTTGCACAAGAACCACATGAACATTATACATCTCCAAATTATATGCGAAATGAAGTCCCTTGCAACAAAGATAATCAATCTTCAAATTCGGGGCTTTCAAGAAAACCTAAATGGTTAATTGAAATTGAGGAGAACATTATGAATAATTGGGAAGGAAAGAGGTCACATAGAACCGTTAGGTTGTGGGCTTCAAGACTTTATGATCAATTTTTTCGAAACAAGACATTGGTTGAGAAATGTAAAATTTTTGTCCAGTTGTTAAAGATGCAAAAGATGAGACCTGTGCTTGTGAAATTGAAGATTCATGTGAACAAGAAAATGGAGAGAAATTCCATTGTTGTGAAGAATATTTTCAATGCTCTCAATAGCATTGGGAAGACTAGCAGAGAAAAAGACAAGAGAGTTTCTCGCAGGGTTATTACAACCTCCTTAGTAAGTCATCAGTTGAGAAAGGCTCGTTTGATGAGACAAACTTGTGTTGACTTCAATATAGACCGTAAAAATTTGGGTAGAGCACTTGCAAGAAGAGAAAGACTTGATAATCCACTTCAAATTGATACATGGGCTTATGGTGGGAGACTTCCACATTTCGATAAGAAGCTAACAGATGTTGTCAAGGATGAAATTCAACAATTTTGGGATGCTAACTCAAGAGTGTCACCAAATGTGAAGGATGTCTTGAAGTTGAGAGTTGGCAATCGAGACCACACTCCACATCATAAACATTATGTCGAGGTAAGCCAAACAATGTTGTATAAAAAAAATTGTGAGACACATCCAACATTGAAAATATCACAAAGGTCTTTTGAATCCGTGAAGCCATTTTATTGTGTAGCCCTTAAGATTTGAAATACATGTTGTTGCAATTATCATGTTGAGTTTTCAATACATCATGAATTATTATGGTCCATTCATTCTACTTTGCATACAAATTAAATGCTAGAGGATTGTGGTGCAAGTGGTCTTCCCAAATCATCAAGAGACTTGCTAGATCAATTTTTATGTCATAGACATGATGGTTGTTTATTTTATAAAAAAGATTGCTTAAATGCCAAGTGCTCAGAATGTGGTGGCTTGTCCAAGTTTAGAACATGTTTTCATGAGGGTTTGGAACACAATTTTGGAAAGACACTCGTCCAAAAAAAGGTATATGAAATAGTGAAATATACATTGAAGAGTGGAGGTGAAGGCTCTAGATGTGAGTTAGTTGCAAAAGAATACAATGTTGCTGATTTTATCTCAGATTTCAAGACAAATCTTTTTTACAAGTATGCAAGGCATAGTCATAGGTCTCAATGGTTGGATCAACAATTCAGGACATGTAAGGACACTTTCCCCATTGGAACTATTATATCCGTTGTAGACTTTGCGGAGAACTATACATTGCAGCCCCAAAATGAGACTCAAGCTCAATATTACAATTCCATTTAGGTTGCTATTTTTGTACACATCACATATAGACATTCCCCTGATAGCACAAAAGATGAGTGAAAGATAATCAGAGAGTACCATTTTTATATGAGCGACGACAGGTCTCAGTCTCATGAGTTTGTTCAACATTGTTTCTAGAACTATTTTGACTTCTTGTAGGAAAATGGTATTGCTATGGATAGGCATCTCATTTGGTCAGATAATTGCACTGGTCAATTTAAGAATGCCAAAATGTTTTATTGGTTGTGTAGAATGCATGTGGAGAGAGGTGTACCTCATATTTGGAGTTTTTTTGAGTTAAGGCATGGGAAAGGGGAGCATGATGGAGCAGGTGTGTGTGTGAAGAGAGCTCTAGTTAAGGAGCAATTGAGGATTTTAGGTGTTGTACTTCTTGATGCTCATTCTATTGTTGATTGGTGTACTTTAGCATTGTCACAAGGGGGGACTCTTGATTCTACAATGCATAGATTCTTTTGATTGGTTGAGGAGGGAACTATAGGAGATAGATTGGATTTTCAAATAGTGAAAGACTCTTCAAAAATGCATTCAGTCTGAAGCTCCAATAGTAGTACATGGACCATTTGGACATGAGAGTTGGCTTGTTTTTGCCCCATGTGTTTTCAGTATGATTGGGATCATTGTGAGTCAAGTGAGTGGGTGGATACATGGGTTCCACAGTATCTGACTCCTTTATCTTTGACACTCTCTATAAGAAATGATGACATGGACACTTCAGTTGACTATGACCATCTTTCAGATCTTCTGAAGCTAGGAGATGTTTTTGCATTGGTTGCACCGCAAGGGAATGATGAGAGGTTAGATTATTGGTTAGCACATTGTGTACAAGGTAAATAGAAGCTTGTACAACTGATGACAGATGGTGATGGGTTCACATATCCTACTAGTTCAGTTGTTGTTGTGGGAATATGGCTGCGAACATACATGATTAGAAACAATGGAGTTCCCGCATTTGAAGACTATGAGAAGCACAAAATTATTCTTATGTATTCACACCTTGTTATAGAAACAAATGTCAAGTTGTCAAAGCATCAAGGAAGACCAAAGACAAAAGAACTTTGGACTATTACTACTACTGATCATGAAGCACTATAGGAGACCTTGAAGCAAAGAGATGACCCTTCAAGAACACTTGACTAGGTAATAAGTTAACTTAGTGCATTGTTTTCTAAGTTTGTTAAGCTTAATTTCAATACATTAATTTGACCTTTCTTAGATTGTATTTTGAGTCAATAAACTTGGTTTTGTATGTGGATTGTAACTTGTCCAAGAGCACCTATGAAGACACCTATGGTCACCATGGATCAAATCAAAGATAGAAGGACAAAAGGATCCTTAATGGTTAATTGAGATCTTTTGAAGCCTATAATGGCAATTTGTAACAATCAATTTGATTTAAAAGTTAAATGTCCTAAAACTCTTTATAAGGACTTATGACTAAAATCATGTATGGGTGGCCAATAGTGCTAAGAAGGGATCGGGTATGTGCAAGAAGATGAGAGGCCAAAAAGTGGTGATGTGAAAAATATTCACTTTTCACTCGTCCAAAAGTGCATGAAAGTGCTTGTTGACTTTTTAGTAGGCCTGGGTGTCAGTACACCTAGGCAAGCCTGCCACCAAAGCACATTCCTAATCGTGTACCTAAAAATATCGGGTACTCGATAACTGTGGCATATATCCTGCACCCACGAGCCCTATTCTTCATTTCTTGGCGCGATTTTATCATTTTCTAGCCGCGATTTTCTAATACCCGATATATTTTCGGATACCTGATATTTGAAACGTCAAATTTGACTTCAAGCATATTTGGTAAGTAGTTAATTGTATATTTTTATTAATTTATTTCATCTTCATTGTAAATGTAGTGTTTTTTTTAAAAATAGGGTTTTGTATTTATATTTGTAATAATATTTGAAACTTAGATTTGTTTGTTATTTAATCAGACATGGCTGACAACAATGAAGAAAATAACCCTCCAAATAACAATCCCAAAAACAATCCCCCATATCTAAACCCTAAATCTTTACAAGATTTGATAGAAGAAAATTTGAACACAATACGAAGTTTCCAAAACACGTATCAAAATATACCTACATTAGCTCCCATGCTTACCACACTAAATACAATTGTTGGAAATATTGACACACTCACGTAGCAACATAATGTTGCTCTTCATTGGCGTGATGATATGCACGACCAATTTGATGATGGGCTTGACCATGATGGGATTGCAGCCCTTAATATAACTAAGGAAGATATAACTGCCCTTTTTGTCAATCCTAAAACCGGAATACTAGTTGACCCCAAAAAGCCCAAATTATCAATAAAATGGTGCACAAATGAAGCAATGTGCACAAACTTTTGGGATCGCTGGTGGATGGTTTTTGATAAACCACCACATAGCAATTTGGAGGTCCCATTTTATTTCCTTCAAAAATTGTATGTTGAGTTTGTGCTTGGTAAACATGTTGATTATTGGAGTATGAGGCCCAACATGGGCATAGGCTGAGGAGCTCCTCAGACTAGGCCATCTTCCCAGTGCCAAAAGGCCACTACCTTTGTCCCCCCCACTGATGTTGCACCCCCTCCTTCAATGCAGCATCCTGATATCATTAGAGAGGCTGCTGAACAGACTATTAGGGCAATTCATTTACTGAGTGATCAGTTGATCACATAGACTAGGTCAGTGTTGCCTCCTATGGATGATGTTGGTGCATCGACATCTCGTCAAAGTTCACATGTATGTGAGCCCCATACATGCATTATGTGCAGGCATATGTGCCTCGGACCACTTACTGATTTTGATATATATCAGTTTCATGATATTGATGAGGGAGATACAGGAGAGGCTACTGCAAAGGCTGCAACACCTCATGGAGCATCTACATCTCATGAGAGTGCTCAGGAGGTGCACGTAGAGCCATTGACTCCTGTTGATACGATAAGAGTAAAAATTATAAATAAATTTGTCACATGACTTATTTAATTTAAAAATAATTTATTTATTTAGATTAGTTTTAATGATTGCATGCACTTATGTATATATATTTTTTCCATTTATGTTCAATCGATGACACAGGAGGAGGTGAGACAGGTGGATGAGCCCACACTTTTGGCCATTTCATTTGGCCTTGATGACTATACGATATATTATAAATTATGAACCCATTAGTTTTTTTTTATATCATTTGGTGTACATGCTTAAATCTCTATCAATTAGAGCAATAAAACTCATACATTTACTAATATATATTGTCATCTTATTGTGTTCTTGCAAGCTACAGCCAACGTCAGTGGGGGGCGTGAGGGGGTTCCTTCATCAAGTGTCGACAAAGGAAAGGTAGTTAATTGTTTAAGATTAATTATGCATGCATATGTATGCCACTTGTGTGTAGTAATAAATATTTTACTTGCACTTTATTGTATAGGGTGTGGCTATTGATGATGTCCCGGCACCGGTTCGGCGGCGTAGGGTTACAGGCGTCTCAATTCAGAGTGATAGCCCGATTGTACGTAGACTTTTACATATTGTTATTTGTATTTTGTAACTAGGGTTGCTATGATGAAGTACATTGATATATAATTGACAATCTTTTTACTCTCATAGGTTACTCCGACTATGAGGGAGGTCCCATGAGAATCTTTCATTTCTTTGTTGACCCAACCCACTATTCTAGAGGAGGGATCACCAGATGTAAGTTTTAATTTTAGTTCAATCAATTTGTAATTTTATTATGCTATCATCCTATTTTGTAGATTTATTACTCTATGTTGCACCAGTCTACTAATATCATTATTGCAAATATATATTTATAGGTCAGAGTTGGTATTGTTGGCATGGTCCCTTCGCTACCCAGGACTTATGTTAGGACACCTGATCGTGGTAGGCGATCGAGAGACTAGGTACAAATTTTTTTGTATTCAGTTATAATTTTAATTAAATTAGTATTTGAAAATTATGAATTATATATATATATATGTGTGTGTGTGTGTGTGTGTGTGTGTGTGTGTACAAATCATATAAAGTAAGCAAGCTAACTTTGGTTTGAACTCATTTTTTATGCAGGATCAATCAGAGCCCAACACTTCTTCAAAGAGGCTACATTTTGATGATCCCCCTACAACATAGGATGTGTACACGCTAAAATGGTGCACTTCTACGAACCATTATATGCAAGGTTGCTCAAGAATGAGGCCTCACAAAGTGGCTCATAGCTCTCTATGCATGGAGTTGCAAGGGACTATGATGTATTTGCTCTCAGCTAGAGCTACAAGCTTGTGACCTTGCTAGTCAACCACACAATGAGAGATTCAAATGAAGACAAGGGCAAGAGTGCCAATATCCTCAAGAATCATTATGAAAATGCAATGTAAACTAGTCTATGGAAATGAAAAGGCAATGCAACTAAGCTATGAAATGGAAAGAACAAGTGTTACAAATCCTTCCTATTAGGCTATGTGAGTTGAATCTATTACATCAAAGGAAACTAAGCTATGAAATGAAGCTAAAATGCAAGAATGAAAGACTAAGAAAAATAAGGTTTCCAAAAGCTCCAAAAGTCTCCAAGAATTCCTGCAGCATAAGATTAGTATTCAAAATATATGATATGAAAATGGAGGAGAGAGCTTTCCTTTTATAAGAAATGCAAAGGAACGGACCATTGAGATTAAGATGCAAAAGTCTTAATCGGTGGTGGAGGTTGAAAGAGGAGCAATCCATGTGCACAAGTATCCTCCAATGAGAGTGAAGTGTTGACTTTTGAGCCTTATGTGAGACAAAAAAGTGCTTTTTTCCTTTTTGTAAAATAGGAATAATATTTTATTTGTGCAACTTAGGACAAGAAGAAAATGGGGCTTTTTATTTAATCAAAAGGGGAGGAAATATTCTTTTTAATCAAATATAGACTTAGGATAAATGATTAGCCTATAGGATAAAAATCCAATATATGATCAAAATTAAGACTTGATCAAGAAATTGATAATGTTGAAAATATTGATTATTGATCAAAATGATTCAGGGTCAATAAATTGAATAAATGGGGCCCAAAGTCTAGGCGACCATTTTTGGGTGCATACATTTGCCCCTCTTTGACTAATGTGTGATCGATTTGGGAACACATGTAGTCAAAGAATGAAGTTAAAATGTGAGATCGATCTGGGATTACAAAATAACTCAGATGTGAGGTCGATTCGGGATCACATTCAAAGTAAGAGATAAGAATCTCAAATTTGAGCAAAAGTTCACAAAAGATGTCTGAATCAAGAGCATCAAGATGATCAGGGATGAGAATCCCATAGGTACTGCCCCCTCGGAGTTGAAATTGAAATCAGAGAGAGGAGAATAGTGAATTGATAAAGATTTGATCAAATTAGAATGAAATCACAATCGAATATAAAGGTCAATAGGTTAACCATTAAAACATGCCCCAGCCTGACTAAGAAAGATGCAGTCAAACGTGAGAAAGGAGTGAATTGAATGAAGATGAATGAAAGACTAGAAGTTTGGAAGACATAGAAATGAAGAAATGACGATGCCCCAACAAAGATCGAAGGATTAGGCCTCAAAAAATTTAACCAACTGCGTAGAAGAAAGTGAAAATTGAAATGTGATTTTGACTATCAAGATGACCTCAGATTTCAATTTTGAGTCCGAAAATGGATCCAGGACGTCAAAATTAGCTAGGGGTGCAATTTTTGTGCAATTCTGAGGTGTTTTGAAAATTGGTCAAAAGTCAAAATGCTATAAAAGGGGTGAAAATGTCATTTTCAAAAATCATTTGTCTTATAGTGATTTGAGAATTTTCAGAGCTTGAGAGAGAGAATATGGCCCAGCAAGCAGGAGTTCCCATCCATAAGCATCGATTCGAGCGCGCCCAGTTGCACAACCGGCCACCGCACTATCCTGCCCTGGTATGTTTTCAAAAAACTCACTATTTTTGAGTCATTTAATACCTTTTAAGCACGTTTTGTGAAGTTTTTAAAATTTCAAATTTTAAGGTATGTGAGATATCACACGATACTTTAGAAGTATCACTCCCTTTAGGGATAAATATCACGCGATACTTTACGGGTCCCCAAAGTATCGCGCGAGTATAGGCACTAGTATCGCACGATACTGGGAGAAAAATCATGTGATACCGGGTGAAGTATCGCATGACCCAAAGTATATCGCACCACTATAGGGAGAAGTATCGCGTGATACTTCTCTAAAAAAGCAGTATCGCCCAAGGGAAAATTTTAAAATTTTAAGTATTTTGAGCAAAAATGACATAGGTCCAAACAATATTATGCATTTAAAGATGTGTTAGACTGATTTTTAGGCATCCATCATGATATGTTCTAACAACTGGCTTGGTTTAATGGCTTGCAGGAGGTCTTTCTGGCATTGATCATCAGAGCACCGAAGGTGACTGGGCTAAGGTGTGTCCGAGATCTAGATGATTCGGGCAATGCTGACATTAGGGCTATGGAATTCAAGTATTTACTCAGATTCCCAGACATCAGAGCTGACCATGGGTTGTTGACTGCACTAGCTGAGAGATGTCATAGCGAGCACAACACCTTCCATCTTCCCATAGGTGAGGCATCCATCACGCTAGAGGATGTGTACAGGATCTTACGAGTGCCATGTCACGGCGAGCCTATAAGTATAATCATGTTTTTAAATTGTGTAAGTGTAATATTTCCATATGATGAAAATTGACATGATTCGTGTGATGGCATAGGTATACTATGATCAGGATGTGACCAAGGGACGACAGATGATCTAGGAGATGTTCTAGGATGTGATTGTCCTGGATCGGCATGTCAGCTGGGAGCGGTTAGTAGAGGATTTCGGTAGAAATTTTTCGGTGCCATGTATTGTGGCATCGATCATTTCATAGATCCTGATGACTAATCATAGTCAAAAAGGATTCCTGCTCGGATGGGCCAGGTTACTGATGGACTTGGTAGGTAGACCTCGGCGCATGGCATGGGGTCTGACCATACTAGTAGAGATGTACCACGAGCTACATGAGATCTTGTACAGGGATAGCCGGTCATGGGCGTGCGGTGCCATCTTGGCACAAGTGTGGGCATGGGAGCACATCGCGGTGATGCACCCGAGGGTTCAGCCGAGGGAGAGGAGATACCCCTACATATATAGATATGTGGGGTTCATATGACATGCTCATAGTGGGGATGTGACATACTATCGGAGGATCTTGGATGAGATGGCATCGTTCACATGGAGGCCATACAGGGATGTGGAGGGGTGGAGTGATGTAGATGAGGAGCTGAGCTACATGCTGTGCACTCAGCCATTAGTAGGCCGATACCCAGAGATAGTAGAGAGATTTTGCATCACTCGAGTATGACGGCAGTTTGGGAGGCAATAGCGAGTCTCGATAGAGACCACTACATATGCCCAGGTCAGGGATGAGGAGGGACATGGGTGGCTACCCATGTTAGACTACCAGCAGGCAGTCACAGAGACAGCGGGTATTAGGAGCGAGCCCTGGGAGTATCACCTAGATGTGGTAGATGCAGGGGCTGATGCAGCATACAGGGTAGAGTGGCAGAGGGTGCCATTCCCTCAGTTTACGATACCAGATGCATAGGTACCAGCACAGGGGGGAGATGGAGGAGATGACGGGGGGGACGGAGGAGGCGGAGGGGACGGAGGGGATGGAGGAGATGGTGGGAGGGGGAGAGGGAGGAGGATGGAGAGAGGGGAGGGATCTAGATCAGGTGGCCAAAAATGGTCATGGGGATAGAGATCGGCGACGCCTGAGGATGAGGCGAGACCAACTCGTCGGCAGGCAAAGGCACAGCAGGACCAGCTTGCGGGTGGAGATGATCTGAGAGCAAGGATACAGGCTCTCGAGGCTAAGATATTGTAGCTCAGGATTACTATAGCAGTGAGAGAGTAGCAGCTCACTGATCAGAGAGCAGAGATAGAGCGTCGAGAGAGGCAGCTACAGGTTGCCCTAGCAGAGAGATAGAGAGAGGCAGCACGAGCTGCATATTATTATGGCCTCTACATTCAGGTAGTCCCAGAGGATCGGAGAGCGCCGTCATACTTTATCGTAGTGGGTAGATCAAATGTAGTGCTTGATCCAGCACCACCTCCACCAGCACCAGGACAAGAGGGTGGTAGTCAGTCTTAGGTTTTAGGATTAGACATATCTTGAGACATTCATCCAGATTATGGGATCCCATATTGTATATTGTATCATGACATTGATGTATATATGAGATTACTGGATGTTCGATTGTATCATGTGTTTATGTCTCTCTTGTGATGGATGTATTAGTTTATGTATATTATCTTGTCATTTTGCTCAAAAATGCTTATGTATGTTCTCTCTCATAGATGTATGTTTAATTCTCATGTGTATGATATAGACTCATGTTTCTGGAAATGATAGTTGTGATATAGACATGATGATATGATTAACCCCTTGTGATGAATAGGAACAGGTTCAAGATGAAAAAGACAAGGAGTGAAAGACATGATCGAGAAGAAGGAAAGGTGAGCGCAGTTGGCTGATAGGTCCACATAAGATGAAAAGGAGAGCTCTCTCCATATGCAAGATGCAAAACTAATCTAACATGAACCTAAGAATGCAAGCTACATGAAAAGTGGTTGACTTGCAAGGTCACAACACTTATAGACATCTAATTATCATCATCGAGCGTTATTAGTAGCGTCGCAAGATCATACAATGCACACTAGCATAAGTATGTGGATATGAATATGATCTTTATCAGATAGAAATGTGGAAATCCCACCTAGGCATCAAAGACATGTAGGTCAAGATGACTAGAGCAGTGAGATCACCTAAGTTTGATATGGCGAGATTATGCTTGCATCAAGACACATGAAATTCAGGATAACTAGAAGCATGCACTCGCAAAATAGTTAAGGATAATACCTTGTCAACCCCAAGTGTCAAGTAAGACTAGCATAAATGCTCATGATAGTTAGGATCAACAAAATATACCCACAAGCAGATAAAGAAATAAAACATGTGCTCATGCCCTCAGTCTTCTAGCTATGCATCATCGAAAACTTCTCAGGGAGAGACTACTCATCAAAGAAATCCTCATAGACAGCACACAAAGAAAACTAAAGTCAACATATCTCAACGAGTTGATTGTTTAAGTGTGTGTGTGTTGGTCATAGAGTCAAACTCTAAGTATCACATCTTCTTGGTGAGAAATATCACATTACACTTGGACTATTGGGTAAGACATCTGATAAATGTTAAGAAACACTCGACGCAAGGGTAGTATTGAAAAATACTATTTGGGGTGGTGTTGAAAAACACCTGTTGTGAAATGCCCCACGAGACAAACGTACCTAAAGGACCTATGCTAATAGGTATGCCCCCTAGACAAAGACAAAGACCAATTTCAGATCAAGTCAAATAAGGTCAAGGGATGATGGAAAGTGGCTAAGTGTCAAGGACGCATGCTAACAAATAGGGGTGCAAAGGCCGCAAGTAGCGCCTGTTTCCAGGTTTTCACCATTTGGAATCTTTTTTTGTCATTTTTTCATTGTTTTGTATTTTTGCTACCAAGGTGCCTGTTTCCAGGTTTTCACCAAGGCACTTTTTATATTATTTTTTTTGAATTTTTGATTTTTTAATTTTTTTTAATATTTTTTCAGGACTTTTTATACTTTTTAGGATTTTTTTCAGCATCATATATCAATTTTTTTTGGTATTTTTCAAGATCCATAAATATGTATAGAGGATGCCCCTAGACAGAAACGAGCATCAAGGATAGAACTTCTTGAGGTGCACAATGTTGATGGGATCAGGGAGCTATTCTCCATCGGGATCTGACAGTAAATATGCATTGGTACCAAAAGTAGCTGTGATGACATATGGTCCAAGCCAGTTAGGTTCAAACTTGCCCTTTTGTTCTCTGTTTTGTTGGTTCTTAGGGTTCTCTCGCAAAACAAGATCACCTATTTGAAATTCTCTAGGGTGAACCTTCTTGTTGAATGCCTTGGACATATGCTTTTGATACACTCTCATATGATCAAAGGAAGCCTTACGCTTCTCATCTAGAAGTTATAGTTCCTGTAACCTCATGGTGCGGTAATCCTCATCTATTATCAATCCTTTGAGTGAGACTTTGAGTGATGGGATCTCTACTTCTAAAGGTAATACTGCTTCAGTGCCATAGGTAAGGGGAAAAAGCGTGGCTCCTGTAGGTGTGTGAATGCTTGTTCTATAAGCCCATAGTGCTGGATTGATTTGCAAGTGCCAATCCCTACCATTCTTGTGCACTGTCCTATGAATAATTTTAAGAATGGTTTTATTAGAGGCTTCTACTTGTCTGTTTCCCTGTGGAAAATAGATGGAGGACCAATGTTGCTTAATTTTAAACTTCTTGCATAAATGCTTTAGGTCCTTGTTCTTGAATTGACCTCCGTTATCAGTGATAATCTCAAAAGGTACTCCAAATTGGCAAATAATATGATTCAAGATGAACAAAGAGATAGTCTTCCCTGAAGCAACAGAAAGTGGCACAGCTTCCACCCATTTTGTGAAGTAGTCAATGGTAGTAATAATGAACTTATGTCCACCTGATGAGTTGGGATGAATCTACCCAACTAGATCAAAGGCCCGGCACTGAAATGGCCAATGAGAAACAAAAGGGATCAGCTCCCTACCTGGAGCATGAATCAAGTTTCCATGTTTCTGACATTTTTCACATGACTTAGCAAAGGCTACTACATCTATCTGCATTGTGGGCCAATAATATCTCACCCTAAGCAACCTTCAGGCCATGGCAAGACCATTAGAATGTCCACCATAAATGCCCTCATGGATGTCAACTAACGCTCGGTTGGATTCCTCCTTTTCCAAGCACCTAAGGAGCATCCCATCTAAACCCCTCCTATATAAATCACCAAAGATAAGGGTGTGGTGAGAGGTGTTATGAATGAGGTTTCGGCATTCAGAATGGTTGAATGTGTCAGGGATGATGCCATCATGAAGATATGAATAGATAGCACCATATCGGGAAGACTCGTGTGTGACAAAGGTACAAATGACATGGCTTTCAGATGAGTCAAAGATGGGATGGTGTAGCTCTTCCACCAGGAATTCAAATCTTGATTCATGTGTCTCCAACTGAAGAAGTGAAGCTAATGTGGCCATGGCATCTACAGCTTTGTTCTCTGTCCTAGAGATCTGTTGAAACGTCACAAAGGTAAAGTAACGTTTCAATGAGTCAACCATCTTTTTGTAGGGTATCAATTTATCATCCTTGGTTTGATACTCCTCATTGACTTGGTTGATGATTAACTGGGAATCCCCAAAGACATGTAACTCTGTTATGTTCCATTCTATAGCCATTCTCAAGCCATTGGTTAAAGCTTCATATTCTGCAATATTATTCATACATGGGAATAAAAGTTTGTAAGACTTTGGAATATTGTACCCATGTGGAGAAAAAAATAATACTCCAGCACCTGATCCATTTTGCATGTGGGAACCATCAAAGAACATTTTCCAAGTGCGAGTAGTCATATACAAGATGTGTTCATCTGGGAATTCCACTTGAATAGGCATACTATCCTGAATTGGGAAATCAGCTAATTGGTCAGCAATAGCTTGCCCTTTTATGGCCTTCCTTTCAATGTACTCTATGTCAAATTCAGTTAAGACCATCATCCATTTAGCAAGTCTACCCATGAGGGAAGCCTTACTAAGCAAGTACTTAAGAGGATCAATTTTTGCAACCAAATGTATGGTATGAGCAATCATATAGTGTCACAACTTTTGAGAAGCAAACACCACTGCAAGATAAAACTTCTCAATGTTATTGTAATTGATCTCATAGGAGACTAGAGTACGGCTGATATAGTATATGGCCCGTTCTTTCCCAGTATCATCTAATTGAGCCAACAATGCCCCCAAGGAAGACTCTGTTGTTGAAATGTATAAAATCAATGGTCGCCCAGGAATAGGCGGCATCAAAATTGGAGGATTAGCTAAATACTGTTTTATTTGATCAAGGCTCTTTTGGCAATCCTCATTCCATACACAAGAAGCACCTTTATGCAGCATCTTATTAAAGGGTTGTGCTCTATCTACCAGCTGTGAGATAAACCTCCTAATTGACTGGAGTCGTCCCTGAAGACTTCTCATCTGACTAATGTTTCTTGGAGGTGGCATGTCTAAAATTGCTTGGACCTTTTCGAGGTCAACCTCTATACCTTTTTCTAATATTATAAATCCTAAAAGTTTGCCTAAGGTGACACCAAATGCACACTTCTTTGGATTCAATCTGAGTTGAAACTGTTCCATGTGATCTAGAATTACTTCCAGATCATCGAGGTGTGTGTCCCATTTTCTTGATTTTGCCAGGGTATCATCCACATAATCTTCCATGTTTTTGTGCATCATATCATGAAAGATAGTGGTCATAGCTCTTTGGTAGGTTGCTCCTACATTCTTTAACCCAAATGGCATAACATTTCAGCAATAGGTTCCCCATGCACATGTGAACACTGTTTTCTCTTGGTCTTCGGGAGCTATTTTAATTTGATTATATCTTGAGAAACCATCCATTAGAGAATATATTTCATAGCCCACTGTCATGTCCACTATCATGTCAATGTTTGGAAGTGGAAAATCATCCTTTGGGCATGCTTTGTTTAAATCTCTAAAATCTGTGCATACACGAATGGACCCATCATGTTTGGAAACTGGTACTATGTTTGAGATCCATTCTGCATAATCGATGGCTCTGATGAATCCAGCTCTCAAAAGTTTTTCTAATTCTGCTTTGACAAGGAGAGCTACATGTGGATGCATTTTTCTGCGTCTCTATTTCACTGGTTTGACTCCTGGAGCTATGGATAAGTGATGCATTATAAGATTTGTGTCAAGCCCTGGCATGTCTGAATAGGTCCATGCAAAATTAATTTTCTTTTTTTGTAAGAATTGTATATATGCCTTGGTTTCTTCTTCTGATAAAGACTGAGCAAGATGAACTATTTGAGGAGTTTCTTCTATGTTCAAATTAACTGGTTTTGTTGGCTCAATCAATATTGATGATCTATCCTGGAAATAACTCGGTAAGTTATTAAGTACCCCATCTTTATTCACCTCAAAGAGGTTTTCACCCTCAGATACGTCATCTCTTTTTACTATTTTTGGTTCTGATACTGCCACAAAGTGGTTTTCGCCATCAGACCTATTTTTCTTTCTTTATTTCTCTTTTATTTTTAGACTGAGGTACTTAATATCAGGCTCTGTCATACTTGTTGTTGGTTCACTAGTGGAAGAAGCCACGGGTTCAAGAGCATTTAGATAGTAGGCAATTTTGTAATCATTCTGAAAAGTGAGGAATATAGGCTCTTGATGGCACTGAGACCAGTCAATCAGGTCATAGTGAAAAAGGGGTAGGTCAATGACTAGTTCAATGTTATTTATGTGAAAGGTGTTATCTCTGGTGACCATACAATTGGGATTCATCAAGTCTTCTCCTAAGATACCGAATTAGGACTCATCCTACCAAATGAAGCATCATCCACTAAGGCAATTTGAGGAGTACAATCCTCTAGTCCTACACTAAGCTCATTAGCCGCATCAGGTTGGGTACTATAAGTATGGACAACATCCATGTCCAAATCAACTGTTGCATCTGAAAGTGAGTCCCATTCATACTCATGGGAGTCTATGTCTGAATCATCATTTGGGCCTTGTGATGTAGAAGCCTCAAGGTTGGGAAAGGTTTCCCCTTCTCTAGTGCTAGCATTAGTACTATCCATCGCAGCTAGGATAGCAACACTTTCCATTATCGATCTAGTAGTCATATAGTCACTATCCATCGCAGCTGGGATAGTAGGACCGTCAAGTATCAAATCTTTTGAATCTCCCCAAAGAAGATTTGTTGAAGGCACCCAGTCATCAGACATGTCTTGTTGATTAGAAAGATCAAGTGTATAGTCTGAATCACTATTACTGTCCATCACAGCTGGGATAGGAACACCTTTATTCTTCTTATTTTCAAAACCTAAGCCAACTGTTGACTTATTCTTTCATCCAAAAAGGGCATGGTCAAGAGGCTCAGCTTTTTCATCCAACCTATGGCTAAGGGGACCATATCCTAGATAACCCATATTCTTAACCAGTGTATACCCTCTCCCATAAGCTTTAGGTGAAGGAGCAAAGTTCTCGTTGTGTTGGTATTTTTCCTCATGATAGATCCAGTCCCTTATGGCAACTTCCTCTTTCTCATCCTAAATAGGAACCGAAGACTCAACAAATTTTCCAAATAATGTCATTGCTGATGACGAAGGTTTCATATTTGGTGATGGTTTCCCATAAGACCTAGGAGAGATTGGCATTTTTGTAAAAGAATCAATTTTATAATCTCCCATCCCAAGATCTATGGTCTTAAACTTCTGCTTGCATTGTTCAAGTGAAACACTAGGACTGTCAGCTTCCCTATTCAAAGGTACATGTGATCCAGCAGAAATGGTATTAACTGACAAAGCACTATCTCCAGGTATGCAAATTTCTACACCATTATGGGGAAACTTAACACACTGGTGATACATTGATGGGACTGCTTGCATTTCATGAATCCATGGCCTACCTAGCAAAATGTTGTAGGCTAAAGGTCCAACATCAATAATTTGAAATAAGATATCCTTTTCTACTGGACCAATGCGAATAGGCAAAATGGCCAATCCCTTAGAACTTCTTTCTGCTTCATCATATGCCTTGATTGTGATCTTTTTCCTTGTTTCAATGAAATCTTTGGAATATCCTAGAGCCTTCAACAAACTCATGGTACAAATATTGAGCCCCGTACCCCCATCTATCAATACATGCCTGACACGGGTTTTATGAATCATGACTTCGATGTGTAAGGCCAAGTTATGTGGGTGACTGATGGATTTGTCATCTTCTTCTAAGAAGGTGAGGTAATGAGGGCTAGCCAAATGGTTGACCATATTCTAGAATTGATCAATATCTAAGTTGTTAGGGACATTGGCTACTCGCAAAGCATCCTCAAGGACACGCTTGTGCTTAGGGGACAATTCTAAAAGCTCAAAAATAGATATCTGCACAGGTGTACATTTTAATTGGTCAATAAGATTATAATTGGAATCAAGACCAACGACAAATTTAGGAGGAACGCCCTTGGACATGGGCTGCTTAGACTTGCTAGTGCTAGGACCTCTGATAATGATGGGAGCTTGAGCCTAACCCCTAGTGACAGCATTGAGGGACTGGGGCATTCTTCATGAGTGAGGACCTCTTAGCACCACAATGGGTCTTTCATCAGACATAGGAGTTGAATCCACATCATATCCATAAGGATCTTTCCCATTCATCATGTTGATATTATCATCAGCCACTTCAAGCATGTTAATCACATTTTCAGCATTTGTGTAGGCATAGTTGACAGCAGCTTTGCCATGCTTGTTGTTAGAATTCTCCCCTTTGTCATATTTGGGCAAGGGTTCCTTAAAAGCCTTATGATCTACATTAGTGGTTAAACCATCAACTTGTAATTGCCCACTTTCAATGAGGTCTTGGACAAGATGTTTAAGCCTAAAACAATTTTTGATATCATGTCCAATTCCATTGTGGAAGACACAAAAGGCTTTCTCATCCCACCAATGAGGTTTAGGATCGGGTATGTGGTGCTTGGCAGGATCCTGAGGTTGCGCCAAATTATGAGCAATTAGTGTTTTGAAAATGTCAGCATAGGAGTCCCCAAGTTTGGTGAATTGTCTCTTTTCCTTCTTGGGTTTCCCTTGATGCTTGGATTTATTCTCTTGTTGTCCTGAGGATGCTTGCAGCTTCATGGCTTGTACTACATTGGAGAGATTAAGAAACCCTTCATTCTTAGGTTGTGGTGAGTCAACAACTCCATCATTAACCACCTGTTTATTCTTGTTCCAATAGGAGTTCTTTTTGTCCTTATAACCATGATTGTTGTTGTTTTGGCCATTGTTGTTATTAGTTGATTTAGCCAAAATTCCTTGTTCTTTTAGGACATCCTCTATGTGACATGCCACTTCTACCATGGTATCGAAAGAATTAAATGGTATCTTTCTTACCTCATATCTTAATTCTGGCACTAAGTTACTCACAATGATGTCTATTCTTTCCTCCTCAGGAATTGTCCTGGGATATTTTGAGCACAAACGTCTCCATCTTTGTAGGAAAGTGACAAAAGGCTCTCTTTGATTTTTTTTAAGCTTGCACAAATCAAGCATTGTGACCAATTGTGATAGATTATAAGAAAAATGCTGAACAAATCTTTGGACGAGTTCTTTAAATGACTTTACTGGAGGAGTAAGGTTGGTGAACCACTCCATGGCTTGGCCTTTGAGACTCCTCGGAAATAATCTCATCAAGTAGGAGTCTTCATGATGAAAAGAAAAGCTCATTATGTAGAACTGTCGAACATGGTCATGAGGGTCACCAACACCATCATATTTGTCATAGGTTGGAAACTCAACTTTCTTAGGGAACTCAACCAACACCACACTTTTGTCAATCGGGTTGGGACATATGGAGTCCAAATTAAATGTTCTCTTAGGAGCCCTCATCCTTTCTATGTCCTTCTGCATTTGCATGATCACCTCATTGGTTGAAGGATTTTGTTTCTTAATCTTTTGGTGGACGTCAAAATCATATGGAACTTTAGCACCTTTGTTGATAAGGCTTTCTAAGAATTGATCCTTGTTTTGTTCCACATATCGTTCCACATATGCTTGAAAGGAGGGTTCTTGTTGCATAGTCATAAAATCCATATGGTCAAATTTGGCATAACTTCCTCCATGTTGTGAGCTATGATGTGCTCATTGGGAGGGTTGCTTTGAATATCTATGAGGTGATCATCTCCTATGATGATCATATCTTGAAACCCTTCTTCCTCTAGGACTTGAGGATCGTGAGGGTGTCCTTGATCTTCTTCTAGGACTTGGCGAAGGGGTAGATGGGGGTGAGTTGGTCCCACTATTGGTTCCCCTCCTATTGAATCATCTTTGGAGTTGTTGTGCGTAGAGTCTATCTTCTTCTTCTTGGGTGACTCTCTTCTTTATATCCAATAACGCACGTTCCTCTTCTTCTAGTTGTCTAAATTTTTCCTTTTTAGTAGCTTGTTCATCTAAATAGGCTTACTTCTCCCTCTCAATGCTTCTCAATTTTGTATTTGCATATCGAGAGGTGTCTTTAAGTGGGGAGGATGGTCTTGAATGCCTTATTGCATTGGCTGCATTTATGTGGTGATCACTAGATTCATTGTTCTGGTCCTCGTGTTGTGACCCTGAATCTAAGTGAGCTTGCTTATGATGTCTCTCAGCTCGTTTGTGAGCATCAAAATACCTCACATTGTTGGGAGGTGACCCGGGTGGACTAGCATGAGAAGAACCACCATACTCTCTTCTATGTCATTGGAAGATATCCTCAAGAGTTTGATTCATGGCTTCTCTTTGTTGTCGGGTGAAAGTGTAACTCATGTCCATACTTGATGAAAGTGGTACAAAAGAGGTGCTCACTTCACTAGGATTAGCTTTTGGATTAAAACAAACCTCAAATTCACTCTTAGGTGATTGATCAAAAAGGGTTTCTTTTCCCTTATGTTGTCGATGAGTCTTGACAGGTGGTAACTGGCTAAAGGCAACAGGGGGTCGATTCCCTTGATTGACTTGGTACCTTGTCGTAACTGACATGAAAGAAAGATACTCTCAATGATAAGGTGACCTCTCAAAGTGTCAGCACCAAACTAGGATAATCAAAGTCCTCTATTGTCCAAAGAGAAATGAGAAGATAGAAAAGGGGCTTTACCAACACTGTCAAAGAGGTGCTTCAAATCAAAGGGTGACTACCCTTGCGCTTTTGAACCAGAGGTTGGACTAGGCCAAAATATGATTGAAATTAAGATTTAAATGAAAGCAATTTGGACAATAAGAGCACTAAAATTTTCCAAGAATGTAGCTAACAATCTTAGAGATGAACCTTGGCACCAAGAATGACCTTCTAATTTGACAAATATTCCAAAGTGATTTTGTAAATCGGATGATGCTATCCCGGAGGACTAAAACCAAAAATTTAGAGTCAAGACAGGTCTCAAACGTCAGAGCAAGAAGCCTACTCTAAGACCTAACCTGATTAACAACAACTAAAACTGACCAAATTGCAAGCACGACAGAAATTACCCAGGTGATATACTACAGGCTACTGGGGTGATATACCTATAACCAAGTGATACTTCACCTTATTCCAGGTGATATACCTTATAATAGTTGGGTGATACACTCCAGGCAGGTCGAGTGATAGTCTACCAAGGGCGAACTATCGCACGATATTTCTTCTCAAAGCAGGTGATACTTTTTGAACCCGCGAAGTATCGTGCAATACTTTGCTCTAAAGGGCATGATACTGCTGCAAGATTACTTAACTCTTGACCAGAATTGTGTAAAATTTGCATTTTTGGGTCTGCTTAGTCAAAAATTTTGGTCTGAGGGTTGATATTTTCGATTTCAATCACAACATCAGCAGAATTTTGGCAGGTTTGCAAACAGTGAGGGATCAAACATGTCTCAAACACTTGAAACAAGGGCAAAAGCAACCTTGCCAAGATAAACACTTGTGATATCAGAATTGAAAATCCACCCTATGAATGCTACCGATTGTTTATATGTAAAAACGTTTACACTGGCATCACACAACTGAAGACAATTCAAGCAACTCTATCCTAAAAAGTCAAGGCTCAATACTTACCAACTTAGCCCACAACTTGATGCCCCCTTGCCTCACACCAAGTGGTTACCTACAAGAGATGTTGGCTTTGTCGTGGAAGTGTCAAATGACACAACCAAAGGGACACATATGGTGAGTATCTTAAGGTGATCTAGGTAAACCACTTGGATCAATCCTTGCACTAAGAAGATAAGCAGCTAAACAAGGTGGCTTCTATCTAATGGTTCTTAATAAGGATTTCTATTCACAGCACCCCTCTTGCTCCTCATAAAAGACTAGGACCTCGCAGCCTCAAGAGTACCTTAAGCATTCTTGTTCAATATTTTTCCCATGGTCGCAATCCCATGAGCTACTCACATCAAACAAAGATAAGTGTTATGTCTACCAAGGTTTTTGGTGTCCTTGATAGCCTTGAGATTATAGTGAGTTGGAATCACTTGCCACCAAGGAAAATAATGACAAGGTTGTCCCCACTTGAGTTGTTCCTCTTGATTGCTCAAAAGCAGGCCCGCTAAAGGATTCTAAATCTAAACAACAAGCGGATCAATTATTGAGGTTCAAGGTTTTTGGTTCACCACAAAGGTGAAGAGCATACTCCCCTATCTCAAAAATTTCACCCAAACACACCAAGCAAAGAGATTCAATTACTCCCTTGCTTCTAAAACCTTAAGATGGGTCAAGATTTTCTGATTCACCTAAAGGTGAAGAGCATACTTCTCCTACCACCTCAAAATCCCTTTCACAAGGTTTTAAAAATTCCTAATACAATTAGTGAATGCCACACTTGAAAGGAAAGCAAATAAACAAGCAAGATTTTTTTTATTTTTTATTTTTTTATGCTTCGGCAGCCCTGCAAAAATTGTTAGTAGCCCTCTTTGACATGCGATTTTTGGCAAGCTTCTCAAGCAAAAGGCACCTATAATCACAACTAGTTAGGCTCACAATTTTAGAAAAATCCAAAATCTAAATAAAAATAATTGCGAGAAACTGATTTACCTAAGCTAAAAGATATAGGTTAGACCTATCTAAATACAGTAAAGCAAACCAGAAAACTAAATATGATCAGATTCAGATGATAAAGCTCAAACTACAGGTCTCTATTAGATCAGGTGATATACCCTGAACTTCACTAGTATCGCCTGATATACCTTGGTTCAGGTGATATACTGCACAATAGGCGGGTGATACTTCGCATGACACCAGGTGATATACCTCAATGCTGTCATGTGATTCTTCTCTGGTGTGAAGTGTCACACATGTATAGTAAGGTATATCATGTGATATACTTGAGAAGTATCGTGCGATACTCTGAGACAGAGAACCAGAACCTACAAAATTTTTGAAAAATAGTTCAAAAAATGACAAAAATGCAAGAAACTAAAGGACAAAGCTTATCTACTCTACCCCATGGTGGGCACCAGAAATGTACATGCTAAAATGGTGCACTTCTATGAACCATTATATGCAAGGTTGCTCAAGAATGAGGCCTCACAAAGTGGCTCATAGCTCTCTATGCATGGAGTTGCAAGGGACTATGATGTATTTGCTCTCAGCTAGAGCTACAAGCTTGTGACCTTGCTAGTCAACCACACAATGAGAGATTCAAATGAAGACAAGGGCAAGAGTGCCAATATCCTCAAGAATCACTATGAAAATGCAATGTAAACTAGTCTATGAAAATGAAAAGGCAATGCAACTAAGCTATGAAATGGAAAGAACAAGTGTTACAAATCCTTCCTATTAGGCTATGTGAGTTGAATCTATTACATCAAAGGAAACTAAGCTATGAAATGAAGCTAAAATGCAAGAATGAAAGACTAAGAACAATAAGGTTTCCAAAAGCTCCAAAAGTCTCCAAGAATTCTTGCAGCATAAGATTAGTATTCAAAATATATGATATGAAAATGGAGGAGAGAGCTTTCCTTTTATAAGAAATGCAAAGGAACGAACCATTGAGATTAAGAGGCAAAAGTCTTAATCGGCGGTGGAGGTTGAAAGAGGAGCAATCCATGTGCACAAGTATCCTCCAATGAGAGTGAAGTGTTGACTTTTGAGCCTCATGTGAGATAAAAAGTGCTTTTTTCCTTTTTGTAAAATAGAAATAATGCTTTATTTGTGCAACTTAGGACAAGAAGAAAATGGGGCTTTTTATTTAATCAAAAGGGGAGGAAATATTCCTTTTAATCAAATAAAGACTTAGGATAAATGATTAGCCCATAGGATAAAAATCCAATATATGATCAAAATTAAGACTTGATCAAGAAATTGATAATGTTGAAAATATTGATTATTGATCAAAATGATTCAGGGTCAATAAATCGAATAAATGGGGCCCAAAGTCTAGGCGACCATTTTTGGGTGCATACAGGATGCAGTCTTAGTTTTGTGGTCATTTAGAGATGACACTTGGCACATTTTGAGATGGCATATATGCCACATTGTACACCTTAAAACATTGATTTTGTAGACATTTTGAAATGGCATGTGCCATATTTGTATATGGACATACTTTTGGTACATTTGATACATATATAGAACATATTCATTTATATGTTATATTTGCATCATCTTTTGTATATACATATTTATTATTCATGTTTGTGGAATTGAATGGTGAAGTTATATCTTGACTATGATTATCATTATGATTTAATATCTTGTTGAAGTTACATTTGTTTTTCTTTACTCTGGAATACCCTGTTCATGGAGCTTATTATGTTTGAGGTTTAACTTCTTGTTGGTGAACAGATTTGTCTTCAAAAGAAATGCTTACAAAATGACCTTTAAAGCCCAAACAAAAAGACTCATCCAACACCAACAGTTGGGTCACTTCGCTATTGAGAAGTGTAAGCGCCCTTTGAATTATCTGAGTACAACTCCCCGTGCAGGATTTATAATGAATCAACTAAACTATAAATGATAATGCTTTTAACCTGAAAGCAATAAAGGCTTACAAACATCTATTCATAAACACGAGATAGACGCGAAGGGACTAATTTACTGAATAGTGCCATCTGGATCTTATTGCAACACAAGTGTTAATGCATCTATGTTTTGATTGGATGCTTGGTGCTATAACTAGAGCGTGTCATTTCTGGCTCTCCACAAGCATACCGCTTCATGTAAGTGACACCAATAAATATTTTGTCGAAGCCATCATACATATGTATTTTGGGATTCAATTGCGAGCATGTCCTCCTCAATTTTCCCACCCTGTGAACCTGAAGCCAACATCTCTGAATCATGATTGATGTCAACACAAAGAACTACATTATCATGCGTCATGAAGGCATCATCAACTTGGTATTGAAAATATCTCTTGAGTTTCCCATTGATATAGTCCCAGTCCTCTATGAATCCAACAACTAAAAAGATCGCTGCCAATCGTGCTTAGTGCACCTTGGGGTCACTTGGGTCGAGCGTGGTCACGAGCATTTCTGTGAATCTATGGGTAGAATGGGGTTGTCACTAGCATTTACCGGGCCAACCGGAGCCGATGGAGCAGATGGTTCGATGCCAGGTTGGATGGTTTGAAAGATACGATGCTGAGCCACTTTCAACTGACCCTCACTACAAGTTTTGGCATTGACTGAGATCTCCTTGCCAAATGCAAACGAAGTCGAATCACCCAAAATTGAGAGAGGTTATTGTAGAAATTGAAAACATGATCCCGTAGCACCTGATAGTTTGTTGATAGCTCTCACGAGGTCTGAGATACAAACCCCAAAAGATCACTGCCCAATTGTGCTTAGTGCACCTAGGGGTCACTTGGGTCGAGCGTGGTCGCGAGCATTTTCGTGACTCTGTGGGTAGAATGGGGTTATCACTGGCATTTACCCAGCAAACTAGAGCTGATGGAGCAGATGGTTCAATGCCAAGTCAGACAGTTTGAAAGATACGCTATTGAGCCACTTTCAATTGACCCTCACTGCAAGTTTTGGCATCGACTGAGATCACCTTGCCAAATGCAAACGAAGTTGAATCGCCCAAAATTGAGAGAGGTTATTATAGACCCCAAAAACAAGATCCCATAGCACCTGACAATTTTTCAATAGCTCTCACAAGGTCCAAGATATGAGCCCCAGAATATCACTACCCAATCATGCTTAGTGCACCTTAGGGTCACTTGGGTCGAGCGTGGTCGCGAGTGTTTCCATGACTCTGTGGGTAGAATAGGGTTGTCATTGGTGTTTACCCAGCCAACTAGAGCTGATGGAGCAGACGGTTTGATGCCAGGTTAGACGGTTTGAAAGATACGATGCTTAGCCACTTTCAATTGACCCTCACTGCAAATTTTGGCATCGACTAAGATCACCTTGCCAAATGCAAACGAAGTCAAATCACCAAAAATTGAGAGAGGCTATTGTAGACCTCAAAAACATGATCCCGTAGCACCTAACAATTTGTCAATAGCTCTCACGAGGTCCAAGATATGAGCCCCAGAAGATCACTGCCCAATCGTGCTTAGTGCACCTTGGGGTCACTTGGGTCAAGCGTGGTCGTGAGTGTTTCCGTGACTCTGTGGGTAGGATGGGGTTGTCACTAGTGTTTACCTAGCCAAATAGAGCCAATGGAGTAGATGGTTTGATGCCAGGTCAGACGGTTTGAAAGATACGCTGCTGAGACACTTTCAACTGACCCTCACTGCAAGTTTTGGCATCGACTGAGATCACCTTGCCAAATGCAAATGAAGTTGAATCACCCAAAATTGAGAGAGGTTATTGTAGACCTCAAAAACATGATCTTGTAGCACCTAATAGTTTGTTAATAGCTCTCACAAGGTCTGAGATACGAGCCCTAGAAGATCGCTGCCCAATCGTGCTTAGTGCACCTTGGGGTCACTTGGGTCGAGCGTGTTCGCAAGCATTTTCGTGACTCTATGGGTAGAATGGGGTTGTCACTAGTGTTTACCCAGCCAACTGGAGCTGATGGAACAGACGGTTTGATGCCAAGTCAGACGGTTTGAAAGATACACTGTTGAGCCACTTTCAACTGACCCTCACTGCAAGTTTTGGCATCGACTGAGATCGCCTTTCCAAATGCAAATAAAGTTGAATCTCCCAAAACTGAGAGAGGTTATTCTAGACCTCAAAAACATGATCTCGTAGCACCTAACAGTTTGTCAATAGCTCTCACGAAGTCCAAGATACGAGCCCCAGAAGATCACTGCCCAATCGTGCTTAGTGCACCTTGGGGTCACTTGGGTCGAGCGTGGTCGCGAGCATTTTCATAACTCTGTGGGTAGAATAGGATTTTCACTGGCATTTACCTAGCCAACTAGATCTAATGGAGTAGATGGTTTGATTCTAGGTTAGACGGTTTGAAAGATACGTTGCTGAGCCACTTTCAACTAACCCTCACTTGAAGTTTTGGCATTGATTGAGATCGCCTTGCCAAATGCAAATGAAGTCAAATTGCCCAAAACTGAGAGAGGTTATTGTAGACCTCAAAAAAAAAATCCTCTAGCACCTGACAATTTTTCGATAGCTCTCACGAGGTCTGAGATATGAGCCCTAGAAGATCGCTGCCCAATTGTGCTTAGTGCACCTTGGGGTCACTTGGGTCGAGCGTGGTCGCGAGCATTTTCGTGACTCTGTGGGTAGAATGGGGGTGTCAATGGTGTTTACCCGGCCAACCAGAGCTAATGGAGCAGACGGTTCGATGCCAGGTCAGACGGTTTGAAAGATACGCTGTTGAGCCACTTTCGACTGACCCTCACTGCAAGTTTTGGCATCGACTGAGATCACCTTGCCAAATGCAAACGAAGTCAAATCACCCAAAACCAATAGAGGTTATTGTAAACCTCAAAAAATGATCTTGTAGCACTTGATAGTTTGTTGATAGCTCTCACGAGGTCTGAGATACGAGCCCCAGAAGATCACTGCCCAATCGTGCTTAGTGCACCTTGGGGTCACTTGGGTCGAGCGTGGTCACGAGCATTTTCGTGACTATGTGGGTAGAATGGGGTTGTCACTAGTGTTTACCCGGCCAACCAGAGCCGATGGAGTAGACGGTTCGATGCCAGGTCGGATGGTTTGAAAGATACGCTGCTGAGCCACTTTCAACTGACCCTCACTACAAGTTTTGGCATCGACTGAGATCGCCTTGCCAAATGCAAACGAAGTTGAATCACCCAAAACTGAGAGAGGTTATTGTAGACCTCAAAAACATGATCCTATAGCACTTGATGGTTTGTTGATAGCTCTCATGAATTCTGAGATATGAGTCTCAAAAGATCTCTGCCCAATCGTGCTTAGTGCACCTTGGGGTCACTTGGGTCGAGCGTGGTTGTGAGCATTTTCGTGACTCTGTGGGTAGAATGGGGTTGTCACTAGTGTTTACCTGGCCAACCAGAGCTGATGGAGTAGACAGTTTGATGCCAGGTTAGACGGTTTGAAAGATATGCTGCTGAGCCACTTTCAACTGACTCTCACTACAAGTTTTGGCATCGACTGAGATCGCCTTGCCAAATGCAAACGAAGTCGAATCACCCAAAACTGAGAGAGGTTATTGTAGAACTCAAAAACATGATCCCATAGCACCTGATAGTTTGTTGATAGCTCTCACGAGGTCCAAGATAGGAGCCCCAAAAGATCACTACCCAATCGTGCTTAGTGCACCTTGGGGTAACTTGGGTCGGGCGTGGTCGAGAGCATTTTCGTGACTCTTTGGGTAGAATGGGGTTGTCATTGGCATTTTCCCAGCCAACTGGAGCTGATGGAGTAGATGGTTTGATGCCAGGTTGGATGGTTTGAAAGATACGTTGCTGAGCCACTTACAACTGACCCTCACTGCAAGTTTTGGCATCGACTGAGATCACCTTGCCAAATGCAAATGAAGTCGAATCGCCCAAAACTAAGAGAGGTTATTGTAGACCTCAAAAACATGATCCCATAGCACCTAACATTTTGTCGATAGCTCTCACGAGGTCTAAGATACAAGCCCCAGAAGATCACTGCCCAATCGTGCTTAGTGCACCTTGGGGTCACTTGGGTCGAGCGTGGTCGCGAGCATTTTCGTGACTCTATGGGTAGAATGGGGTTGTCACTAGTGTTTACCTGGCCAACCAAAGCTGATGGAGCAGACGGTTTGATGCCAGGTCAGACGGTTTGAAAGATACGCTACTGAGGCACTTTCAACTGACCCTCACTGCAAGTCTTGGCATCGACTAAGATTGCCTTGCCAAATGCAAACGAAGTCAAATCGCCCAAAACTGAGAGAGGTTATTTTAGACCTTGAAAACATGATCCCGTAGCACCTAACAATTTGTTGATATCTCTCACGAGGTCT
Source organism: Chamaecyparis obtusa (assembly GCA_027943335.1). NCBI lineage: Eukaryota > Viridiplantae > Streptophyta > Pinopsida > Cupressales > Cupressaceae > Chamaecyparis > Chamaecyparis obtusa. Next base: position 46,402 of record BSBK01003197.1, read on the forward strand.
GAGATACAAGCCCAAAAATATCGCTGCCCAATCATGCTTAGTGCACCTTGGGGTCACTTGGGTCGAGCGTGGTCGCGAGTGTTTTCATGACTCTGTGGGTAGAATGGGGTTGTCACTGGCATTTACCCGGCCAACCGAATCTGATGGAGTAGATGGTTTGATGCCAAGTCAAACAGTTTGAAAGATACACTGCTGAGCCACTTTCAATTGACCCCCACTGTAAGTTTTGGCATCGACTGAGATCGCCTTGCCAAATACAAACGAAGTCGAATTGCCCAAAACTGAGAGAGGTTATTGTACATCTCAAAAACATGATCCCGTAGCACCTGACAGTTTGTCAATACCTCTCATGAGGTTTGAGATATGAGCCGCTTTCAACTGACTGTTAGTGGTATGTTTGAAATTTGAACTGTGAAATTAATCATGATTAAGCTTGTTAAATTTGATAAAAACTAATATCCTTAAAGCATTACAAAAAACAATCAAACATGTAAGAATTCAAACCATGCAAATGACATAAGTATATGACATGTAAGATCTCTTCTTGGCACTATTGGCCACCCATACATGATTTTGGTCATAATTCCTTATGAAGAGTTTTAGGACATTTAACTTTTAAATCAAATTGATTGTTACAAATTGCCATTATAGGCTTCAAAAGATCTCAGTTAACCATTAAGGATCCTTTTGTCCTTCTATCTCTAATTGGATCCATGGTGACCATAGGCGTCTTCATAGGTGCTCTTGCACAAGTTACATTCCACATACAAAACCAAGTTTATTGACTCAAAATACAATCTAAGAAAGGTCAAATTAATGTATTGAAATTAAGCTTAACAAACATAGAAAATAATGCACTAAGTTAACTTATTACCTAGTCAAGTGTTCCTGAAGGGTCATCTCTTTGCTTCAGGGTCTCCAATAGTGCTTCATGATTAGCAGTAGTAATAGTCCAAAGTTCTTTTGTCTTTGGTCTTCCTTGATTCTTTCACAACTTGATATTTGTTGCTATAACAAGGTGTGAATACATAAGAATAGTTTTGTGCTTCTCATAGTCCTCAAATGCGGGAACTCCACTCTTTAATGTATATTTGACTGTTTCATATACCTTTTTTTGGACAAGTGTCTTTCCAAAATTGTGTTCCAAACCCTCATGAAAACATGTTCTAAACTTGGACAAGCCACCACATTCTAAGCACTTGGCATTTAAGTAATTTTTTTTATAAAATAAACAACCATCATCTCTATGACATAAAAATTGATCTAGCAAGTCTCTTGATGATTTGGGAAGACCACTTGCACCACAATCCTCTAGCATTTCATTAGTATGCAATTTAGAACGAATGGACCGTAATAATTCATGATGCATTGAAAACTCAACATGATATTTGCAACAACATGTATTTTGAATCTTAAGGGGTACATAATAAAATGGCTTCATAGATTCAAAAGACCTTTGTGATATTTTCAATGTTGGAAGTGTCTCACAAAAAATTTTATACAACATTGTTTGACTTACCTCCACATAATGTTTAGGATGTGGAGTGCGGTCTCGATTGCCAACTCTGAACTTCAAGACATCCTTCACATTTGGTGACACTCTTGAGTTAGCATCCCAAAATTGTTGAATTTCATCCTTGACAACATCTGTTAGCTTCTTATCGAAACGTGGAAGTCTCCCACCATAAGCCCATGTATCAATTTGAAGTGGATCATCAAGTCTTTCTCTTCTTGTAAGTGCTCTACCCAAAGTTTTATGGTCTATATTGAAGTCAACACAAGTTTATCTCATCAAACGAGCCTTTCTCAACTGATGACTTACTAAGGAGGTTGTAATAACCCTGCGAGCAACTCTCTTGTCTTTTTCTCTACTAGTCTTCCCAATGTTATTGAGAGCATTGAAAAGATTTTTCACAACAATGGCATTTCTCTCCATTTTTTTGTTCACACGAATCTTCAATTTCACAAGCACAGGTCTCATCTTTTGCATCTTTAACAACTGCACAAAAATTTAACATTTCTCAACCAATGTCTTGTTTTGAAAAAATTGATCATAAAGTCTTGAAGCCCACAACCTAACGGTTCTATGTGACCTCTTTCCTTCCCAATTATTCATAATGTTCTCCTCAATTTCAATTAACCATTTAGGTGTTTTTGAAAGCCCCGAATTTGAAGATTGATTATCTTTATTACAAGGGACTTCATTTCGCATATAATTTGGAGATGTATAATATTCATGTCGTTCTTGTGCAACATTTTCATTCCCAAAGTCTACATTTTCAATCTCCATCTGTGCATTTTCAAATTGAGCATCATCTTCACTTACAACTACATTTACAGGGTCACCTTGATTAATGGTTAACATACCTTCTCTCCTTCTTCAGTGATTTTCCTTATCTTTTTCCCTATATGCCTGAATTTCATCATCTATAAGCTTCCTCTTACGTTTAGCCTTTCGACGATTGGTGCTTCCCGTGGTGAAACCACAAGTGGACAAAAATCAAACAATGGGCCCCAAATCACGTTTTTTGTTTTGCAATGCATGAAAAAAGTATAAAATCCCATGATTGTCTACTTTGTGGGGACAAGGAATATTTTTGTCAAATATTGCCTAGCAAAAATTGAGTACCCGAAAATATCAGGTACTCGATATTCCCCGACTGATGAAAAAATGGTGGGAGCAAATGAAAACAATTGAACTTTTACATATATTTATGTATATAATATATATAAAAAAGAGGCATATGATATATATAATGTATATTATATATGTACTAATGTGGTCGGCTAAATATTTGTATTAAATGTGCCTTTTATAGGCGTCATAAACCCTAGCTATGCAAAAATGGACGCTTTGAAGAATAGTTCACTGGAGGTAGAGAGAGACTCCCTAGGGGTCCTAACGCGTGACAAGGGGTCATGGGGACTCCCTAGGGGTCACAATGTGTCAAAAGGGGTCATGATGATTCCCTAGGGGTCCTAGTATGCTTTATCATGCATTAGGACACCTAGGGAGTCCCCGTGACCCCTTTTGACACATTGGAACACTCAAGTGTGTCATAAGGGTCCTTTTCACTCCCTAGGGTTCCTAACACGTGATAAAGCATACTAGGACCCCTAGGGAGTCATCGTGACCCCTTAAGATACACTTGAGCATTCTAATGTGTCAAAATGGGTCATGATGACTCCCTAGGGGTCCTAGTATGCCTTATCACGCGTTAGGACCTCTAGGGAGTCCCTGTGACCCCTTTTGACACATTGAAATGCTCAAGTGTGTCTTAAAGGGTCCTACGACCCCTTATGACACACTAGAGCATTCCAATGTGTCAAAAGATGTCACAATGATTCCTGAAGGGTCCTAGTATGCTTTATCACATGTTAGGACCCCTTAAGGCACACTTGAGCGTTCCAATGTGTCAAAAGGGGTCACAGAGACTCCCTAGGTGTCCTAAAGCGTGATAAAGCGTACTAGGACCCCTAAGGAGTCCCCGTGACCCCTTTTCACACATTGGAATGCTCAAGTTTGTCTTAAGGGGTCCTACGACACCTTAAGGCACACTTGAGCATTCCAATGTGTCAAAAGGGGTCACAGGGACTCCCTAGCTGTCCTAGGACCCCTACAAAATCATCATGACCCCTTTTGACAAATTGGAATGCTCTAGTGTGTCATAAGGGGTCCTACGACCCCTTAACACACACTAGAGCACTCCAATGTGTCAAAAGGGGTCACAGGAACTCCCTAGGTGTCCTAACGCGTGATAAATCATACTAGGACCCCTAGGCAATCATCATGACCCCTTTTGACACATTGGAATGCTCTAGTGTGTCATAAGGGGTCGTAGGACCCCTTAAGACACACTTGAGCATTCCAATGTGTCAAAAGGGGTCACGATGACTCCCTAGGGGTCCTAGTATGCCTTATCATGTGTTAGGAACCCTAGGGAGTCAAAAGGACCCCTTAAGACACACTTGAGCATTTCAATGTGTCAAAAGGGGTCAGGGAGACCCCCTAGGGGTCCTAGTACGCGTTAGGACCCCTAGGGAGTCCTGATGCATTCCAAAGGGTCATGGTTCCATAGAAGTTGCATTTCAAACCCTAATGACCCCTTAACATGCCTACTGACCCTATTTCGACATGTGGTCTCCCAAGAGCTCCCCATGGACCCCTTTTGCATTCTACTAGAAAAAAGTCATCCAAATTTGGTACATAGATCTTCTGACATATCTTCATGAATTTGAAAGGGTCACCATTCCATAGAAGTTGCATTTAGAACCCTAATGACCCCTTAATAGGCCTACACACCATGATTCGACATGTGGTCTCCCGAGACCACCCCATGGACCCCTTTTGAGTTCTACTAGAAAAAAGTCATCCAAATTTGGTACGTAGGTCCTCTAACATGTCTTAATGCATTCCAAAGGGTCACCGTTCCATCAAAGTCACATTTGGAACCCTAATGACCCCTTAACAGGCCTACTGACCCTAATTCGACATGTGGTCTCCTCAGAGAACCCCATTGACTCTTTTTGAGTTCTCCTAGGAAAAAGTCATACAAATTTGGTACATAGGTCCTCTAACATGTCCTAATGTGTTCCAAAGGGTCACCATTCCATCCAAGTTGCATTTTTAACCCTAATGACCCCTTAACAGGCCTACCGACCTTGATTCAACATGTGGTCTCCCGAGACCACCCCATGGACCCCTTTTAAGTTCTACTTGGCAAAAGATGTCCATATTTGGTACATAGGGTCATCGTTCCATCAAAGTTTCATTTCTAACCCTAATGACCCTTTGACAAGTCTACCGACCCCAATACAACATGAGGTATCCCAAGAGCACCCCATGGACCCCTTTCACGTTGTACTAGGAAAAAGTCATCCAAATTTGGTACGTAGGTGCTCTGATATGTTCTAATGTGTTAGAAAGGGTCACCATTCTATTGAAGTTGCATTTAAAACCCTAATGACCCCTCAAGAGGCCTACGGACCCCGTTTCTACATGTGGTCTCCCGAGAGCAGCCCATGGACCCCTTTCGAGTTCTACTAGGCAAAAGTCAACCAAATTTGGTATGTAGGTCCTCTAACATGATCTAATGCATTATAAAGGGTCACCATTCCATCGAAGTTGCATTTAGAACCCTATTCACCCCTTAACAGGTCTATCGACCCCGAGTCCCCGTGACCCCTTTTCACACATTGGAATTTTCAAGTGTGTCAAGGGGTCCTGCGACCCCTTAAGGAACACTTGAGCATTCCAATGTGTCAAAAGGGGTCATGGGGACTCCCTAGGGGTCCTAACGCATGATAAAGCATACTAGGACCCCTAGGAAGTAACCGTGACCCCTTTTCACACATTGGAACACTCAAGTGTGTCTTAAGGGGTCCTACGACCCCTTAAGGCATAGTTGAGCATTCCAATGTGTCAAAAGGGGTCACAGGGACTCCCTAGGTGTCCTAACACATGATAAAGCATAGTAGGACCCCTAGGGAATCATCGTGACCCCTTTTGACACATTGGAATGCTCTAGTGTGTCATAAGGGGTCGTAGGATCCCTTAAGACACACTTGAGCATTCCAATGTGTCAAAAGGGGTCAGGGGGACTCCCTAGGGGTCCTAACACGTGATAAAGGATACTAGGACCCCTAGGGAGTCATCGTGACCCCTTTTGACACATTGAAACACTTGAGTGTGTCTTAAGGGGTCCCACAACCCCTTAAGGAAAACTTGAGCATTCCAATGTGTCAAAAGGGGTCACGGGTACTCCCTAGCTCTCCTAACGCGTGATAAAGCATACTAGGACCCCTAAGCAGTCCCCGTGACCCCTTTTCACACATTGGAACACTCAAGTGTGTCTTCAGGGGTCCTACGACCCCTTAAGGCACACTTGAGCATTCCAATGTGTCAAAAGGGGTCATGGGGACTCCCTAGGTGTCCTAACGTGTGATAAAGCATACTAGGACCCCTAAGGAGTCCCCATGACCCCTTTTCACACATTGGAACACTCAAGTGTGTCTTAAGGGGTCCTACAACCCCTTAAGACACCCTTGAGTGTTCCAATGTGTCAAAAGGGGTCAGGGGGACTCCTTAGGGGTCGACACCCAGGGAGTCCCCATGACCCCTTTTGATACATTGGAACACTCAAGTGTGCTTTAAGGGGTCGTAGGACCCCTTAAGGCACACTTGAGCCTTCCAATGTGTCAAAAAGGGTCATGGGGACTCCCTGGGTGTCCTAACGTGTACGCTTTATCATGTGTTAGGACACCTAGGGAGTCCCCGTGACCCCTTTTGACACATTGGAATGCTCAAGTGTGCCCTAAGGGGTCCTACAACCCCTTAAGGCACACTTGAGCATTCCAATGTGTCAAAAGGGGTCAGGGGGACTCCCTAAGGGTCCTAATGCATACTAGGACACCTAGGGAGTCCCCATGCCCCTTTTGACACATTGGAATGCTCTAGTGTGTCTTAAGGGGTCCTTCAACCCCTTAAGACACACTTGAGCACTGCAATGTTTCAAAAGGGGTCACAGGGACTCCTTAGGGGTCATAGTATGCTTTATCATGTGTTTGGACACCTAGGGAGTCCCCGTGACCCCTTTTGACATATTGGAATGCTCAAGTGTGCCTTAAGGGGTCCTACGACCCCTTAAGGCACACTTGAGCATTCCCATGTGTCAAAAGGGGTCAGCAAGACTCCCTAAGGGTCCTAACACGGACTAGGACACCTAGGGAGTCCCCGTGACCCCTTTTGACACATTGGAATGCTCTAGTGTGTCTTAAGGGGTCCTATGACCCCTTAAGACACACTAGAGCATTGCAATGTGTCAAAAGGGGTCAGGATGACTCCCTAGGGGTCTTAGTATGCCTTATCATGTGTTAGGAACCCTAGGGAGTCAAAAGGACACCTTAAGACACACTTGAGCATTCCAATGTGTCAAAAGGGGTCACAGAGACTCCCTAGGAGTCCTAGTATGCGTTAGGACCCCTAGGGAGTCCCCCTGACCCCTTTTGACACATCGGAATGCTCAAGTGTGCCTTAAGGGGTCATAGGACCCCTTAAGGCACACTCGACCATTCCGATGTGTCAAAAGGGGTCAAGGGGACTCCCTAGGTGTCCTCACGTGTGATAAAGTGTACTAGGACCCCTAAGGAGTCCTCGTGACCCCTTTTGAGCACATTGGAATGCTCAAGTGTTCCTTAAGGTGGCGTAGGACCCCTTAAGACACACTTGAGCATTCCAATGTGTGAAAAGGGGTCACGGGGACTCCTTAGGGGTCCAAGTACGCTTTATCATGCATTAAGACACCTAGGGAGTCCTCGTGACCCCTTTTGACACATTGCAACAATCAAGTGTGTCTTAAGGGGTCCTTCGACCCCTTAAGACACCCTTGAGTGTTGCAATGTGTCAAAAGAGGTCACAGGGACTCCTTAGAGGTCCTAGTATGCTTTATCACATGTTAGAACCCCTAGGGAGTCCCCATCACCCCTTTTGACACATTGGAATGCTCAAGTGTGCCTTAAGGGATTGTAGGACCCCTTAAGGCACACTTGAGCATTCCAATGTGTCAAAAGGGGTCACAGGGACTTCCTAGGTGTCCTAACATGTGATAAAGTGTACTAGGACCCCTAAGGAGTCCTCGTGACCCCTTTTCACACATTGGAATGGTCAAGTGTGTCTTAAGGGGTCCTACGACCCCTTAAGGAACACTTGAGCATTCCAATGTGTCAAAAGGGGTCACAGGGACTCCCTAGGGGTCCTAACACGTGATAAAATGTACTAGGACCCCTAGGGAGTCATCGTGACCCATTTTGACACATTGCAACACTCAAGTGTGTCTTAAGGGGTCCTTCGAACCCTTAAGACACACTTGAGCATTGCAATGTGTCAAAAGGGGTCACGGGGACTCCTTAGGGGTCCTAGTACACTTTATCATGCATTAGGACACCTAGGGAGTCCCCGTGACCCCTTTTGACACATTGGAATGCTCAAGTGTGCCTTAAGGGATTGTAGGACCACTTAAGGCACACTTGAGCATTCCAATGTGTCAAAAGGGGTCACGGGGACTCCCTAGGTGTCCTAACACATGATAAAGCATACTAGGACCCCTAGGGTATCATCGTGACCCCTTTTGACACAATGGAATGCTCTAGTGTGTCATAAGGGGTCGTAGGACCCCTTAAGAGACACTTCAGCATTCCAATGTGTCAAAAGGGGTCACGGGGACTCCGTAAGGGTCCTAACATGTGATAAAGTGTACTAGGAACCCTAGGGAGTCATCGTGACCCCTTTTGACACATTGAAACACTCAAGTGTGTCTTAAAGAGTCCTTTGACCCCTTAATACACACTTGAGCATTTCAATGTGTCAAAAGGGGTCACGAGGACTTTTTAGGGGTCCTAGTATGCTTTATCACATGTTAGGACCCCTAGGGAGTCCCCGTGATGCCTTTTGACACATTGGAATGCTCAAGTGTGCCTTAAGGGGTCCTACGACCCCTTAAGGCACACTTGAGCATTTGAATGTGTCAAAAGGGGTCACGGGGACTCCCTAGGTGTCTTAACATGTGATAAAGTGTACTAGGACCCCTAAGGAGTCCCCGTGACCCCTTTTCACACATTAGAACACTCAAGTGTGTCTTAAGGGGTCCTACGACCCCTTAAGGTACACTTGAGCATTCCAATGTGTCAAAAGGGGTCACGAGGACAACCTAGGTGTCCTAACATGTCATAAAGTGTACTAGGAACCTTAAGGAGTCCCTGTGACCCCTTTTCACACATTGGAACACTCAAGTGTGTCTTAAGGGGTCCTACGACCCCTTAAGGCATACTTGAGCGTTCCAATGTGTCAAAATGGGTCACGGGGACTCCCTAGGTGTCCTAACATGTGATAACATGTACTAGGACCCCTAAGGAGTCCCCATGACCCCTTTTCACACATTGGAATGCTCAAGTGTGTCTTAAGGGGTCCTATGACCCCTTAAGGCACCCTTGAGCATTCCAATGTGTCAGAAGGGGTCAGGGGGACTCCTTAGGGGTCCTAACGCGTACTAGGACACCTAGGGAGTCCTCGTGACCCCTTTTCGTATATTGGAATGCTCAAGTGTGCCTTAAGGGTACCCGATAAGGCACACTTGAGCATTCCGATGTGTCAAAATGAGTCACAGGGACTCCCTAGGTGTCCTAATGTGTACGCTTTCTCACGCGTTAGGACACCTAGGGAGTCCTCGTGACCCCTTTTGACACATTAGAATGCTCAAGTGTGCCCTAAGGGGTCCTATGACCCCTTAAGGCACACTTGAGCATTCCAATGTGTCAAAAGGGATTAGGGAGACTCCCTAAGGGTCCTAACATGTACTAGGACACCTAGGGAGTCCCCATGACCCCTTTTGACACATTGGAATGCTCTAGTGTGTCTTAAGGGGTCCTTCGACCCCTTAAGACACACTTGAGCATTGCAATGTGTCAAAAGGGGTCACGGGGACTCCTTAGGGGTCCTAGTATGCTTTATCACATGTTTGGACACCTAGGGAGTCCCCATGACCCCTTTTGACACATTGGAATGCTCAAGTGTGCCTTAAGGACCCCTTAAGGCACACTTGAGCATTCTAATGTGTCAAAAGGGGTCACGGGGACTCCCTAGGTGTCCAAACGCATCATAAAGTGTACTAGGACCCCTAAGGAGTCCCCGTGACCCCTTTTCACACATTGGAAAGCTCAAGTGTGTCTTAAGGGGTCCTACGACCCCTTAAGGCACACTTGAGCATTCCAATATGTTAAAAGGGGTCACGGGGACTCCCTAGGTGTCCTAACGCATGATAAAGTGTACTAGGACCCCTAAGGGGTCCCTGTGACCCCTTTTCACACATTGGAATGCTCAAGTGTGTCTTAAGGGGTCCTACGACCCCTTAAGGCACCCTTGAGCATTCCAAAGTGTCAAAAGGGGTCAGGGGGACTCCTTAGGGGCCCTAACACGTACTAGGACACCCAGGCAGTCCCCATGACCCCTTTTGACACATGGGAATGCTCAAGTGTGCCTCAAGGGATAGTAGGACCCCTTAAGGCACACTTGAGTGTTCCAATGTGTCAAAAGGGGTCACGGGGACTCCTTAGGTGTCCTATTATGCTTTATCATGCGTTATGACACCTAGGGAGTCCCTGTGACCCCTTTTGACACATTGGAATGCTCAAGTGTGCCTTAAGGGGTCCTATGACCCCTTAAGGCACACTTGAGTGTTCCAATGTGTCAAAAGGGGTTAGGGGGACTCCCTAAGGGTCCTAACATGTACTAGGACACCTAGGGAGTCCCCATGACCCCTTTTGACACATTGGAATGCTCTAGTGTGTCTTAAGGGGTCCTACGACCCCTAAAGACACACTAGAGCATTGCAATGTGTCAAAAGGGGTCACGATGACTCCCTAGGGGTCCTAGTATGCCTTATCACATGTTAGGAACCCTAGGGAGTCAAAAGGACCCCTTAAAACACACTTGAACATTCCAATGTGTCAAAAGGAGTCATGGGGACTCCCTAGGGGTCCTAGTACATGTTAGGACCCCTAGGGAGTCCCCCTGACCCCTTTTGACACATTGGAAGGCTCAAGTGTGCCTTAAGGGGTCGTATGACCCCTTAAGGTACACTTGAGTGTTCCAATATGTCAAAAGGGGTCAGGGGGACTCCCTAGGTGTCCTAACACATGATAAAGTGTACTAGGACCCCTAAGGAGTTGTCATGACCCCTTTTGACACATTAGAGAGCTCAAGTGTGTCTTAAGGGGTCCTATGACCCCTTAAGGGACACTTGAGCATTCTGATGTGTCAAAAGGTGTTAGGGGGACTCCCTAAGGGTCCTAACATGTACTAGGACACCTAGGGAGTCCCCATGACCTCTTTTGACACATTAGTACACTCAAGTGTGTCTTAAGGGGTCCTAAACCCCTTAGGACACACTAGAGTATTCCAATATGTCAAAAGGGGTCACGAGGACTCCCTAGGTGTCCTATCACGTGATAAAGTGTACTAGGACCCTTAGGGAATCATTGTGACCCCTTTTGACACATTGGAATTCTCTAGTGTGTCATAAGGGGTCGTAGGACCCCTTAAGACACACTTGAGCATTCCAATGTGTCAAAAGGGGTCACGAGGACTCCCTAGGGGTCCTAACATGTGTTAAAGCATACTAGGACCCCTAGGGATTCATTGTGACCCCTTTTGACACATTGGAATGCTCAAGTGTTTCTTAAGGGGTTGTAGGACCCCTTAAGACACACTTGAGCATTCCAATGTGTCAAAAGGGGTCACGATGACTCCCTAGGGGTCTTAGTATGCCTTATCATGTGTTAGGAACCCTAGGGAGTCAAAAGGACCCCTTAAGACACACTTGAGCATTTCAATGTGTCAAAATGGATCACAGGGACTCCCTAGGGGTCCTAGTACATGTTAGGACACCTAGGGAGTCCCCTTGACCCCTTTTGACCCCTAGGGAGTGCTAATGCATTCCAAAGGGTCATAGTTCCATAGAAGTTGCATTTCAAACCCTAATGAACCCTTAACATGCCTACTAACCCCATTTTGACATGTGGTCTCCCGAGAGCTCCCCATGGACTCCTTTTGCATTTTCCTAAGAAAAAGTTATCCAAATTTGGTACATAGGTCCTCTGACATGTCTTAAAGAATTTGAAAGGGTCACCGTGTTAGGAATAAGGTGTCTCAACCTTGGATAATTCCTATTCTTATTATTTGTTTTGTAAATGTATTTTTTGCAAATAATGTAATTAAGTGTGAGTGTACATGTCTAGTTGGCATGTTGATGTGTCACTCCACTTGATGTGTTGACATCTTGTGCATAAGGATATCATGACTGAAACAGTCATGAGGGATTCCTATGATGCGTAAGAACTATTTAAGGAATGTGCTATGACAGGTGTAAGAGCATCTTATGACTTGGGCCTATTTGGGCACCCAAGAAGAAGTGGTTGGTGTGTGTAAGAGAATATGCCAAAAATAGGTTGGTATGATAGATTCTCTTACACTTCTCTTGTGACCGTTATTTTTGGCAGATTCTATGACAAGCTATCATAGTCTATTCTAGGGATCGACGCCTATTCTTGGGATTGCATGTAACAACTGTGTACATGTGGCTTTGTGCATGGGTCTTGGTGGTTGTGCCTATTTTTGGGTCCAGAGGAGTCTATATATATGATGCTGCTCCTATGGGAGAGATATAACAAAATTTAAGTCTTGTTGGCTTTGTCTCTCATTTCCTGAGAGAACTTGCATTGCAAGTGTATTGTAATCTTTGTGTTGAAGATAATACATTGTGCAGGTTTTGGAGTGCTGGGGTTTTTTACCGAAAGGTTTTCCCCAGGGTATATCATTGTGTCATTCTCTATTTTTCTGTATGCATTGTATGTGGTTGCAATATCTTTGTTAAAGTAGTTAACGAATCTAAAAATGTAAGGATTTATAAGAATTTGCACAATACTCTCCTATAGAGATTAGCGTAGGAAGCTGTTTCCGCACCTGAGTTTCCTTACAAATGGTATCAGAGCTTGATCAACTTTTGATCCTAGTTGTTGGGTAGGCTTTTTTGAGCTAATCTCAAGTTGAGTGGGAGTTTTTTGCAAAGCATTCTGAATCTTATTTGCAGATTGAGATGGAAAGTTCATCATATGGAAGAATGGAGGTGGAGAAATTTAATGGCACTAATTTCAAGTTGTGGAAACTCAAGATGGAAGACATGTTGGAAGATCGTGACCTATGGGAAGCGACTTCAAGTGCTATAAGACTAGCAACTATAGCTCAAGCAGATTGGGATATCAAAGACCGTAAAGCTAAGGGTCTCATAAGACTCTATTTAACCGATGCAGTCCTTCTAAATGTTCTAGATGAGAAAACCGCAAATAGTTTGTGGGAAAGACTTGCGGTCGTGTATCAGGCCAAATCTCTGGTGAACAAGTTGTTCCTGAGGAAGAAGTTGTACTCTCTATGAATGGAGGAAGGTGGATCCTTAACGGATCATTTAAATGCATTTAATCTGCTGGCTGCATAGTTGACATCAGCTGGTGTCAAGTTAGAGGAGGAGGATCGTTGCTACACACTTTTGTGTTCTTTACCAGATTCATGGGACCATCTTGTGATGGCTCTCAGAAGCACTTTAGTCACCTTCAAAATGGATGATGTGGTGTCTTCGCTACTATCAGAGGAGATGCGGAGAAAGGCTTCCATTTTGGAAAAAGAAGCCCTTGTTGTTCGTGGGAGATCCACTGAAAGAGGGAAGAAAAATGATAATAAGTCTGACAATAAGGGTAGATCCAAATCCCATGGGAAGTCAAAGACTTCAAATAAGTCCAAAGCAAAATGTTGGAACTGTGATAAATCTGGGCACTTTCGTAAAGACTGCAAAGAGCCGAAGAAGAAGAAGAAAGGTTCAGATTCAGCTTCAGAAAGATCTCAAGAAGATGGTGATGCATTCATCACAGCTTTGGTAGCCCATGCATCTGATGATGTGTGGTTGGTTGACTCAGGTGCATCTTTTCACATGACCTCTCATTGAAACTGGTTCTCAAAATATGAAGAGTTCGATGGTGGAAAGGTGTACTTGGGTGATGATTCTCACCTAAAGATAGTTGGACGTAGAAGGGTCACTATCAAATTTCTTGATGGATGAGTAAAGGGAATCAACGGAGTTATGCACATTCCGGGTTTGGCACAAAACCTATTATCTGTAAGTATGCTAAATGATGAAGGTGTGCAAGTTGTTTTTTCGAAAGAAGGATGGAAGATGATGAGAGGATTGATAGTGCTTGCAAGGGGTACTAGGAGAGGTACCTTATTTTAGCTAGATGCATGTATTCCTCTATGTAATAGTTCTTCATCCTCACCATCTGAACAAGAAGTGAAGAAGTCTATGGCTATTGGTTCTGATGTTAGTGCAAATACTTTGGAAGGTAAGCTTCCTGCAGAAAAGACAATGTTGTGGCATATGAGATTTGGCCACATTGGTGAAAAGGGTCTCAGAACCCTGAAAAATAAAAATCTCATTGAGGGGTTAAATGAATGCAATCTCGAGTTTGACTTCTGCGAAAACTGTGTCTATGGTAAACAAAATCATGTTCAGTTTTACTCTAGTTCTCACAAATCTTCTGATGTTTTGGATCTTATTCATTCTGATGTATTTGGTCCTGTAAAAGTTCCTTCAATCTCCAAGTCTGTATTTTTTGTATCTTTCATAGATGATTACAGTAGAAGGACATGGATTTATTTCCTTAAAAGTAAGACACAAGTCTTTAGTCGGTTCAAGGAATTTAAAGCTCTTGTAGAGAATCAGACTAGTAAGAAGATTAAGCGTGTGAGAACTGACAATGGTGGTGAGTTTTGCTCAGCAAAGTTTGAACAGTTCTGTAAAGAACAAGGTATCGAGAGGCATAAGACAAATCCTTATACCCCATAGCAAAATGGAGTTCTAGAGAGAATGAACAGGACACTGATGGAGAAGGCTAGGAGTATGCTTAGTGGAGCTGGTTTAGAACAAAGGTTTTGGGCTGAAGCTGTGGCCACTGCTTGCTATCTAGTTAACAGATCTCCTACATCAGCCCTTGTTGGTAAGACACCCATGGAGGTGTGGTCTGGTAAGAAGCCTTCAATTAGACATCTTCATGTTTTTGGTTGTGAAGCTTATGCACATGTTCCAAAGGAGAAAAGATCTAAGTTGGAAAATAAAGCTGTTAAATGTATTTTCATTGGATACAGTGCTAGTGTGAAAGGATACAAGCTTTGGGATCCCGTGACTAGTAAGGTGTTGTATAGTAGAAATGTTATTTTTAGAGAGCTAACATCTTCTCCTATTGTGCTACAACAAGATGAAAAAGAAAAGGAAAAATATGTTGTTCAGTTGCCTCCTACCCCTGAGAAGACTGAATAGAGAGACCATGTTGGGCCTAATGATGAGGAGAGTTCTAGCAGCTCTGATAGTTTAGAAGAAGAGGAAGAACAACCTCAACCTCAGCCCTTGAGGAGATCCATGAGAGAAAGAAAGAAACTAGAAAGGTTTGGTTATTCTATGTTAGATTCCAGTTGTGCCTTTGCTTTGATTACTAACACTGATGAGCCTAGATCTATGAAAGAGGCTTTGGGCATGGAAGATGCAGGTTCCTGGATTGAGGCTATGGATGATGAGATGGCTTCATTGGAGAAAAACAAAACTTGGCACCTTGTACCTTTGCCTAAAGGGAGAAAATCTATTGGCTGTAAATGGGTGTTCAAGAAGAAATTCTGTGCAGATGGCAGTGTTGAAAGGTATAAAGCTAGATTGGTTGCAAAGGGGTATTCACAGGTAGAGGGAATAGATTATGGTGAAATATTCTCTCCTATTGCAAAGTTGACATCCATTAGATTTTTGTTATCTCTTGCTGCATCATATGATTTAGATATAGAACAGATGGATGTGAAGACAGCTTTCCTTCATGGTGATTTGGAGGAAGAGATTTATATGTCACAGCTTGAGCACTACATTGTTAAAGGTAAAGAATCCTTAGTTTGCAGATTAAAGAAATCTCTATATGGTTTGAAGCAATCTCCTAGGATGTGGTACCTTAAGTTTGATGCCTTTGTGTTGTCAATTGGATTTGTAAGATCAAAATCAGATCATTGTATTTATTTCAGAGTTGAAAATGGTTGCCTTCTTATTGTTGCATTATATGTTGATGATATGTTGCTGTTTGGGAAGGGTAAGGGTATGATTTCTAATTTTAAATCTCAGTTGTCAGCATAGTTTGAGATGAAAGATCTTGGGGCAGCTAGGTACATCTTGGGTATGGAAATTAGTAGAGACAGGTCTAACAGAAAACTTTGGTTGAGTCAGAGTAAGTATGTGAAGTCTGTGTTGGACAGGTTTAGCATGGCAGATTGTAGACCACTATGTGTTCCTATTTCTGTCGGAATAAAGTTATCTATAGATGATTGACCAAAAACTCCTAGTGAGGTGGAGGACATGAGTAGAGTACCTTATGCTAGTCCAGTTGGAAGTATTATGTATGCTACGGTCTGTACTAGACCAGACATTACCCAAGCAGTGGGAGTCTTGAGTCAGTTTATGGCTAATCCTGGACGGGTACATTGGGATGCAGTTAAGCGAGTATTCAGATATTTGAGGGGTGCATCAGATTACTCCATATGTTATCATGGTAGCTCTTCTAGATCTCTGCATTTAGTTTGTATTCGTGGGTTTATGGATTCAGATTGGGTAGGTGATATTGATAGCAGGAGATCCACCAGTGCTTATATATTCACTATGTTTGGTGGTGCCATTAGTTGGATGAGTAAGCGACAACCTGTGGTTGCTTTGTCCACTACAGAAGCTAAGTACATGGCTACTACTCATGCTTGTAAAGAATCCATTTGGCTTAGAAGATTATGTTCTGATGTTGGTGTTGATGCAGAACAGATTACTATTTGGTGTCACAGTCAGAGCGCTATTTGCCTTGCAAAGAATCCAACTTTCCATGCCAGAACGAAGCACATTGATGTGCAGTTTCACTTTGTGAGAGATATGGTGGAAGATGGAAAGGCAAATTTGGAGAAGGTAGATACTGTGGAGAATGTTGCAGATGCATTAACGAAACTAGTGGGCACTGAGAAGTTCAGATGGTGTTCGGAGTCTATGGGCCTTTTTTGCCTATAGCGGTTAAAGTTCTTGTTATGTTCCTGTTGCTCTACAAGGTGTTCGACAAGTGGGAGAATGTTAGGAATAAGGTGTCTCAACCTTGGATAAGTCCTATTCTTATTATTTGTTTTGTAAATATATTTTTTGCAAATAATGTAATTAAGTGTGAGTGTACATGTCTAGTTGGCATGTTGACGTGTCACTCCACTTGATGTGTTAGCATCTTGTGCGTAAGGAGATCATGACTGAAACGGTCATGACGGATTCCTATGATGTGTAAGAACTATTTAAGGAATGTGCTATGACAGGTGTAAGAGCATCTTATGACTTGGGCCTATTTGGGCACCCAAGAAGAAGTGGTTGGTGTGTGTAAGAGAATATGCCAAAAATAGGTTGGTATGACAGATTCTCTTACACTTCTCTTGTGACCGTTATTTTTGGCAGATTCTATGACAAGCTATCATAGTCTATTCTAGGGATGGATGCCTATTCTTGGGATTGCATGTAACAACTATGTACATATGGCTTTGTGCATGGGTCTTGGTGGTTGTGCCTATTTTTGGGTCCAGAGGAGTCTATATATATGATGCTACTCCTATGGGAGAGATATAACAAAATTTAAGTCTTGTTGGCTTTGTCTCTCATTTCCTGAAAGAACTTGCATTACAAGTGTATTGTAATCTTTGTGTTGAAGATAATACATTGTGCAGGTTTTGGAGTGCTAGGGTTTTTTACTGAAAGGTTTTCCCCAGGGTATATCATTGTGTCATTCTCTATTTTTCTGTATGCATTGTATGTGGTTGCAATATCTTTGTTAAAGTAGTTAACGAATCTGAAATTGTAAGGATTTATAAGAATTTGCACAATACTCTCCTATAGAGATTAGCGTAGGAAGTTGTTTCCACACCTGAGTTTCCTTACACACCATTCCATAGAAGTTTCATTTAGAACCCTAATGACCCCTTAACAAGCCTACACACCATGATTTGACATGTGGTCTCCCGAGACCACCCCATGGACCCCTTTTGAGTTCTAGAAAAAAGTTATCCAAATTTGGTACGTAGGTCCTCTGACATGTCCTAATGCATTCCAAAGGGTCACCATTCTATCAAAGTCACATTTGGAACCCTAATGACCCCTTAACAGGCATACTGACCCTGATTTGACATGTGGTCTCCTCAGAGAACCCCATGGACCCTTTTTGAGTTCTACTAGCAAAAAGTCATAAAAATTTGGTACATGGGTCCTCTAACATATCCTAATGTGTTCCAAAGGGTCACCATTCCATCCAAGTTGCATTTTTAACCCTAATGACCCCTTAACAGGCCTACCGACCCTATTTCAACATGAGGTCTCCTAAGAGCACCCCATGGACCCCTTTCGAGTTCTACTAGGAAAAAGTTATCCAAATTTGGTATGTAGGTCCTATGACATGTCTTAATGCATTCCAAAGGGTCACCATTCCATCAAAGTTTTATTTGGGACCCTAATGACCCCTTAACAGGCCTACCGACCCCATTTCAACACGTGGTCTCCTGAGAGCACACCATGGACCCCTTTCAAGTTTTACTAGGCAAAATTCATCCAAATTTGGTACATAGGTCCTATGATATATCCTAATGCATTCCAAAGGGTCACCGTTCCATCGAAATTTTATTTGGAACCCTAATGACCTCTTAACAGGCCTACCGACCCCGATTCGACATGTGGTCTCCTGAGAGCACCCCATGGACCCCTTTCGAGTTCTACTAGGAAAAATTTATCCAAATTTGGTACGTAGGTCATTTGATATGTCCTAATGCATTCCAAAGGATCACCGTTCATCGAAAGTTTCATTTGGAACCTCGATGACCCCTTAAGTCACCTATTGACCCTAAATCACACAATGGTCTCCCAAGAGCACCCCATGGACCCTTTTCAAGTTTGACTAATCAAAATTCATCTAAATTGTGGAGTTAGGTCCTTTGACATGTCCTAATGCGTTCCAAATGGTCAGCATGCATCAAAGGTTGTCTCACGAGCCCTGATGACCCCTTAAGATGCCTAGCGACACTGATTGGACATGTGGTCTCCTGAGAGCACCCCATGGACCCTTTTTAAGTTCGACTAGGAAAAAGTCATTAAAATTTGGTACATTAGTCCTTGGACATGCCCTATTGCCTTCCAAATGGTCACTGTACATCCGAAGTTGCCTCACAAGCCCTAATTACCCCTTAAGAGGTCTAGCGACCCCGATTCGACCTGTTGTCTCATGAGAGGATCTGTTATAACTTAAATTAAATATTAAAATAATATATAAAATATTTGAAAAAATATAATAGTTAATAGACTAAATATATAATATATATTATAAGATATATTAGATATTACATTTAATATATATTATCAAATATACAATATATTAATGTCCTATTCATTTTATATATTATATATATTAGACATTATATTATATACGTGCAACAATATTTTATATATATATATATATATATATATATATATATATATATATATATATATATATATATATATATATATATTATGTAACATTTATATTATAATATAAAAATATTGCATTTAATATAAATCTAAACAGACTATATACTTAGGTCATTTAAATTGATATTATCGAATATATAATATAAATAAATAATATATATAATATATATACTATATAATATAAAATATAAAACATAAAATATAAAACATAAATATAAAATATATAAATTATTGATTGTCAGGGTGAAAGAAAAAAACATCAAAATTAAAGGGAAATAAAAAAAGAGTGGGAGGGGGAAACTTTTCAAAATTCAAATTCAAACAAAATCGGGTACATGAAAAAATCGGGTACCCAATTAGGCTTGGTAATAGCTTTGGAAACCAAAGCCCCATGGTCAATGCTGAAGGTGTGCAAAAAATGTGTTTTTTCTTTGTTTTTCTTATATTGACACTTTGACCATTAGGTTGATGACTTTTTTTCCACCCGATTTCAATAAAATGAAAAGGGTTTCTTTGGATGATTGTCAGCTTTCCATCAATATAAGTACTGTCAGATTTTGAATTCGTTAAGTATTTATTAGTTATTTTCTAGTCCACTTACGTCTAAAGTCCTGATTGACATACTGATGGAAAAATAGCTATAACTTTCAAACCGTATAACATTTTTGAAATCCGAAAGATGCATCACATTCTATGCTTCGTCTAGTATAAGAAAAAATTAAAAAAAATTGAATTAAGATAAGTTTTCAATGAGTAAAGGTGGTCAGACACGAGGGTTTTTAAATTATGAAAGTGCTGTAGAAAAAAAATCATAATTAATTATCTGTTAGGAATAAAAATACCAAAAAATATGCATCACATCCGGGCATGAGTCAGCTACTTATATATAGAATATTATAAAAAAATATTATCATTTTCTTTTGATTAGGGTGGTCAGACATACACATACTTCTTTTTTTTTTGCTGAAATGTTTGTAGTGCTGCATTGCAATCTATACTTTTTACCAATCATATTAAATTTTTTTCAAAAAAGGCTTAGTAGTTTAGAAACTACATTCAATTTTTTACAAATTATGTTCTTACAACTTTTTGATATTAGGTAGATAACTAGTTCATTTTTTCACGTCAAGTTGACTAATCTTGATTTTTTGATTTTTCATTGCCACTTAAGGGCATAGTTTGGCCCCTTGTGATCTTGCACATACCCGATCTTACATGTCATATACTTACGTCATTTGCATGATTTGAATTCTTTCATGTTTGATTGTTTTTTCTAATGCTTTAAGGATATTATTTTTTATCATTTCAAACAATCTATAAAAGTTAAACCTCAAACATAATAAGCTACACAGTTCAAATTTCACAAGCTTAATCATGATTAATTTCACAGTTCAAATTTCAAACATACCACTAACAGTCAGTTGAAAGCGGCTCAGCAACGTATCTTTCAAACTGGAAGTGATCTTCCATTACTCGTATCTCAAACCTCGTGATAGGTATCAACAAACCATTAGGTGCTATAGGATCATGTTTCTGAAGTCTATAATAACCTCTCTCAATTTTGGGCAATTCAAATTCGTTTGCATTTGGCAAGGCAATCTTAGTCCATGCCAAAATTTGTAGTGAGGGTCAGTTGAAAGTGGCTCAGCAGCATTTCTTTCAAACCGTCTAACCTGACATTGAAATGTCTGCTCCATCAACTCCATTTGGCCAGGTAAATGTGAATGACAACCCCGTTCTACCCATAGAGTCACCGGAACGCTCGCGACCACACTCGACCCAAGTGACCCCAAGGTGCACTAAGCATGATTGGGCAGTGATCTTGCGGGGCTCATATCTCAAACCTCGTGAGTGGTATCGACAAACCATTAGGTGTTACAAGATCATGTTTTCAAGGTCTATAATAACCTCTCTTGATTTTGGGTGATTCGACTTCATTTGCATTTGGCAAGGCGATCTCAGTCGATGCCAAAACTTGCAGTGAGGGTCAGTTGAAAGTGGCTCAGCAACGTATCTTTAAAACCGTCTGACCTGGCATCAAACCATCTACTCCATTAGCTTCATTTGGCCAGTTAAATGCTAGTGACAACCCCGTTCTGCCCAGAGAGTCACCGGAATGCTTGCGACCACGCTCGACCCAAGTGACCCCAAGGTGCACTAAGCACGATTAGGCAGTGATCTTCCAGGGCTTACATCTCAGACCTCGTGAGAGGTATTAACAAACCATTAGGTGCTATGGGATCATGTTTTTGAGGTCTATAATAACCTCTCTCAGTTTTGGGTGATTCGACTTCGTTTGCATTTGGCAAGGTGATCTCAGTCAATGCCAAAACTTGCAGTGAGGGTCAGTTGAAAGTGGCTCAGTAGCATATCTTTCAAACCGTCTGACCTGGCATCAAACCGTCTGCTCCATCAGCTCTGGTTGGCCAGGTAAATGTCAGTGACAACCCTGTTCTACCCACAGATTCACCGAAACGCTCGCAACCACGCTCGACCCAAGTGACCCCAAGGTGCACTAAGCACGATTGGGCAATGATCTTGTGGGGCTCATATCTCAGACCTCGTGAGAGGTATTGACAAACTATTAGGTGCTACAGGATCATGTTTTCGAGGTCTATAATAACCTCTCTTGATTTTGGGTGATTCAACTTTGTTTGCATTTGGCAAGGTGATCTCAGTCGATGCCAAAACTTGCAATGAGGGTCAATTGAAAGTGGCTCATTAGCGTATCTTTCAAACCCTCTGACCTAGCATCTAACCATCTACTCCATCAGCTCTGGTTGGCCAGGTAAACACTAGTGACAACCCCGTTCTTCCCACAGAGTCACCGGAATGCTCACGACCACGCTGAACCCAAGTGACCCCAAGGTGCACTAAGCACGATTGGGCAGTGATCTTTCGAGGCTCATATCTCAGACCTTGTGAGAGGTATCACCAAACCATAAAGTGCTACAGGATCTTGTTTTTGAGTTCTAAAATAACCTCTCTCAGTTTTGGGTGATTTGACTTCATTTTCATTTGGCAAGGCGATCTCAGTCGATGCCAAAACTTGCAGTGAGGGTCAGTTGAAAGTGGCTCAGTAGCATATCTTTCAAACCATCCAACCTGGCATCAAGCCGTCTACTCCATCAGCTTCAGGGTGCTGGTTAAATGCCAGTGCCAACCCCATTCTGCCCATAGAGTCACCAAAATGCTTGCGACCATGCTCGACCCAAGTGACCCCAAGGTGCACTAAGCACGATTGGGCAGCGATCTTCCGGGGCTCGTATCTTGGACCTTGTGAGAGGTATTGACAAAATTTTAGGTGCTATAGGATCATGTTTTCAAGGTCTACAATAACCTCTCTCAATTTTGGGCGATTCAACTTCGTTTGCATTTGGTAAGGTGATCTCAGTTGATGCCAAAACTTGCAATGAGGGTTAGTTCAAAATGGCTCAGCAACGTATCTTTCAAACCGTCTGACTTGGCATTGAACCATCTACTCCATCAGCTCCATTTGGTTAGGTAAATGCTAGCGACAACCCCCTTCTACCCACAGAGTCACCAAAATGCTCGCGACCATGCTCGACCCAAGTGACCCCAAGGTGCACTAAGCACAATTGGGCAGAAATCTTCCGAGGCTCGTATCTCAGACCTCGTGAGAGGTATCAAAAAACTATCAGGTGCTACAAGATCTTGTTTTTGAGGTCTACAATAACCTCTCTCAGTTTTGGGCAATTCAACTTCATTTGCATTTGGCAAGGCGATCTCAGTCGATGCCAAAACTTGTAGTGAGGGTCAATTGAAAGTGGCTTAGCAACGTATCTTTCAAACCATCTGACCTGGGATTGAATCATCTACTCCATTAGCTTTAGTTGGCCAGGTAAACACTAGTGACAACCCTGTTCTTCCCACAGAGTCACCGGAACGCTCGCGACCATGGTCGACCCAACTGACCCCAAGGTGCACTAAGCATGATTGGGCAGTGATCTTGCAGGGCTCATATCTCATACCCCATGAGAGGTATTGACAAACTGTTAGGTGCTATAGGATCATGTTTTTGAGGTCTACAATAACCTCTCTTAGTTGGGCAATTTGACTTCATTTGCATTTGGCAAGGCGATCTCAGTCAATGCCAAAACTTGTAGTGAGGGTCAGTTGAAAGTGGCTCAGCAGCGTATCTTTCAAACCGTCTGACTTGGCATCAAACCATCTGCTCCATCAGCTCCGGTTGGCCAAGTAAATGCCAGTGACAACCCTATTCTACCCACAGAGTCACCGGAATGCTCGCGACCACGCTCGACCCAAGTGACCCCAAGGTGCACTAAGCACGATTGGGCAGTGATCTCCTAGGGCTCATATCTCGAACCTCATAAGAGGTATCAACAAACCATCAAGTGCTACAAGATCATGTTTTTGAGGTCTACAATAACCTCTCTCAGTTTTGGGTGATTCGACTTCATTTGCATTTGGCAAGGCGATCTCAGTTAATGCCAAAACTTGCAGTGATGGTCAGTTGAAAGTGGCTCAGCAGTGTATCTTTCAAACCATCTTACCTAGCATCGAATTGTCTACTCGATCGGCTTTGGTTGGCTGGGTAAACACTAGTGACAACCTTGTTCTGCCTGATGGAACCTTAATTTTTTACAAAAATTAGGGCCTCCATTTGAGAAATAATGTTGGAGATTTGATAAGGTTGTCATTGATGTCATTGAAGGTTTTTTGGTTGCTCACAAGATATATGAACACATACTATTAAGTGGAGATAAAAACTAGGACAGATAGCAAAGACTATTGAATAAATAGTGTCGACAACTATGCAACTTGGCAATGTTGGAACATTAACCATCATATCAGCATTCGAATGGAGTGAAGTATACACACCAGCAATTAATGATCAAAGTCAACCCAAATAAATTTCATTTCCTCATAGATGTTAATAGCTACAGCATATTACAAAGATGACAAACATATTATTTGGAAGAATATTACAAGAGGCGGTAAAGTAAAACTCATCATGAATGTCCAGTCAACAATAATCAGCCCATGAAGAAACAACTTCATGAAATGAAGTGAACACAACATGAGTTAAAGATTGATTAAACATATGCATATGAAGACATTCGAAGGATCCATGCAGTAATAAAAAATAAATATACACAGTGCTGAGCATCATTCGAAGGCAGTATTAAAATCATTCAATGACCATTTGAGAGGCAATATATTCAAGAGATGTGTTTTTGTAAGTCTGAGGGATATCATGTTGCGCAAGCAATCATATATTATACACAATAGAAAATTCAATAGTCACATGTCATATCTATCAATGGTAATATTGAAGATTGGAAATGAAGACCATAAGCTTATACGATAATGGAGATTTTTTATAGCATGAAATGAAGGCTCCTGCATACACAATGATATTGAAACATTATTACCGGCAATTAAAATTATTATAAGTGCGAACAAAAAGCATTGAAAATGATAATATATGAAATTAGCAATGCAAGTATGAGACTGAATGCACACACAATGAAAAATAGTGACATAATTGATGGTATAGAATTTGTATACGAAAATTCATAGAAGTGGTAAACGAAACTCTCATATTAGCAGCAATTAAAGTTTTAATTTAGTGATGAAGAGCAGATGGCATGGTTTTTGTTTTGCAAAGAAATGATCTTCAATATCAGTACTGATGGCCTCATCATCATCTCAAGCACAGGGAAAGTTAAGCACCAAAAATCTAGGAAATCTATAGAAGTTAAACCTCAAACATAATAAGCTCCATGAACAGGGTATTCTAGAGTAAAGAAAAACAAATGTAACTTCAACAAGATATAATTTAAATCATAATGATAATCATAGTCAAGATATAACTTCACCATTCAATTCCATAAACATGAATAATAAATATGTATATACAAAAGATGACGCAAATATAACATATAAATGAACATGTTCTATATATGTATCAAAAGTATCAAAAGTATGTCCATATACAAATATGGCACATGCCATTTCAAAATGTCTACAAAATCAATGTTTTAAGGTGTACAATGTGGCATATATGCCATCTCAAAATGTGCCAAGTGTCATCTCTAAATGACCACAAAACTAAAACTACATCCTATGCTGTAGGGGGATCATCAAAATATAAACTCTTTGAAGAAGTGTTGGGCTCTGATTGATCCTGCATAAAAAATGAGTTCAAACCAAAGTTAGATTGCTTAATTTATATGATTTGTACACACACACACACATATATAATTCATAATTCAAACACTAATTTAATTAAAATTATAACTGAATACAAATATTTGTACCTGGTCTCTCGATCGCCTACCACGATCAGGTGTCCTAGCATAAGTCCTGGGTAGCGAAGGGACCATGTGAGCAATACCAACTCTGACCTATGAATATATATTTGCAATAATGAGATTAGTAGAGTGGTGCAACATAGAGTAATAAATCTACAAAATAGGATGATAGCATAATAAAATTACAAATTGATTGAACTAAAATTAAAACTTACATCTGGTGATCCCTCCTCTAGAATAGTGGGCTGGGTCAACAAAGAAATGAAAGATTCTCATGGGCCCTCCCTCACAGTCGGAGTAACCTATGAGAGTAAAAAGATTGTCAATTATATATCAATGTACTTCATCATAGCAACCCTGGTTACAAAATACAAATAACAATACGTAAAAGTCTACGTACAATCAGGCTATCACTCCGAATCAAGATGCCTGTAACCCTACGCTGTCGAAGCGGTGTCGGGACATCATCAATAGCCACACCCTATATAATAAAGTGCAAGTAAAATATTTATTACTACACACAAGTGGCATACATATGCATTCATAATTAATCTTAAACAATTAACTACCTTTCCTTTGTCGAGACCTAATGAAGGAACCCCCTCATGCCCCCCACTGACATCGGCTATAGTCTACAAGAACACAATAAGATGACAATATATATTGGTAAATGTATGAATTTTATTGCTCTAATTGATAGAGATTTAAGCATGTACACCAAATGATTTAAAAAAAAACTAATGGGTACATAATTTATAATATACCATATAGTCATCAAGGACAAATGAAATGGCCGAAAGTGTGGACTCATCCACCTGTCTCACCTCCTCCTGTGTCATCGACTAAACATAAATGGAAAAAATAGATATACATAAGTGCATGCAATCATTAAAACTAATCTAAATAAATAAATTATTTTTTAATTAAATAAGTCATGCGACAAATTTATTTATAATGTTTACTCTTACCGTATCAACAGGATTCAATGGCTTTGTGTGCACCTCCTGAGCACTCTCATGAGATGTAGATGTTCCATGAGGTGTTGCAGCCTCTATAGCTACATCTCTTGTATCCTCCTCATCAATATCATGAAACTGATATGTATCAGAATCAGTAAGCGGTCAAAGGCACATATGCTTGCACATAATGCACATATGGGGCTCGCATACATGTGAACTCCGACGAGGTGTCGATGCGCCAACAGCATCCACAGGAGGCAACATTGACCTGGTATGTGTGATCAACTGATCACTCAGTAAATGAATGGCCCTAATAGTCTGTGAGGTAGCCTCTACAATGATATTGGGATGCTACACTAGAGGAGGGGGTGCGACATCAGTGGGGGGGACAAAGGTAGTGGCCTTTCAGTGCTGGGAAGATGGCCTAGTCTGAGGAGCTCCTCTGCCTACACCCATGTTGGGCCTCATACTCCAATAATCAACATGGTGACCAAGCACAAACTCAACATACAATTTTTTAATGAAATAAAATGGGACCTCCAAATTGCTATGGGGTGGTTTATCAAAAACCATCCACTAGCAATCCCAAAAGTTTGTGCACCATTTTATTGATAATTTGGGCTTTTTGTGGTCAACTGGTATTCTGGTTTAAGGATCAACAAAAATGGCAGCTATATCTTCCTTAGTTATATTAAGGGCCGCAATCCCATCATGGTCAAGCCCGTCATCAAATTGGGTGTGCATATCATAACGCCAATGAAGAGCAGCATTATGTTGCTGCGTGAGTGTGTCAATATTTCCAACAATTTTATTTAGTGTGGCAAGCATGGGACCTAATGTAGGTATATTTTGATACGTGTTTTGGAAACCTCATATCGTGTTCAAATTTTCTTGTATCAAATCTTGTAAAGATTTAGGGTATAGATATGGGGGATTGTTTTCGGGATTGTTATTTGGTGCGGGAGGGTTATTTTCTTCATTGTTGTCAGCCATGTCTGATTAAATAAAAAACAAATCTAAATTTCAATCTAATTTCATATATTATTACAAATCTAAATACAAAACCCTATTTTTTTAAAAAAAGCTACATTTAGCATGAAAATGAAATAAATTAATGAAAATTATACAAATAACTACTTACCGAATATGCTCAGAGTCAAATTTGTTGTTTCCAATATTAGGTACCTGAAAATATATCGAGTATATGAAAATCATGGAGAGAAACTTGAAGAAAATCGCGCAAGGAAATGAAGAAAAGGGCTCGCGGGTTTCGGATTTATGCCATGCAGTTATCGGGTACCCAACCCGATAAGGTTTGTGCTTTAGTGGCAGGTTTGCCCAGGTGTACTGACACCCAGACCTACTAAAAAGTCAACAAGCACTTTCATGCACTTTTGGACGAGTGAAAAGTGAATATTTTTCACATCGCCACTTTTTGGCCCCTCATGATCTTGCACATACCCTATTGTATTAGGTGAAGCATAAAATGTGATGAATATTTTAGATTTCAAAAATTTTATATACATTTGAAATTTATAGTTTCTTTTCAAAGAGTCTATCAATCAAGACTTGTTTCTCACATCGCCACTTTTTGGCATACCATGATCCTGCACATACCCATCAACAAAATAACAGGTTCACTCGGCACAGGAAGGAATGCTTCACCAACACTGGACAACTCAGACACACGGGAACACTCGGCTAACACTGGATATCTCGGCACACAAGAACACACTGCAACTCAAAAATGAATGCAACTCGAGACTTATTGGCAGAATGAACAAAATGAGCAGGATAGCAAGGCAACCTAGGATACTCCTACATCACATTGACAACCTTTTTGAGGATTTTGAGGATGGTTTTATTCGTTGCCTCATCTTGGTCATTTCCTTGAGGGAAGTATGGATTGGAGAAGCGATGGTGGATGCAAAATATGGCACACATTATCTTGCATATGTTGGTTTTCAAAGGGGGTTTCATAATCGGTGAAGATGGTGGAGGGGATGCCATAACAACATATGATGTGGTACAGGATGAACTTGGATATCTAAATGTTAGTGGTAAGGGTGAGCGGAATTGCTTCAACCTATTTCATGAAGTATTCAATGGTTGTCTATTTGAGGATAGGAGGGTTATCTTACCAATGAGGTTGAAGCCCCAACATGAGAAGGGACATGTCGGTGCAATGGTACTAGTACATATGAGACCTTTTTCTAACGGTAGACCGTCAGAATTCAGACAATATATCATCGATTAAGTGACACCACCCATCATCATAGTTTTGCGGTAAAAAAAAATGACAGCTACGATTGGCATCGTAAGTACTTCGAATATAGCCATCACAAAAAGGGGGTTTCAACACAGTGAATATACCGTCCAGTCTATTTGTAGCCATCCCAATTTTGACAGATCTTCGTTGGATGTAGTTAGTTTATCGACAAAAATTATGTACATGCGACGGTTAACCATCATAATGTGTCGATGGATAACCATCGTTGGTAGATTATTTACCGATGGAAATGATATGAATGCGATGGTTATCCATCGGAAGTTTCTAACAGATTGTCGTCACTTTTCTAGTGACATCGTAATTGTGACGATAATCACAATTTTTTATAAAAATATATATTTTTCGATCAAGTTTGTATCGATTGGTGTTCTTGCAGATTTGGTTATGTCATTTGGGGATGACTTTGTAGTAGATTCGGTAGCACCTCATGGATTATTGAGTCGAGTCTAGAGACTTGGATTTGTAGATCACTATGGTGTCTGTGATGACTTGGGAGAAGTCTTCTTTTAGGTGAACCGAGCTGAGAGACTTGGATTACAGAAAGAGGGTCATTTGATGTGACTTATGAGACATTAGATGCCTCTTCACAGCAGGTTCACGATACGATCTGTGGTGTTTCTTTGCGACCTGGTTCTTGGCAGAGATCTGTTGATTTGGTAGCCATTGAGATGGATCAATATGACTTGATCTTGGGTCAAGACTTCTTGAAGCGAGCTGAAGTGATCATTGCTCCTTGAAGTGATTGATATTTCTGACATATAGTCATTGCTTTTAGTTTTTTCGTCAGTTATTCTTTGGTTTCCGTCATAATTGCGATGACTCACACTATTTTTTTAAAAGATATATATTTGTCATGCATTGATTGAGATCTTAAATTATTGAGCTTCTCTTTGTTTCGATAATATTTTAACATTCTCTACTTAACAGGGCCAACCACGTGAAGGTGGAAGCTCATCTATCCCATCCTAGGATCTTCTTATGACCCTTTACAACACTTTAAGACCTCTAAGATGTATTCTTAGGGATTGTAAAGGGTCATAAATGGTCATAAGGGGTCCTAGGACACAACAGCTAAGAAACATAAATGTATGCATCATGGTCACAATTGTTTGGAGACATAACATAATTGAATGTTATACCTAGACGATGCAACACAACCACTACTCCTGTAGTTCTAAGTAGTGTTGCATCCTCTGGGTATAGCATTCAATTATGTTGTGTCTCCAAACAATTGGGACCATGATGCCTACATTTAAGTTTCTTAGATTTTTTTATACCTACATTTATGTTTTGTAGCTGTCCTGTTTATTTGCATGTTCTTTATCTGTTTGGCATCTCTCCCTCACATCGAAAATAAGATTTTCCCACTCTGAATTGAGAATGCACGTGCAACACAAGCAGAATATGCATGGATAGTAGATGGAGTTGAGAAAACACAACACGTTTACATTTTTTTAATAGGTCAAAATGATAATGTTCGCGATGGTCTTTAACTTAAAATATGCAATTAAAGACCTCTATAAAAAATGCAACCCTGTTGTGTTTTCAGCTCCGCCTGATATCCTATGTATATGAATTGAGATTGCATATTGAACTAGGTGTCTCCTTTTACATTTCCTGAAACCAAGAGACTATCACAATTAACATCTAAAATCATTATTGAACTTTTGTTATTATTAAAAGGTACACTAGTCTCCTTTATTTCTTGTACACCATCTTTGTCGACAAGTTTCTTCATGGATGGCCTCCACTTTCTTCCCCACTACAACTGTAACCACTATTCATTCACCTATGGTCATTACTATCTTCTCTATTGATCATACCTCCACTGCAATTTCTCTGATGAAAATTTCCAAATTCATTGTTTGGTATTCCTTTATCGCCCCTCAAATCCATCACTTATGGTTACAAATCAAGTTCCAAGAATCAGAATATGATGTTTTGGGATTAAATTTGTGAGTTTGTATACTTTCTCCATTTTAAACTAACCTATGACTTCAAAGGAGGAATTATGAAATATAGTTGTAGGTAGTTATCTCTTCTATAATGATGGAGGAATGAAAGGTAATGATCAATGATGTTGTTGTTATTAGATCATACATTAATAAACTCACTGTTTTGAATTTGAACTCAGGCATCATGCAATGTTATTGTTGTCATTGCATGCTTGTTGTTGTTGTGCACCATATATTGGTTTATACACTATTTATTTCATTGAGACCGTGAGCTTGGCATTTGTAATGTATTTTTTGTTATTGGATCAATGCTACCATGTTGTTGAAGTTGTAGATGCATTGAATCACCACTGTCGTTTAATTTTTATAGTAGCAATATAACAAACAGAGCACCGACCAATCAAATAGGGACATCAGTAAGAAATTTAATGCATTATTACTTCATCATGATGATAAAAATTTCATTGGCTCAATGCACATAGAAAGTGGGTAGATGCATTGAATCACCACTTCCATTCTATTTTGATGAAGAGGAACTGTGTTATAAAATTTCAAGACATGAAATTTTATAACTGTACATATATTTTATGAGTATAACTGTACAATAGAAGAGCACCCACATGTATTGGTTGTTATTGGTCTATGAAAGGTTTTGGTTTGCCTTTCCCAATTGAGATGTCATCCTAAGATTCAAAAGGACCAAGGTAGTAATAAGTCTTGAATATAAATGCATGATTGTGGATCCTCAAGTAGGATTTGTGATGCAAAGGAAGAACACTTATATGGGTTTACCCACATAAGGAAAATGGTTTCATTCATCTTTCTTTCAAGTTCTCTTGGGTACTTTCCTTGGCCTCTAGGCTTGGGCATCCTATAGGGGTTGAACTAAAATTACAAAGGCAATAAGGACACATAGAACAATAGGTTTGGCGACTTAGACTTATGTTCAATCCTTAGTAATAGTTTGGAGAACTAATTACTAGATGAGTGACTAAAGTACCCTAGTTCGTATTATTAGAGGATCTTGTTTAATTTGTGTTCATTTCATGCAAAGATACATGTAAAGGAAAAGAATTTTTTGCATCTAAAGATTACATGTATATATATAAAAAATAACTTGTATATACTATACAAAGAAAATAACTTTTAGAAGAAAACACAAGAGTACAGGCATACATAAGAGGATGAACATAAATAATAAGGGTGTCAGACATTGTCTGAAGTGATGAATTTTTGACCCAGGTATGAATCTAGTGTGCCCCTGTGTGATCCAGAACCTACAAAGAAAAGAGAGATGGGGGTTAGATTAAAAATATCTAAGCAATGAATGGCATCCTATTACTGATCCTCATCTACAATTATGCATGTGCATAGTCAAGCCATAGACTTTTGAAAGAAAAACCATGCTACAGGACATCTGCACTCAGAAGAATGTTGTAGAGAGTAAATGGTTGCATTTATGTTTGCATGAACACCTGGTGAGTCACTATTGTGACTACATCATTCAAATAGTGCAACAGCAACACCAGATGTTGCTATTTCATCTGGTGTTGTTGTGACATCATTTCCAGATGATACACTCACAACAATCACACACCATGCCCATCAGCACAAGGCAGTCATGAGCAAGCATGAGTAAGCAATGGAAGGGGCATACATCATCATCAAATCAGAGGAGAAAAGCATCAAATCTGCATATTAAGAGAGGAGTACATCATTGATTTCAAGTAAAGATCATAACATCACAACATGGTTGGCGGCCCCAAGGAGGCCCCATTGCATGCAGTGAGTAAGCTACATCAAAACAAAGAGGTACACGAATTTGCATCATCTATACATTAATACTATGGCATGGAGTATATTTGAATTTGAATCTGCATTTTAAAGGATAAGTAAGAAGGTTGCATGATCCTAGTGAAATTAACAAAGGTACAAATCTAATGAAGTAATGAAGCTACCCACATTCTATGTGCTTTCAGCCAATGAAATTTTTATCATCATGATGAAGTAATAATGTATTAAATGTCTTACTGATGTCCCTATTTGATTGGACAGTGCTCTGTTTGTTATATTGTTGCTATCAAAATAGAATGGCATTGGTGATTCAATGCATCTACAGCCTCAACAACATGGTGACATTGATCGAATAACAGAAAATACATTACAAATGCCAAGCTCACAATCTCAATGAAATAAACAGTGTATAAAATAATATATGGTGCACAACAACAACAATCATGCAATGACAACAATAACATTGCATGATACCCAAGCTCAAATTCAAAACAACAAGTGTATTAATGTATGATCTAATAGCAACAACCTCATTGATCATTACCTTTCACTCCTCCATCATTATAGAAGAGATAACTACCTACAACTATATTTCATAATTCCTCCTTTGAAGTATATATATATATATCAAGTATAATTATGAGTTTACATCATATATTTATTCTTAATAAAATCTTATAAAACAATATAAAACTAACCCAAAATGCTTTGTCTTAATAAAATCTTAATAAAACACTATATTTAGTCTTAATAAAATATTATAAAACAACATACATTATGTGAAGTGTTTGATCTCTCTTTATTTGTTTTGTTGTTGATATTCACTATGTGGTACTCCCCGTTTATGATCATTTCATGAGGAAATGTCTTGATGGATCACAGGCTGCAAGCTAGGGCATCATGCATTGTTTATGAGCTCATTGTTTGAGCATAAGCCAATCAAATAGGAACATGAGGTGCTCAAATAGTGAGCTCATAAACAATGCATGATGCCCTAGCTTGCAACTCGCGAGCCATCAAGATATTTCCTCATGAAATGATCATAAATAGGGAGTACCACATAGTGTTCATATCAACAAAAAAACAAATAAAGAGAGATCAAACACTTCACACAATGCCTTGAAGGTAATAGAAATGATGCCCTAGCTCTCAAAGCTCACGGGTCATCAAGCATTCCAAATGAAAAGATATAAACAATGCCAATATTAAACAGTGAGCTCATGAACAATGTATGATGCCCTAACTTGCAGCCCATGAGCCATCAAGACATTTCCTCATGAAATGATCATAAACAGGGAGTACCACATAGCTAGTGAATATCAATAGCAAAACAAATAAAGAGAGATCAAACACTTCACACAATATATGTTGTTTTATAAGATTTTATTAAGACTAAATATATTGTTTTATGAGCTCACTTTTTGAGCACCTCATGTCCCTATTTGATTGGTCAATGCTCTGTTTGTTATATTGATGCTATTAGATCAAATAGGGACATCAGTAATAAAATAATACACTTACTATTTTGAATTTGAGCTCATAAAGATTAGATATCCTTATTTTATTACTAATGTCGCTATTTACATCTTTTCACCAAATGACCCAAAAACATCAAGAATGGTCCTATATGGTCGTTAACAGCCAACTTTCAGAAGAATATAAATGAATGCAAACATACATAAGTGGATGAACATAAATAATGAAGGTCCTATATGGACGGTTCTAATGCTTTTCCATTACAACAATTAGGCATTCATCATTTGGTATATGAATAGGTGAAAAGCATGCAGACATCCAAACATGTGTATTGTGAGCTTTCCTACAACAAATGGACTTGTGATGATTTTCACAATAGTACATGTGTTGCAGGAAAGCTCAAAGTACAACTTAGGAAAATATGAATGTTCATCACTTGTGCATATCAGAGTTGATCTGAGAAGGTATATGCACAACAAAATAAATAAAGAGAGATCAAACACTTCACACAATGCCTTGAAGGTAATAGAAAAGATCAAACACTTCAAAATAGGGACATCAGTAATAAAATAATATACTTACTATTTTGAATTTGAGCTCATAAAGGTTAAGATATCTCTATTTTATTATTGATGTCCCTATTTACATCTTTTCATCAAATGACCCAAAAACATCAAGAATGGTCCTATATGGTCACTAATAGCCAACTTTCAGAAGAATATGAATGAATGAAAACATACATAAGTGGATTAAGATAAATAATGAAGGTACCAAACATTGCCTGAAGTAATGAAGTGTTGGCCCAGGGTTCAATCCAGTATGCTCTTGTATGATCCAAAACCTGCAAGGACTTGGAAAAGATGGGGTTAGATCCAAAGGATCTAAGCAATGTCTAGCACCCTATTACTGATCCTCATCTACAATTATGCATGTGCATAGTCAATCCATACACTTCTAAAGTGAACTATGCTATAGAACATGTGCACTCAGGAAACATATGCATGCAGTGAGTAAATCAAGACCAAAATAGAGCAAAAAGTATGATGTCAAATGTGTTATCAAGCAACACCTCATGGGCTATGAGTCAACATGGTAAATATGTTATTTATACAAGATTGAAGTAAAAGGACATCTACAACCTCAACAACATGACAATATTAATCCAATAACAGGAAATACATTACAAATGCCAAGCTCACGGTCTCAATGAAATAAACAATGTATAAAACAATATATGATGTCCAAGCTCAAATTCAAAATAGTAAGTGTATTAATGTATCCTCTAATAGTAGCAACCTCATTGATCATTACCTTTGACTCCTCCATCATTATAGAAGAGATAACTACCTACGACTATATTTCATAATTCCTCTTTTGAAGTCATAGGTTAGTTTAACTATTGGACAATGAGCTGATAGGAGTTTCAAATAGATTTGAATAAAAACTAAGAG
This sequence comes from Chamaecyparis obtusa, assembly GCA_027943335.1. NCBI lineage: Eukaryota > Viridiplantae > Streptophyta > Pinopsida > Cupressales > Cupressaceae > Chamaecyparis > Chamaecyparis obtusa. The sequence goes on from BSBK01003197.1 coordinate 81,777, forward strand.
TATTGAATTTTATTTGTTCCTATTGTGATTTTAGGGGAGAAGAAGGCTAAGACCTTTTCAGCGGATCAGGGTGGTGTATATAGCTTGTAAGTTTATATGTTTGCAATTTTTTTGTTTGAGGCTTAATTATGCTAGTTTTTAAATAGAAAGATTTTTCTTTCTTATTTCAAATTCATTCCTTCATATGTCATACCTGATGCACAGTGAATTCATAGGAGGTTCAAATAGATTTGAAGAAAAACTAAGATAATTAAATTTTAACTGTTCTTATTGTGAATTCAGGGGAGAAGAAGGCTAAGATCTTTACAGCTGATCTTGTGTGGGCAAGGTACGAAATTTATTCTTATCACAATCTAAAACTATTTGGAGTTGATTTCAGCTCTTCATCATAGAAAGAGATCTATAATTTACAGAACATTGTGACAAGTATTTTTAATTCAAATTTATGACTAAGTGTTACAACTAAGAAATATAAATTAGGTTGACTTCCAAACACCACAGGAAACTTTAGTAGATCATGTTTGATGAAAATGATAATGAAATTTGGCATGTGCGGGTAAAGGAATCAAGCAGTCACCATTTTGCTTGGGCTATGGTTTTCATGTATAGTGTTTGTAAAAGTTTTCATCCTTAAACTAAACCTATCCTTCCTAGTATCCATATTATTGATGCTTCTATTGGTATTAATTTGGATGCTAGTTCTCGTACTCTTTGGTGCCTTTCCATGCTTTATTTGGTGTTGAGTTTTTAACTTGCTAACCTCCTTGTTCTGTCAGTGTCCTCTATGATTTCAGATGCTATATTTTACCGAGTCTGGTTGGTGCCTTACTTTCCCCTCTTTGGTTCCATGCTTTCTTACATTAAGAGTTCATTTTGTCTCTAATTAGGGCACTATTTCTCCTTGACTGTATTCTTTTGGGGTCTGATCTATTGTAGTTATTTTTTTTTTCTTTGAATCATTGTTTACAATTACTTTTGATGCAATATTTGTGTGAAGAACAAGAACAAAATGGTGAACGAGTGTATTTGACAAAGATAAACATGACACATTTTGTTGGGCTGATTGGATTGGCCTGGTACCATTTACATAGCCTGGCCAAATATTAAACAGTGAGCTCATGAACAATGCTAGTATTAAACAGTAAGCTCATGATTAATGTATGATGGCCTAGCTTGCATCCCACGAGTCATCAAGACATTTCCTCATAAAATGATCATAAATGGGGAGTACTACATAGTGAATATCAACAACAAAACAAATAAAGAGAGATCAAACACTTCACACAATGCCTTGAAGGTAATAGAAACGATGCCCTAGCTTTCAAAGCTCGCAGGTCATCAAGCATTCCAAATGAAAAGATGTAAACAATGTCAGTATTAAACAGTGAGCTCATGAACAATGTATGATGCCTTCGCCTGCAGCCCATGAGCCATCAAGATATTTCCTCATGAAATGATCATGAACGGGGAGTACCACATAGTGAATATCAATAGAAAAACAAATAAAGAGAGATCAAACACTTCACACAATGCCTTGAAGGTAATAGAAACGATGCCCTAGTTCTCAAACCTCGCAGGTCATCAAGCATTCCAACTGAAAAGATGTAAACAATGTCAGTATTCAATAGTGAGCTCATAAATAATGTATGATGCCCTAGCTTGCAACCCGCGAGCCATCAAGACATTTCCTCATGAAATATTCATAAACAGGGAGTACCACATAGTGAATATCAACAACAAAATAAATAAAGAGAGATCAAACACTTCACACAATGCCTTGAAGGTAATAGCAACGATGCCCTAGCTCTCAAAGCTCGTGGGTCATCAAGCATTCCAAATGAAAAGATGTAAACAATGTCAGTATTAAACAGTGAGCTCATGAACAATGTATGATGCCTTCGCCTGCAGCCCATGAGCCATCAAGATATTTCCTCATGAAATGATCATAAACGGGGAGTACCACATAGTGAATATCAATAGAAAAACAAATAAAGAGAGATCAAACACTTCACACAATGCCTTGAAGGTAATAGAAACGATGCCCTAGTTCTCAAACCTCGCAGGTCATCAAGCATTCCAACTGAAAAGATGTAAACAATGTCAGTATTCAATAGTGAGCTCATAAATAATGTATGATGCCCTAGCTTGCAACCCGCGAGCCATCAAGACATTTCCTCATGAAATATTCATAAACAGGGAGTACCACATAGTGAATATCAACAACAAAATAAATAAAGAGAGATCAAACACTTCACACAATGCCTTGAAGGTAATAGCAACGATGCCCTAGCTCTCAAAGCTCGTGGGTCATCAAGCATTCCAAATGCTAAGATGTAAATAATGCCACTATTAACATTCATATTGTGCCATTAATTCAGTTAATTAGAAGAAAAAGCTCAAATGCCTACCTCAAGTGCCAGTGCCCTCTTCCCACATGGTGTCGGCCTCTTCGTGCACACCAAACTCGAATGCCCTCTTCACACCATGAAAAAGTGCAGTGTCATCTTCGTGACAACTCTTTGAATTACAAAAATTACAAATGACACTTTCTTTTTCTTTTTTTTGTTTATAACTAAAGGGGTGTCACAATTATGACTGCATCATCACTATTACGACACCGTCAGATGCACTTGCAAAAAAAAAACACAAATTGTAGTGGCATTGTAAATTGGCATTGAAATTCGACCCCAAATGTTGTAGTGAGGGATGCAAGTCTTGTGCTGGAGCATGAATCAGATTGGTATGATGCTGACATAGTAGGCATTTCTTTACAAACTCACATGTATCATGTTCCATTGTCGACCAGTGGTACCTATTTCTAAGTAGCTACTTTTCTAGGACCATACCACTCATGTGGGCACCGCAGATTCCAACATGAACCTCTTGTAAAGCCACGATGGCCTCATTTGAATCTAAACAGTGAGAGAGGATGTTATGATATCCATGATGATACAGGGTATTAGCTACAAGAGTGTAGTTGGAAGCTTCATGGATAAGGTTCTAGCGTTGGGTATTTGTGAGGTTAGGAGATATGATACCATTTTTTAGATAAGTATGGATGTCATGGTACCATGGGGACTGGGGACCAACCTAAACACACACCATTTCATAATCGACATTCTCATAAGCAGGTGTATGTAGCTTCTTGACTACAAATTTGTATAGCATTGAATCTCGAGGGATTTCCAGCAAAGACCCAATGGTTTCCATGGCATTTGCAACTTTATTTTGTAGCCTGGGTACTTGTGTGAACTGTAAGCTTATGAATTTTTCTTTCAATTTTTCCACTAACTCTTTATATAGTAATAATTTAGTGTCCCTTATATGGAATTCATCCAAGACCTTCTTGATGATTAGTTGTGAATCCCTGAACACTTGTAGTTCTGTGATATTCCATTGGATGTTTGTCTTGAGGCCGGAGATGAGGGCCTCATATTATGTGATGTTATTGGTGTAGGGGAATCCTATCTTGAGTGACTTCGGGATGTAATCATCTTGGGAAGTGATAAAGAGGATTCTCACTCCTGATCCATGAGATGTGTAAGAGCCATAAAAATATAGCTTCCATGTCAGTTGTTCTTCAACCATGCACAAATGTTCATCAGGGAATTCCATTACCAACGGATATACATCTACCAGGAGTGCCTCGGTAGCTAATCTACAGTGACCTACCCCTTTATTATTTTTTTGTCTATATACTAGATGTCAAATTCGCTTAGGAGCATCACCCATTTTGTCATTCATCTTATAAGTGTGGTTTTTGACAATAGGTACTTGAGTGGGTCCACTTTGTAAATGAGATTTATGGTGTGGCTGAGAATGTAATGTCAGAGCTTTTGAGTGGCGAAAACCTTTACAATACATGCCTTCTCCATGGGTGAACAATTCAACTCATAGTTGACAAGTGTACAACTGATGTAGTAGATGGCTCTTTCCTTACCATTATCATTGAGTTGGGCCAATAGTGCCTCTAGTGCTTTATTGGTTACTGAAATGTACAAGATAAGAGGGTGTCTTGGCATCAATGACACAAGAATGGGCGAGTTGGCCATGTATTCTTTGAGCTTCTCGAAACTCTGTTAATAGATTGGGTCCCGCTTGAAACTAGTATCCTTGCGAAGATTTGTGAATGGTTGACATTTGTCAACCAACTAGGATATGAACCTACAGACTGATTTTAGTTTTCCTTGTAGGCTCCTTAGTTGTTTGAGTGTTAAGGGAGGAGGCGTGTCCATTATGGCCTTGACTTTCTTGGGATCAATCTCGATGCCTCGACATGATACAATGAACCCCAATAGATTACCTAATATTACGCCAAAGACACATTTCTTTGGATTGAGTTTTAACCCATAATGGTGTAGACAGTTGAACACATGGTCAAGAATGTTGAGGTGTTCCAATTGTGTCTTTGATTTGGCTAGGATTTCATCCACATAGTCTTTGAGTATCTTGTGTATCATATCATGGAATATGGTTGTCATTGCTTTCTAATAGGTGGCTCCTACATTCTTTAAACTGAATGGCATCATATTATAACAAAAGGTGCCCCATGGTGTAGTAAATATTGTTTTGTAGTAGTCTTCCTCTGCTATGTGGATTTGACTGTATCCTAAGAATCTATCCATGAGTGACAATATCTCATGACCAGCTGTGAGATCGACGATCATGTCTATGTTTGGCGGGGGAAAATCATCTTTTGGGCATGCTTTGTTAAGGTCTTGAAAGTCCGTGCAGATCTTGATTTCCCCTGAGGGCTTGGTTATTGGTACCATGTTAGAGATCCATTCCAAATAATCAATAGCTCAGATGATTTTTTCTTATAGGAGTTTTTGAAGTTCTGCTTTAACCAATAGGGATACCTTGGGATGCATCTTGCGAAGCTTCTATTTGATTGGTTTTGTACGTGGGTCCACATCAAGGTGATGAATGACTAAGTTGGGATCCAACCTAGGCATGTGAGCATATGACCATGAGAAATTTATGGTTGCTTCTTGGAGGAGTGTCGTTAAAGTTGCTTCTTCTCCCTCAGTCAGGAACACTATGATGTATGTTATTCTTGGACATTCCTCAATTCCCAAGTTGACATTCTTGGTGTCTTCGATAAGTATGGAGGACTTCTCTGGTCTGTAATCATGGATAGGAGGAAGAGGCAAGTTTTCATCTTCTAGTGCCTCAAAGATTTTTTCACTAGAAGATACACCCTTTTTTTTACTTTTTTGGAGTCAAAACGTGCCCCGAAGGGGTTTTCACAAAAAGACTCATTCTTTTTTGTTTTATTTTTTCTTTTGCAACTAAAGACCTCCTCTTCCCCAAAGTATCCCCTGGGGTCCAACTTGTAGACATGTGTTGATTCGTGCCCCTAGTCTAGTTGTTGATATGATGCTCCCATGAGTCTTAGGAGTGCAACCTTGCTCCAGAACTCATCAATGTGTGCAACGCTTGGTTGGTCCTAGTCTATGAGTTCAAGATGGATGAGGGACAGGTTGATAAGGTTGATGGCGAGTTGGCAGAGGATAGATTTTCCTAAGAAGGTTTCATTTTAGAATATATCATCATAAGATTTCTTCACTTCCTCTTTAGGGATATCTTTGATTTCTACAATTTTGTCCTGGATATTCAGGAGGGTAATCTTTTTATATATAATTGATCTTTTTATATTATATTTATGTAATTATAAATAATTATTATAATTATATTTTTTTGATGTTAAAAAATTGCACATGCATGAATCTAGAAGAATACTAGAATCATATTGATTATGGACTGTGAAAACCTAGTATCTTTAATTGAAACCCTTCATGAGAGGGAATTATGCTTCAAAACAAAACACTTCAAGCTATTAAGGATCAAACAAGAAAAGAAGGTCTTTCAGTGATTTTATCATGATGAAGGATCACAGAGTATGATCCAAAATGTTGTGTTAAAAAATTGCATACAGTTGAATCCAAAGGCAAAGTCTTAGACCTATTAATCAGTCACTTCTACTATGGTATTCATTGCCATGATCTTTTAGTTAAAATATTTTATTTTGCCTTTTTGAACTAAATGTTCAAAAAAGTTTACCATCCCTTATTTTTCATATGAAAGATCTTCAATTGAGCACCAAAAGTCCCAATATGTAATTTTGTACATCTTAGCCTCTTAAAAGTACATAAGATTTTAATATTTTTTTTGGTTGTCTTTATATGCAACTTAACTTTTTTTAACTATTATTTTGACTTTTAAATAGCAAAGATAGGTGTTGTAGGATTTGTAATCTGTGGAAGGGTTAAAAAGTCATCATGTCATTTAAAACATATTTTCTATTGCCCCATTTCCCATTTGCTTTGACAATAAAAAAAATTGCACAATTGATCATATACTTTTGCAAAGACATCTCTATAATCATTCTTTACAAATACCAATAAAATTATACAATTGATTTAATTACTAACTTTTTTAAATAAAAAGCCTCCTCCATTATTTGGAAAAAAATATACCAAAGAACTGAATCATAACCCTAATTCCTCATATTATGTACAGAATCCACCACTAATTGTGAATAAAACTCACTTTCACCGAAAAACCAATTCTCACAAGTCTTCACCTGCCACACTTACAAATTCCGTAACTTTTTGCTTTAATAATTGCATCACATGAGGCAATTTTTTTGTTGTAGTGTTATGCCAAACAATTTACATAGCTTGAATAAGATCTCACTGCATCACAGGCATGGGCGGAAGTCCGGAAACATTGTAAAAATGGCATTACAATTCCCACTTGCATTCAAACTTAAAAAGTTTTTAAACCAAAATTCATTTTTCTGCATACACTGCAATTGGTACGCTTAATAAGATTGCTCTGAAGTGCTTCCACATCTACACGCATATTTCTCAAAGCATTTCCACCTATAATATCTGACAAACAATACTCTTATCCATTACTCATGTGCAGGAAAGAATAAAGAGTTTTATAACAGCAGTTGCATACGCTTTGAAAGTTTTTAAAACCTTTTTCAATAAACTTGAAATCCTGTATATTTTGTAATCATAGCATACCATAAGATGACACCTTTAGATCAATCTACTCTGGATTTTTTTATTCAAACTTTGGTAAGATACACTTTTCCACGACTCAAGGTCATTAACTATGTCAAAAGATGAAGGATCTTTAATATATTTTCCTGTGGTATTAGAGGTTCAGGGTGACTTTTCCTCATTGCTTTATCAAGAAAAATTTGGTTGACAACTTATATAATTTTGTCCACATTTGTAATAAATTTAAATTCTGGCTGTTAATAGTAATACAATACATTGTTGCAGCAAGTGGCATAATGCCAGGCACATAATGGGGGATTATCAATTGAAGGAGGAACAATCTGAGTTGGGTCAGTTGCTAAGGGCTCCTCGAAATCATGTTCAGGATGACCCAGGAAGGCAGAGGCCCAAAATCCCCTACGCAGTAAGAAAACTAATAGTAGAATCAATGTGCAGTACCAATAGTCTCTCAATTTCTTTCAGGGTTTGATGATAGAAATCACATGTTACAATACCAGCCCTGATAACAAAAGCGGCTCAGTATTCATGTCAATTCCCATACAATTTAGGTCCATATTAGCAGAATGTCAAAATACAATTACATATCAATAATTGACAAAAAGCTTGTTTAAATTTGTGCTTATTCCCATATCATCTATCCATTCACATTTACCCATTTTACTACATATTCTAAAAATGTCAGTGTATGGTCATATCCGCGTACCTTTTCATGTATCTTAGTTTTAAGATTTTCGTATATATTAAATCATTATTTACAAAATTTAATTGGTGTGCTCTTTTTTTAAGATGAGACATAAATTGTTATTAACCATTTGATCATTAAGACATAAAATTGTTAACTATTTGAAACTTGCATACCCATACCAATTCTCCGAGACAATTTAAGTCCATCTTAATGAAATGTCAAAATACAATCACACATCAATAATTGATAAAAGCTTGTGTAAATTTGGGCTTATTCCCATATCCTTTATCCATTCCCATTTACACATACTACTACATATTCAAAAATCAGTACATGGTCATATTCTTGTACCTTAGCAGCTCATGCCCCCTGAATACTCTATTAAATTTACGTTCATGTTTCTTCCCAGAAATCATCCAATTTCCAGGAAGGTATCTCAACATTCTCCTCCATGAAAGTGGTAAACAAAAGAGAAGTTGAAACCATTGAATCCTCCGTTCTTGTTGTTGGAATCTCCTCCATGAAGTTATTATCATGGGCCATGGAATACTCTGTTATCGTTGGATTCTCGTTGAGAAATGATGGGTTTGATAGAAGGAGATTGTGAGATGGAGGAAGAGTGTCACAACCCTGTTCTTCATTTCCATAATTAACGGTAAAACTTTAATTTCTTTTTATGACATGTATCTGGAGTTAATAATCCAAGGAAGTGGACTGTTTTGTTTTTTTAACGGAAATATTTAATTTGTAAATGAGACACATTTTCTTTTGTTTTGATAATGTAATAACTAAAGAATGGATTTTGTTATAAAAGATTTTTAAGTCGGTTAAACAGAATATCCTATCCTTTTTGGCATGTATGTGAACCTCCGTAGTGTGTGCGGAAATGAAGGCTTGAAGGGGGGAACGAGGATAATTGAGAAGGGGGTTTTCTTGAATTCTTCTTCTTATCGGGAAAAATTTTGGGAATAGACGGAGAACTGAGATATTGTTGGAGAGTCTGCATTTTTTTCTTTAGTGCTGCCATCTATTGTTAAGTTATTCACTGTGGGAGCGTACTACCAGGGACTTAATAGCTGCTGTTGAACCTGTACCTGCTGAGAATATCGATTGTAGCTGCTACACTGTCCAGGTTCCTTTCTTCTTAAAACATGAAAATTGGAATAGAAAATATGCTGTAGGAAGATTAAGGGTGTTTTTCGAGGCTTGAGAAGCTTGCTTGTGTTTGTCTCTTTCTGGACTGGTTTACTTTTATTTATGAAAGGTTCTGCTGCAAGAAAGTGTACTATCAATGAAGAACTTTCCTCTTATGTCGTTGTTTGAATGCTGGTCATGTTTTGTGAATATCATTCAAACATTATACTATCGTACGTCAAAAGATAGTGCTCTTTGCATGTCTGTTATATTTTTTTTTATATATGAGAATCTTTCCTTTTATCAATTCTTTGCTGTCTTCCTCCCTGCTCAAGCTTAAGCCTTCCTCCAGATTTAATCATTTCAGAATACTCTTGTTGGTGAAAAATGAAACATCGACCACGCACTTGGTTTGCTTGAAAACAAATTTTAGAAGATGATTATTGGTATGAACTGCCGCTTCTTTAAACCAAAGAACGTTAATCTCTCACAATGCATGTTGCAACCATGGTGCCTTAAGACAGCGTTTATAGAGAAATTTATGTATAACTTTTCACATGCTTTTTGTTGTGTTTCTATATTGGTTCGAGCCTGGAGGATGTTGGCAAAGATTGACCTTATAACCGCCAATTGCTTTTACCTTGAAGTTTCTAAAACTTCTTAAACATATTTATTGTGTCGATACTTTTGATTTTGAATGCGCTTTTGTTACAAATTCAGAAGTTTGCTAGTAAATTAGAAGTTGTTTGCGGGAGCAGAGCTTAGTGTAACCAATGCAGCTGCAAAGACAACCTATACGCCTTTCAAACTAAATTCATAAGTAGGATGAAATTTTAGAAGGCAAACCGGTCTATTTAGAATAGAGTAATTATAATATTCTTTCCTGGTCTCCAGCGTCGCACATAGCGAATGTGACAAATTTGTGTTTTTGCTAAGTCCATGTTGAATCCCCACTATGGAAATCACCTGTACCTTTCAAGCAGCTCAACATTCAGTTCAAACCAATGGTAGCTAGTTTTGACAGTAGGAACAGTGCGTGTTAGGCACCTGAAATTATTCGTGACCAATCAATGCCTGCAACTTATTCCAATGTTTCACTCCTTGTTTAGCTGTTGCTATAATATTGCATCAACAAGCTATACAAATTACTAGGTAATTATATTAGCTTGGAACTTGAAAAAAACTTAAGCTAAAACAAAAAGGAAAACTGAAATTTGAACCAGAACTTGATAGAACTGAGAATGTATTTCCTAGAACTTTTTAGGGAATTTTATAAAAAGTCCAAGAACTCAAAATTGCAACCTGAGATGTTATTTTAGGCCAGTAATTGGGATGGTCACTACCTATGTTGGTTTTCTTTCATTAAACAAAATTACTGTACAGTAGATAGTAAATTTGTTCTCAACATTGAATGCTATAATGATAGTTCAATTCTCAGAATGTATTCACTTGCTGAATGTGCTGTTGATATTTTCTTCTATAATCTGAAGTGTGAGTGTGTTTCGCACTACAAATTATGTGATTGCTGAATGCTGAGCCTACAGTATTACAGTTTACCGAACTATGTAAATTTCTTTTTAGAATCTTTGGTGTTAAGAGCTTAACTTACTATAGTATTTTTTTCTGAATTTGAGAGTAAGATTCATACTGCAGAATTTTTGTGTTATATGTGTTCTGTCATATATTTATTGTGGAATAAGATATCCTGGGAAAGGGTGCCGAATATGGAACAACAGAGAAGGGTAAAAGTAGATTATTTTTACCTACTAGATGATTTCTGGTAATTTAAATGCTTAGGCCTAAGCTTGTAAACACATAAATGAACTTGTGTTGGTTATTGAACTATTCTCTCTGCCATATCTGTGTTTGTATTACTTTATATGAGACGAAGTAGGCAATCACAGCATGCACCAGATTCCTTTCCGATCCACTTGTGTCATTTTGATAAGTAACTCGTGTAGGGTCGGCGAGCTCTTCATTTCAGGATGAGCCCCGGGGGAGCTAACCACTCCGTGGTTGGGTGGATAAAACACCTGAATCACATTTTCGTCTCAAACTATGCAGATGAATGACAGGCTGTTCGATGGCATAGGAGACTTGATCATGCAGATGGACGATTGGCTGTCCGATGGCATGTATTGGATATCTTAGACTTTTTTTTTTTGACCTTCGGGTCTTGTGATTATTGTAAATAATCTGATTTGTAAATAATTTATGGTCGACAGTATGGTCAACATATCTCTTGTAATAAATTTTATCTTTGTTATGTACTTCGACAGTTGGTCGAATTTTTCATTATCTTGACAAGAAAGGTCGATGTTATATGATTTATGATGTAATTTTTGAAATTGTGAAATTATGAAATTAAAATTATGTATGTTGAAAAGTCTTTGTTAAATTTTAGACTTGTTCTCCTTTCAACTATGCGAATTTCTCGTGATTTATGTTTTAATATCTCTGGTTGGTAATTCAGTCTTTACATGTGGTATCAGAGCTGTGTTTAAATACTCGGACCTTGGTCCTCTATCGCTAAGCTGTGTACTTATGCTTGGTGCAGGAATCGATTTGACACCATGCAAACACGGAACAGTAATAGGGGAGGATCCAACAGTGAGAGACAAGATCCTAGAATGGATGAGATTCTTAACCTCTTGACTAAACAGAGAAATCTCTTGCAGCAACAGAACAACCGTGTGGATCAATTAGAACAGGATGCAAGAGTTAGGCAGGAAGAAGAGGGAAGAAGGAAGAGGGAAGAAGACCAGAGAATTGAAGCTAGACAGAAACAGGATGAGGATCAGCAGAATCATAATGCAGATCCAAGGCATAACAGGGAAAGAATAGCAGAGGAGTTGAGTAAGGACCTTAAGAAGGTCACACCTCCTACATTCGATGGTAAGACCATTGGTGATGCTGCAGAGGCATGGATAGTTTCCATGGAGAAATACTTCCATGTTCGTAACCTTTCACCTGAATCTCAAGCAATGTGGGGTGCTTTCCAGTTAGTTGGTGAGGCTGGTACATGGTGGGATAATGAGATGGCTGAAAAGAGAATACAACCTGGTGAGATCTCATGGGACGAGTTCCTGGTTTTGTTTCGTAAGAGGTGGTTACCTCAACTCTTTTATGATAGGAAGGTGGCAGAGTTTCAGAACTTGATACAGGGAGTTTTGAGTGTCACAGAATATCATGAGAGATTTTACCACTCGATAAAATATGTGCCTCAGTACCAGTAGGATGAGCAGTTTAGAACCCGCAAGTTCATTCTCGGACTACGTCCAGAGATAGGATCAGAGGTAGATATGCATGAGCTAGATACCATGGATTCTGCTTTCAGGTTGGCCTTGAGGCAAGAGCAAAAGCTTAAGCAGGCACCTTCAATCTAAGTAAATCAAAAAAATAATGCACCACAGGGATTCAAGAGGAAGTTTCAAGATAGTAAGCCAAAGGACACTGATCGAAAATAGGTGCAGAACGTGAGAGGTAAAGGCAAAGGCAATGCTGGAAAGAATAACTACAATGGAAATCAAAACAAGGGTAACAACAGGAACAGTAATAAGAAAGGTAAATTTGATGGTAGGCAGGGACCTAGAGATGGTTGCTATACTTGTGGAGGTGACCATTATGCTAGTGTATGTCCTCAGAGATCAGCTTGTAGAGATGGGAAAGGACCTCAGACACAGCATCAGATACATGCTGCAGTGAACAATAGGCAAGCTGATTTCCAAGGAACACCCATCCAGATGGCCGGTAAGCTTTTTGGTCATGATATTACTATTTTAATAGATACTGGAGCCACAAAATGTTTCATAGATCCTAGAGTTGCTTCTAGATTACCAGTTAGAGCAGGATATATGAGTGAACCATGGATGGTAGAATATGGGAACAAGGCAGAGCATAAGGTTGAGCAATGTTTATCTTGTAGCGAGATTGAACTTCCAAACTTTCAAACGCAAGTAAACTTGTATCTTGCACCTTTAGGTTCTTATGATGTCATTTTGGGCATCAACTGGTTAACAGAACACAAGGCCACAGTGAACTGTAGGGATAAAACAGTGGAATGCCTTGATGATGTAGGTAATACTGTAACACTTTATGGTGTAAAAAGGCCTCTTGAACTTAGACAAGTTTCTGCCATGCAATTGAAAAAGGCAAAAAGAAAGGGGTGTATGATGTATATGGCTTATGTCAAAGATTTGGACACATCCCCTACCCTAGAAGATTTCCCTATTTTGTAGGAATTCAGGGATGTATTTCCTGAAGAATTACCTGAGTTACCTCCAAAGAGGGAGTTTGATTTCTCTATAGATATTATGCCTGGAGCAGAACCTCAATCCAAGGCACCATATCATATGACTACTACTAAAATGAATGAGCTGAAGATACAGTTGCAAGAACTCTTGGATAAAGGGTTTATTCACCCCAGTGTTTCACCATGGGGAGCTCCAGTAATCTTCGTAAAGAAGAAGGATGGTACCTTACGACTATGCATAGATTACAGGATGCTAAATAAGGTCACCATTAAAAACAGATATCCTCTTCCTCGGATAGATGAATTGTTTGATCAAATGAGGGGAGCAACTATGTTCTCCAAAATTGATTTGAGATATGGATACCATCAACTCCGGATCAAGGAGGAGGATATATCCAAAATAGCTTTCAGGACAAGGTATGGACACTATGAATTTGTAGTCTTACCTTTTGGCTTGAAAAATGCACCTGCAGCATTTATGAATCTTATGAATAGTGTGTTCAAGGATTGTCTTGACAAGTTTGTTGAGATATTTATTGATGACATTCTGATTTATTCTAAGACCATGGAGGAGCATGAGGAACATTTGCGGATAGTTTTGCAGCGCCTGCGAGACAGGAAGTTGTATGCTAAACTATCAAAGTTCTCTTTCTACAAGAAGGAGATTCACTATTTGGGCCATATCATTTCTACAGATGGAATTGCAGTAGATCCGGCAAAGATCAAGGCTATTCTTGAATGGCCAACTCCTCAAAGTGTGAGTGAGGTGAGAAGTTTTATGGGGCTTGCAGGTTATTACAGGAAATTTGTGGAGGGATTCTCCAAGATTACAGCACCTATCACATCTCTTCAGAGAAAAGGGAAAAGATATGAGTGGACGGATGAATGTGAGAGAGCATTTCAGTTATTGAAACAAAATCTCACATCCGCTCCTATCCTAGTTATACCAGATCCAAATGGGCACTTCACAGTTATCACCGATGCTTTAGGAGAAGGTCTTGGTGGTGTTCTTATGTAGGATGGCAAGGTAGTGGCTTATGAGTCACGAAAACTGAAACAATATGAGGTTAATTACGCACCTCATGACTTGGAACTAGCAGTAATTGTTCATGCTCTAGTAATGTGGAGACATTACCTTTTAGGTAAACCTTTTGAGTTAAAGACAGATCACATGGGACTTAGATACATTTTTACTCAACCTAATCTCAATGCCAGACAAAGATGATGGTTGGAGTTCCTAAGTGAGTATGATTTTGATATCGAGTATATCAAGGGAAAAGAGAACAGAGTAGTAGATGCTCTTAGTAGGAGAAGACATATTTCTGCTATATCTACTTCTAGAACACGGTTAAGAGAACATGTGTTAGAGAATCTTGCAGGGGATGACCATTATGAGATGGTTAAGACAGCCCTACTTGCAGATCCATCAGATCACCGTTTTGACGGATACACCTTTGAGGGTGATGGTATCATGAGATACCAAGGCAGGATGTACATTCCCGACCGAGCAGGGTTGAGGAAAGTGGTTATGGAGGAAATGCATTGTACTCCTTTTTCAGGACATCCTGGGCTAAACAAGATGATTTTCGATGTGAGGCCGTTGTATTTTTGGCCAGGGCTTAAGCGAGATGTGACAGCTTTTGTAGCCCAGTGTTTGGAATGTCAGCGAGTTAAGGCTGAACATATCCATCCAGCAGGACTTTTGTATCCACATGATGTACCGGAGTATAAATGGCAAGTCATCAGCATGGATTTTATCCAGGGTTTACCCATGACACGACGCAGGCATGATGTAATCTTGGTTGTAGTTGAAAAACTAACCAAGGTAGCTCATTTTATTCCAGGGAGCTTGAAAGATGGATCATTGGCTTTGGCCAAAAAGTTTGTCCAGGAAATTTTTAGGTTGCACGGGGTACCTGAGACTATCATATCTGACAGGGATACTAGAATGACATCAAGGTTTTGGAAAACCTTGAATGCATCTTTGGGAACTAGACTGAATTTCAATACCGCTTATCATCCTCAGACAAATGGACAGACTGAGAGAGTAAATCAAGTGATTGAAGATTTGCTCCGGATGTACTGTATGGACCAGCAGTATAAGTGGGAAGAGTATCTTCCATTGGTAGAGTTTGCCTACAACAACTCTTACCATGCTTCTTTGGGAATGGCACCATTTGAGGCACTTTATGGACGTAAGTGTCGTACTCCTATCAGTTGGGATAGAGTAGAGGACAAGATAGTTATTGGTCCTGATATGTTGAGAGAAATGGAAGGACAGATGGCTTTGATTTGTGCTCGGCTGAAGGAAGCAGCTGATAGACAGAAGAGTTATGCTGATAAGAACCGCACTTTTAGGCAATTTCAGGAAGGGGATAAGGTGTTTCTGCATGTAAGACCACATAAAAGCTCAATCTCTTTTGGCAAGGCTTCAAAGCTTGCACCGAGATATGTGGGACCTTTTGATGTTTTGGAAGTCATCAACCCTGTTGCCTATAGACTTTCTCTACCGCCTGCTCTTGCCAAAATCCATGATGTTTTTCATGTTTCTTTGTTGAAACCTGATCACCCAAATGCATCTCACATTCTTGATTGGCGTGCATTACAGGTTCAGGATCCAGGGGTGGTGTTGGTGTAGCCTACCCACCTTGTTGATCAATGTACCATCAAGGTGCGTGACAGGGAAATTTTGCAGTATAAGGTCCAATGGGACCAATTCTCTGTTGACAGTGCTACCTGGGAGGATGCGGAAGACATGCATAAGTCTTTTCCGCAGTTGTTTGCTTAGTTTTACTTTTTGATATGAGTTTTAAGCTTTGAAATATTGTTTTGTTTTTCATATGACATCGGGTCCATGATGTAACCCGATTTGATACTCTCTGAGTGCTTTGATGCTCGTAGTCATAGAACTATCAGTGTGATTTAATGTTTTTAGATAAAACTATCTGAGTGATTGTTTTACTTATAGTTTTCAGACTTATGATTTGCTTGGTCAACAGTTTGACGACCTAAGGAGTACTAAATGAATGATTTGGACATACTTTTGATATGTTTATCTTTGGATATATGATGAAATGTTTAAATGAAATGAAAGTATGAAGTAGTATGTGGAAGTTTTAATTTCATTATGTATCATTGATTATGATGAAATGAAATGATGTAAATGATTGTGCAATTCAAATTCGATTATGGGTTTAATGGAACTAACCTACTGATGATCTTTTGAGTTTGAGCATGCATGACAGGAGATGAAGGTGGAAATGTGATTGAGGTAGAGTGTATTTATCTTGACGACGGGGGTGAGATCGGAATAATGGTTGCAAGCACACACCACTTAGATTTGTTTTTAAATCTTATAAGTTATTGATGTGTTTTCATAAGTGAATGTTTGGATAGTATAGATTTCTTTCTTGCTCTTGCCTGAGTGAATATTTCAGCGTTGAACTTGTTTTCTGAATATGATTACTTGTTAACATCATCTTAAAGCATCAGAGACGATGCATTCTCTTAAAGGGGAAGGATGTCACAACCCTGTTCTCCATTTCCATAATTAACGGTAAAACTTTAATTTCTTTTTATGACATGTATCTGGAGTTAATAATCCAAGGAAGTGGACTGTTTTGTTTTTTTAACGGAAATATTTAATTTGTAAATGAGACACATTTTCTTTTGTTTTGATAATGTAATAACTAAAGAATGGATTTTGTTATAAAAGATTTTTAAGTCGGTTAAATAGAATATCCTATCCTTTTTGGCACGTATGTGAACCTCCGTAGTGTGTGCGGAAATGAAGGCTTGAAGGGGGGAGCGAGGATAATTAAGAAGGGGGTTTTCTTGAATTCTTCTTCTTATCGGGAAAAGTTTTGGGAATAGACAGAGAGCTGAGATATTGTTGGAGAGTCTGCATTTTTTTCTTTAGTGCTGCCATCTATTGTTAAGTTATTCACTGTGGGAGTGTACTACAAGGGACTTAATAGCTGTTGTTGAACCTGTACCTGCTGAGAATATCGATTGTAGCTGCTACACTGTCCAGGTTCCTTTCTTCTTAAAACATGAAAATTGGAATAGAAAATATGCTATAGGAAGATTAAGGGTGTTTTTCAAGGCTTGAGAAGCTTGCTTGCGTGTGTCTCTTTCTGGACTGGTTTACTTTTATTTATGAAAGGTTCTACTACAAGAAAGTGTACTATCAATGAAGAACTTTCCTCTTATGTCGTTGTTTGAATGCTGGTCATGTTTTGTGAATATCATTCAAACATTATACTATCGTACGTCAAAAGATAGTGCTCTCTGCATGTCTGTTATATTTTTTTTTATATATGAGAATCTTTCCTTTTATCAATTCTTTGCTGTCTTCCTCCCTGCTCAATCTTAAGCCTTCCTCCAGATTTAATCATTTCAGAATACTCTTGTTGGTGAAAAATGAAACATCGACCATGCACTTGGTTTGCTTGAAAACAAATTTTAGAAGATGATTATTGGTATGAACTGCCGCTTCTTTAAACCAGAGAATGTTAATCTCTCATAATGCATGTTGCAACCATGGTGCCTTAAGACAACATTTATAGAGAAATTTATGTATAACTTTTCACATGCTTTTTGCTGTGTTTCTATATTGGTTCGAGCCTGGAGGATGTTGGCAAAGATTGACCTTATAACTCCAATTGCTTTTACCTTGAAGTTTCTAAAACTTCTTAAACATATTTACTGTGTCGATACTTTTGATTTTGAATGCGCTTTTGTTACAAATTCAGAAGTTTGCTAGTAAATTAGAAGCTGTTTGCGGGAGCAGAGCTTCGTGTAACCAATACAGCTGCAAAGACGACCTATACGCCTTTCAAACTAAATTCATAAGTAGGATGAAATTTTAGAAGGCAAACCAGTCTATTTAGAATAGAGTAATTATAATATTCTTTCCTGGTCTCCAGCGTCGCACACAGCGAATGTGACAAATTTGTGTTTTTGCTAAGTCCATGTTGAATCCCCACTGTGGAAATCGCTTGTACCTTTCAAGCAGCTCAACACCCAGTTCAAACCAATGGTAGCCAGTTTTGATAGTAGGAATAGTGCGTGTTAGGCGCCTGAAATTATTCGTGACCAATCAATGCCTGCAACTTATTCCAATGTTTCACTCCTTGTTTAGCTGTTGCTATAATATTGCATCAACAAGCTATACAAATTACCAGGTAATTATATTAGCTTGGAACTTGAAAAAAACTTAAGCTAAAACAAAAAGGAAAACTGAAATTTAAACCAGAACTTGATAGAACTGAGAATGTATTTCCTAGAAGATTTTAGGAAATTTTATAAAAAGTCCAAGAACTCAAAATTGCAACCTGAGATGTTATTTTAGGCCAGTAATTGGGATGGTACCTATGTGGGTTTTCTTTCATTAAACAAAATTACTGTACAGTAAATAGTAAATTTGTTCTCAACATTGAACGCTATAATGATGGTTCAATTCTCAGAATGTATTCACTTGCTGAATGTGCTGTTGATATTTTCTTCTATAATCTGAAGTGTGAGTGTGTTTCGCACTACAAATTATGTGATTGCTGAATGCTGAGCCTACAGTATTACAGTTACCGAACTATGTGAATTTCTTTTTAGAATCTTTGGTGTTAAGAGCTTAACTTACTATAGTATTTTTTTCTGAATTTGAGAGTAAGATTCATACTGCAGAATTTCTATGTTATATGTGTTCTGTCATATATTTATTGTGGAATAAGATATCTTGGGAAAGGGTGCCGAATATGGAACAACAGAGAAGGGTAAAAGTAGATTATTTTTACCTGCCAGATGATTTCTGGTATTTTAAATGCTTAGGCCTAAGCTTGTAAACACATAAATGAACTTGTGTTGGTTATTGAACTATTCTCTCTACCATATCTGTGTTTGTATTACTTTATGTGAGACGAAGTAGGCAATCACAGCATGCACCAGATTCCTTTCCGATCCACTTGTGTCGTTTTGATAAGTCACTCGTGTAGGGTCGGCGAGCTCTTCATTTCAGGATGAGCCCTGGGAGAGCTAACCACTCCGTGGTTGGGTGGATGAAACGCTTGAATCACATTTCCGTCTCAAACTGTGCAGATGAACGACAGGCTGTTCGATGGCATAGGAGACTTGATCATGCAGATGGACGATTGGCTGTCCGATGGCATGTATTGGATATCTTAGACTTTTTTTTTTAACCTTCGGGTCTTGTGATTATTGTAAATAATCTGATTTGTAAATAATTTATGGTCGACATATCTGTTGTAATAAATTTTATCTTTGTTATGTACTTCGACAGTTGGTCAAATTTTTCATTATCTCGACAAGAAAGGTCGATGTTATATGATTTATGATGTAATTTTTGAAATTGTGAAATTATGAAATTAAAATTATGTATGTTAAAAAGTCTTTGTTAAATTTTAGACTTGTTCTCCTTTCAACTATGCGAATTTCTCGTGATTTATGTTTTAATATCTCTGGTCGGTAATTCAGTCTTTACAAAGAGTAAGTGAGGATATCCAAGATGGGCAGGTATTATCACATAATTCCTGAGCTTTGGGTCGCTTAGCAACAGGCTTTAACAAAACAGGCCCCTCAGTCGACCTTCCCTTGTCATCATTATTATTACTTATGTGGCCAAAATCATGTGGCTTTGACCTGGGCATTCCTGTTAATTGCTGCACCACCTCCAGGAAATGGGATATATCTGTGCTCACAAATTGGACTTCCTCTCTTTTCTTCATTATCTTCATTTTGGAAGGGAAACGAGTGGCTATGTTTGTCCGGCTAGATTACGTTATCCTCTCTAAATAGAGGATAAATGAGTCAATTTGAATCCATAAATATTCTTACCTACATTAAAGGAATGTCAGAATATTAAAGGCCAGGAATGTTCCACAAGGACAGTTAAATTTATAATTTTGTACGCTGTATCTTGTATTTCGTAGCTCCCTGAGTCGGTCAGGCTATCCTGTATCATTTCATAAATGATTTTGTACCATTTATTGGTACCATATACTGTGCATGTCTTGACTCTATGTCTTAAATCTCTCAATCAATCACTTCTACTCTTAACCATCTTAGATTTTTATGGGCGACGGCTATGCAGCCATATTCTCCTAGGAAGACTGCATTTATGATCTTGTTCTTTTAATTCAAAACATTTTTCTCAGTCTTTTGAATTGCATGGTTCAAATATGAGGGGCTAATGAATTTGATTCAAAAAATCTACTTAGTAATATCACAATTTGACTTGTAGAAAATGTCTTATCTATTAAGTTGGTCATCACTTATTTTGCATATGAAATATCTTGAATGGAACATTTTATATTTTTTTATTTGAAGACAAACCTCAAACATATTTTATTATAAATAAAAAACTTAAAATATATTTTTAACCCAGAAGGGGTTCCCTATATGAAAGAAACGGACCTGATTAAAAAAATAAACTGATCTGAATTGTCCGCATTTGAAGGCAGGTTTTTAAAAAGGATGATTTCGTAAATGTGAACGCGAGTGCATAGTTTTCAGCACAAATACTTTTTTTGCTTCCTCGTACGGTTTAATGGAAAACCACATACTTATTCATGTTTTTGGATCGTATTAACTTGCGATAAACCCAGGTTAGCTCTGCGGTTTAAGAGAAGGTATGTAGCGTCTTCATTATTTTAATGTTTTTACCGAACGGTTTTATGTGAGCTCCTCATTCTTATAAAGCACTTCAGTAAGCATAAGAGATTAGAAACAAATTAATATTTGCATCATTTTTATTATGAGAATAAATGCACGGTTCTTATAATTTATTTAAATCATAATTATTTATCTTTAAAAAAATATTTTATGTATTTAAAAAATGTTTTTAAAAATTTAGTAGTTTTTAAAATAATTTTATTATCTTTAAAGAAATTAAAAATTTTGTTTAAGATTTTTAGATTTTAAAATTAATCTACATATTTTTATATTAATTTATGTATATCTCTCTTTTTTTATTTAATTAATTCATATAAGTTGGATTTGAAGTATTGTTCATTTCTTATATAAGATTTGAATTTTTTATTATATTTTTGTGATTGATGATATTTAAAAAAAAATTCTTATAATTTTTTTTATAACAATTAATTTAAATTAGGTGAAAATATAGAACACAAAATTGCTTTAAAAATATAATTAAAGAAGTATCCATATCCAATAAGTTTGTGAAGAACTTTAATATAATTTGATATCTTTTATAATGTAAAAATTATTTGAAATTTAAATAAAAAATAATCTTAATAGATTCTTCAAGTTGTGATAAGACCACTTAATTTTCTTATAATAAACCAACGACTATATTGTCCTCAAATTTATCGGGTCCATCTTTAACATTTAAAAAATAATATAACAGATAATATATTGTTTAAATGAAAGCCATCCAAATCATTCATTGGAAACCATATGGGGAATTTAACTTGGGCTACAATGATATTTCCTCAATTGTATTAAAAAAACTACCGGTATAGGATTTCTATCCTAAAAAGGAAACATCTACTATCAAAAGAAATGGTACTTTTTTAATAATTAAAATTTTATTGTAATAAATTTAATTCGGGATACCTATTGCACACCAAGGTGCAATTAAGTAGTAAGTAAATATATTAGGCTTGTGACTATTATGTTGCATATTACATTATCAAATAACTTTAATATCTTTATTTTGTGTGAATTTAATCCTTTTACATCAATAATGAGAATAATTAAAACTTGTAAGATCAAGGAAGTTTCATGAATTCTTCTAGATGCAACAAACCCCTAAGCTACTTCTATGCACCCCATGTGTCTCAAAAATATGTACTCACATAGACAACTAAGATTTAGAAGGCATTAGTAGTAGTTATTTAATCATTGTACTACCAAATTTAAGTTCTTCCACATCAATCACAAGATATCAATTGATAAAATGACAAATTCAATAGTAGTCATATAGGTGAGTGAGTCAAATTTATAGATATACATATGATATACATATACATATTATATACATATACATATGAATGTGTGTGTGTGTGTGTGTGTGTGTGTGTGAATATACATATGTTTCGTTTCTCATTTCTTATTTATGGTAACATAGATCCAAAACATTGATGTTAAAAAATTACACAGTTGAATCTAGAAGAAAAATAGATTTACATATTGATTATGGACTATTGAAATCTAGTGTCTTTAATTGATACCCTTCATGGGAGGAAATTATGTTTCAAAGTAAAACACTTGGAGTTGTTAAGGATCAAACTAGCAAAAAATATCTTTAAGCTCTTTCATTCATTCTGATGAAGGATCACAGAGTGTGGTCCAAAATGTTGATATTAAAAAATTGCACACAGTTGAATCCGGAAGAAAAATAGATGCATATTGATTTTGGACTATGGAAACCTAGTATCTTTAATTGATACCCTTCATGGGAGGGAATTATTTTTCAAAGCAAAACACTTCGAGTTGCTCAAGATCAAACTAGCAAAGAAGATCTTTCAACTCTTTCATAGTGATGAAGGATCACGAAGTGTGATCTGAAATGTTGATGTTAGAAAATTGTACATGCTTAAATCTAGATGCATAATAGAGTCATATTGATTATGGATTGTGTATCTTTAATTGAAACCCTTCATGGGAGTGAATTATGTTTCAAAACAAAACACTTTGAGCTACTAAGGATCAAACAAGCAAAGAAGGTCTTTCAGCTCTTTCATCATGATGAAGGATCATGGAGTGTGATCCAAAACGTTGATGTTAGAAAATTGCATATAGTTGAATCCGAAAGAAAAGTCTTAAACCTATTAATCAATCAATTCTACTATGGTATTCATTGTCATGCTCTTTTAGTTAAAATATTTAATTTTATCTTTTTGAACTACGTGTTCAAAAAAAATTACCATCTCTTATTTTTCATATGAAAGATCTTCAATTGAGCACTTAGGATCTTTTATTTGAGGATCAACTTCAAGTATTGAAGGAAGAGCATCAAAAGTCGGGCCAATATGTAATTTTGTACAGCTTAACCTCTTAAATAGTACATCAGATTTTAATGTTTTTTTGGTTGTCTACATACGCAACTTAAATTTTATAACTATTATTTTGACTTCTGAATAGCAAAGACAAATGTTGTAGGATTTGTAATTTGTGGAAGGGTTAAAAAGTAATCATGTCATTTAAAACATATTTTCTATTGCCCCATTTCCCATTTGCTTTGACAATAAAAAAAATTGCACAATTGATCATATACTTATGCATAGACATCTCTATAATCATTCTTTACAAGTACGGATAAAGTTATACAATTGATTTAATTACTAACTTTTTTAAATAAAAGACTTTTCCATAACTGAATCATAACCCTAATTCCTCTTATTATGTACAAAATCCACCACTGATTGTGAATGAAACTCGCTTTCAACGAAAAACCACTTCTCCCAAGTCTTCACTTGCCACACTTACAAATTCCGTAACTTTTTGCTTTAATAATTGCATCACATGAGACAACTTTTTTTGTTGAAGTGTTATGCCAAACAATTTACACGGCTTGAATAAGATCTCACTGCATCACAGGTATGGGCGGAAGTCGGGAAACATTGTAAAAATGGCACTACAATTCCCACTTGCATTCAAACTAAAAAAGATTTTTAACCAAAATTCATTTTTCTGCATACACTGTAATTGGTGCGCTTAATAAGATTGCTCTGAAATGCTTCCACTAACAGTTTACATGTCTTGGATGTGCTTCCACATCTACACACATATTTCTCAAAGCATTTCCACCTATAATATCTGACAAAAATACTCTTATCCATTACTCATGTGCTGTCCATTACTCCCATATTTTGTGCAGACAAGAATAAAGAGTTTTATAACAGAAAATGGATATCTTTCTAGCATATCAGTGTCTTCCTCAGAGATGTCATTTGAAGGCGGAACAATGATCAGTTGCATAGAGGCCCAAAAACCCCTACGCAGTAGGAAAAATAATAGTAGAACTAATGTGCACCAATAATCTTTCAATTTCTTTCAGGGTTTGATGATAGAAATCACAAGTTACAATACCAGCCCTGCTAACAAAAGGGGCTCAACAATATATATATAGACATAAAATTGTTATTAACTATTTGACTGTTAAAATACTTGAAATTCATGTCAATTCCCATACAATTTAGGTCCATATTAGTAGAATGTTAAAATACAATTACATAAATTTCTGATTATTCCCATATCATCTATCCATTCCCATTTACACATATTACTACATATTCTAAAAATGTCAGTATATGGTCATATTCTCGTACCTTTTCATGTATCTTAGTTTTAAGATTTTCTATATATTAAATCATTATTCACAAAATTTAATTGGTGTGCTCTCTTTCTAAGATGAGACATAATTTGTTATTAACCATTTGATTATTAAAACATAAAATTGTTAACTATTTGAAATTTGCATACCCATACCCATACCAATTCTCCCAGACAATTTAAGTCCATCTTAAAATGTCAAATACAATCACATATCAATAGTTGATAAAAGCTTGTGTAAATTTGGGTTTATTCCCATATCCTTTATACATTCCCATTTACACATACTACTACATATTCAAAAATCAGTACATGGTCATATTCTTGTACCTTAGCAGCTCATGCCTCCTGAATACTATTAAATTTACGTTCATGTTTCTTCCCAGAAATCATCCAAGTTCCAGGAAGGTATCTCAACATTTTCCTCCATGAAAGTGGTAAACAGAAGAGAATTTGAAACCATTGAATCCTCCGTTCTTCTTGTTGGAATCTCCTCCTGGAAGTTATTATCATGGGCCATGGAATACTCTGTTATCTTTGGATTCTCGTTGAGAAATAATGGATTTGATAGAAGGAGATTGTGAGATGGAGGAAGAGTAAGTGAGGATATCCAAGATGGGCAGGTATTATCACATAATTCCTGAGCCTTGGGTCGCTTAGCAACAGGCTTTAACAAAACAGGCCCCTCAGTCGACCTTCCCTTGTCATCATTATTATTACTTATGTGGCCAAAATCATGTGGCTTTGGCCTGGGCATTCCTGTTAATTGCTGCACCACCTCCAGGAAATGAGATTTATCTGTGCTCACAAATTGGGCTTCCGCTCTTTTCTTCGTTATCTTCATTTTGGAAGGGAAGCGAGTGGGTATGTTTGCCCGGCAAGATTACGTTATCCTCTCTAAATAGAGGATAAATGAGTCAATTTGAATCCTTAAATGTTCTTACCTAGATTAAAGGAATGCCAGAATATTAAAGGCCAGGAATGTTCCACAAGGACAGTTAAATTTATAATTTTGTACGCTGTATCTTGTATTTCCTTAGCTCACTGAGTCAGTCACGTTATCCCGTATCACGTTAGCCATATACTGTGCATGTCTTGACTCGAAGTTTTAAATCTCACAATCAATCACTTCTACTAGGGGAGAGGATCCAGTAGTTGTGCACCCTAACTTTGGGCTTCTCAAAAACCTAGGTGGAAATTTCAAATCACTCCCATTTTTTTACAGTAGCTTACTTGGCAAGTCTCCTGCTTATAACTAAGGTTTCAAAGCCACATCATCAAATATGATGCCACTTCAGCATGCTTTTTGCCAAGGTGTCCAAAACAGCCCAAAAAAAAAGTGAGACCAATCATAGTGAATTAGGTACCCCAATAGTTGTGCAGCTGATGTGGCATCACACTATTGGCTGCTTTTTAGAACAAAGGGTACATTTCATTCAATTATGGGTAGTCATGATTAGCAAAAACAACTTTAAAGTCACAACCATTGGTACAATGTTGTCAAAAATATTGGATATTAAATCAACAACTATGGGTATTAAGTTAAGAACTACTATCACAACTATTGGAACGTGTTCAACTACCGAGTCCTCTCCCCTATTCACCATCTTAGATTTTTCTCCCCTGGTCTTTTGGAAGACTGCATTTATGGTCTTGCTCTTCTAATTTAATTTGTTTTTCTCATCCTTTTGAGCTATATGGTTCAAATATGTCGGGCTAATGAGTGACTCAAAAATTATAGGTACCAATATCTCCTACCTATTAAGTTGGTCATTGTTTATTTTCTATATGAAAGATCTTTTAAAGTAAAATTATTAGGCTTGCGACAATTATGTTGTATATTACATTATCAAATAACGTTAATATCTTTATTTTGTATAATTTTAATACTTTTATATCAATAATGAGAATAATTAACTTGTAAGATCAAGGAAGTTTCATAAATTCTTCTAGATGCAACAAACTCCTAAGGTCCCGTTTGTTTGCAAAATTAGAATTTGAGTCAAAACCTGATTATCTCAAAATCAGGTTTTGAAATTCCGATTTTGTGTATTCGGAAGATAGTTTGGACCGTTTGGTTGACCCGGAAGATGGGTGAGACAATTCATATTTTGCGTTTGGTTGCCATTTTCAAAATTGGAATTGGAAGTGAGAAATTCCTATTTATGTGTTTAGTTTGCAATTTCAAATTGGAATTGGAATTACATTATCCATTTTGTGTGTTTGGTTCTACATTTTCAATTGGAATTAGAATTTGACAAGAAAATTTAAGTTTTTATAATTATTATATAATATTTTAATTTAATATTTTATTTTTTTGGTCCATTTTTTATTTATAGTTTTTTTTTATTAATTTATATTTTTATATAGTAAATCATAAAAAAAATTAATATTTTTTTTCAATATTATGAACAATAAACTTAACTTTTTTTAATAATTTTATACATTATCATAAACAATATTATAACAAAAAAATAATTATAGCATTGCTCGATATCACATCAAAATATAAATAAGTCATCTAGTCCACATATATATCTATTTATGCATAATGACCCAACTAAATAGTACGATTGTTGCACAAAGTAAACATCGTAAAAACATGACATCGTCTTTATAGGTAACCTCCGCTTTTGCAATAGCTTTCTCGATCGCTTTGCAAGACTTGCACTCATCATCCACAACAGATATATGTGGAGAATGTGCAGATGATGTAGACAGCGACGGGGTGTCATTGGCCCACCGAAAGTACTGACATCCACTGCCATCCTACAATACAAATCTAAGTTAGTCTCACTATAATGACTAATATTTATTCTTTGTAAACATTTAAATATTGTGCAATTAACAACTTTTTTCTTATTTTTGCAACTCCAAAATTTACGATCTGGATTTTCCCATGTGTGTGACGTCTTCAACACGCAGCGTGATCCATCACCACAGTCACACATAGGGACATTTATCATAGCCATCAGCACTGTATCAAGAAAATTTTTGGTCATTCATACTATTTTTGTTCATTCATATAACAACATGACTATATTCTATGAGTACAAATTGAAAAAGTTTCATTTATGTTGATATTACAAACTTATAGAAAAAATATAATGACACAACTATAGCATCAAATAGAAGTTTTGGGGAAGAACAATATCCATGAACTGAATGGTGGTGTGAAAACACACCGTTAAATAAGAAAATGCAAGGAAATCCACTCTCTACACACTTATGCCCCACATTCGATGAGCAACCATCTCATATCCCGCTCATTCTTCCCATTACTTTCTATATTGTTAGATGGTCAATCCTGCATCTACAAAACAAACATGATAGAAAAACTAAAACTTGTTTATTTTTAAATGAAATACACCAAGGAGTATCATCAGAAATATTGATTGTTTACAAACATGAACAGTAAACAATCATCAGAAAGCTCATTTTTTATCATCATATGTGGATATTTTTGGCATCAATGTTTCAAATAGCTTCTGGATTTAATTGTGTAGATAGTTTTGGATCACACTCTGTGATCCATCATCAGAATGAAAGAGACCAAAATGATTGCAACTGACCAAAATGATGGACTTTTCTTTCAATCATTTTTCTCTCTTCCATCCTGATGAAGGATCACAGAGTGTGATCGTAAACATTGATGCCAAAAATATGTACAAAATTGAATCCAAAAGCTATTTCAAACATATTTAATGTTAGCATATGTGTAGTCTCACTTTATCATCATATGTGTAGTCTCAAAACTATCCATTTCTATTTCTGTACCTATCACGTGGTTTTTACAAATGAATGAAAAATGAAAAGAAATTGAAGATGAAATAGAGCATTGAACAAAGTAGAATTATTTAACTTAATTTCGTAATGCAACAATAATAACAAGATGGTTAGGGTATATACATACAGAATCATGAACAATACAGTCGTCTACCAAAACACATTTATGAAATCATGTCTGAAGAACTAGAAATGGATAGTTATGAGACTACACCTTAACAATGCATTAAATGAAGCATTCATCATGTGGTATTCCTTCGTGTATTCCACTTAAATATGTTAAAAGAAACAACACTAACAAATGCAAGCTAATATGTCAGTAAAAGCACATTAATGAAAACAGTGGTCAAGGGAGGGCATGCTTGTTTGTCCATTAATTCAACTCAAATGGATTGGATTGAGCCCCATGCAAAATTGGAGGATCTCAACAAGATCTTGCAATACCAAAACATTAAACCAATATGCACCAATATGCAAAAATATCATATCCACACTATCAATAAGTAACTTTGAAAGCAAGGCATACATACAAGAAGTGCACTTAATTGGTGTCATAGCTAGGAGCACAAATCCCTTAATGATCCCTATTACATTTTGTAACATAAAGAAATATTTAAGCTCATAAAAACCATAAAATCCTAGAAAGATTAATTTTCAAGTACAAATAACAATCATGCAGAAGCACACTTCACTGGTCACAAAACGAAGAGTTTAGATCTTAATGATCCTCAAATAGAAATACCACAAATAAAACTATCATTCCACATTGGATCAGAATTCCAAATTCCAAGTTTCACAATATGTTAATTATGATCAAAACACAGTTTTGGAGATGACTGCCATTGATGGACCTCTAAAAGCACTCAAAATTCAAAGGACAAGAAAGAAACAAGGTTTCCTACCTTGAAGTGGATAGAAAAACCAAAATGGAGAGGAAAACAAGCACACTCTGTGAAAGCCAACATAATCACTAGCAACACAAAATAATCTTGGCATGGATCCAACGAATTAACACAATCTCCCTAAGTAAGTAGAAATTTGATTTCTTCAATGTGAATTGGAGAGCAAATTTCCAATTTCAACTAAAAGGATTGAGCCCGTGCAGAATTGGAGGATTTTACTCAATAAATAGGCTCCTAATGTTTACATATGGATATTGGAGCATGACGGACTTAACAAGTCTCTGAATCCCACATCTTCTGACAATGAATATACTATTATGTAACAACATAAGTATACCAGTGGGTACTTACCAGTGAATACTCTCCTTTGGGACTTTGTATCTTGATATTTTCAAGATACATGCTTAAGTGGATGACCACACATTTCATTTACTTGTAGCCATTTGAGAATTAGTTCTCTTTCATGATTGGTGGGCTATGATTGCAATGCAGGTTAGTTAGAGGCTTCTAAGGTGATGGGTTCCATTAGTCACCAGCATATTGAGGCCCAGGGAAGGAACATGAACTTGTACCCACAGCTCGGGGTGACCATATTTTAAAAAAAACATTAATCCATAATTTCCACCACCATAATTATTTAGAAACTAAAGAATCATGTTTTAAATGTAACGCAAAAGATGCAACACAAACACAAGTCAGAGAGACTGTACAGCTCTCTCATACGGATGATTGATGAAAACCAAAAACACAAGTGTATACTGTAACCAATGTATATGGATGATTGATGAAAACCACAAACATAAGTGTATACTGTAACCACAAATACAAGTGTATACTATAACAAGTGTATACTGTAACCAGTGTATACTGTAACCACAAACACAAGTGTATACGATAACAAGTGTATACTGTAACCAGTTTATATTGTAACCAGTGTATATGGATGGTTGATGTAAACAACAAACGCAAGTGTATACTGTAACCACAAACACAAGTGTATACTGTAACAAGTGTATATTGTAACCAGTGTATACAGATGATTGATGAAAACCACAAACAGAAGTGTCTACTGTAACCAAAAACACAAATGTATACTGTAACCAGTGTATACAGATGATTGATGAAAACCACAAACAGAAGTGTATACTGTAACCACAAACAGAAGTGTATACTGTAACAAGTGTATATTATAACCAGTGTATACTGTTATACAGCCACTGGCATACAGTCCAATCAGTAGATAAACTTAACAACATCTTGAACATGCAATGCATCTTTAGAACATCAATCACAAAGTATCGTATGCCAGTGGCTGTGAACATCAATCACAAAGTATCATTTCTTTTCCATCTTGTCTATATTTTTATGATGTTGATTCATCTGTAAGAAACGATACTCTATTATTGATGTTCTAAAGATGCATTGCATGTTCAAGATGTTGTTAATTTTATCCACTGATTGGACTGTATGCCAATGGCTGTGAACATTAATCACAAAGTATCATTTCTTAACAGATGAATCGACATCATAAAAATATAGACAAGCTGGAAAAGAAACGATACTTTGTGATTGATGTTCACAGCCACTGGCATACAGTCCAATCAATGGATAAACTTAAAAACATCTTGAACATGCAATGCATCTTTCTTACAGATGAATCAACATCATAAAAATATAGACACTGTTAGTCCACCTGTTAAGAGAACTTTTTTTGTAAATTATGAATCGTTGCAAATTGCCATTGTATACCAGTGGGTACTTTAATTTTATTGAATACCACTGTATTCATTCTAATAATCTCATATAAATTTCCATAACCTAGAGAAAGCCATCTACCATTGTATACCACTGATCCATATATTGATAACCTTGTTAAATCAAATGCACAAAGTAGATTAATGATCAAATGCACGATTGATAGAAAAACACTTAAATATACTACAATCCTCAAACAATTAATAAGGTAAGATCTGGTAACATCTTGAACATGCAATGCAGTCACAACAAGCAATAGTATGTGGAAAATAACTATAATCCACCATATGTGGCTGCAATCTAGTCCACTCTCTCGTCCTCAGTCATCAACACGAACCATTTGGCTCTTTCATGTTCACACGTGAAGGTTTCATATACCCTCGGGAATACACCTCGACTCAATCCAGGGATGGATTTGAGAGTGTTATATGCAACCGCCAAAGCATTTTCATGATGAGATTCATCAATTTGGTGAAGGTGAACATTTCTCATGCCCTCTTTTATTTTCTTCATTGTTTCACACATGGCATCCAAGGAAGCGGCCATACTTGCCTTCTTCCTCTTTCCCACCTTTCTAGCTGATGATGTAGGAGTCCCTCTAGTACTTGTTGTTGCAGTGGACTAATTGGATTAATAAGGGTCTTCATCCAAATCAACAAAACTATCAAGATGTACATTGAAACCAAGGTCCTCTTCGTCATGCACATTGAATGGATCTTCCATAGGGTTCCCTTCTTCAGTCTCAAGGGTCGTGGTAGCTGGATTACCTTCAGCAATGTCAGTACCCACAATTGCACCCAATTCATTAAAGTATTGGAAGGGCTGCCTCTTATACACTTTGGCATTTTTGAACTCTCTTCTCTGCATGTTGGCATAAATAAATGGATTAGGTTCTTTTTCTTTCATTATTAACTTTAAAAGAAGGCAATATTATTTCCATCAAAATAGTAGAGAGATCACCCTACCTTCAGAAGCTCATCCCACATGCTATCCTCAGCATCCATGCACTGAGTTGCCTCGTTCCAAGCAAAACCACTTGTATTCCTTAGCTCTTTCATCACTCTTTAGGCAAGCTTCCATGTTTTCAACTTATTTTTGAAGTTGTCCTTTGATAGATTGAGGTTCATATCAGCATTGAACTGCCTCTCAATTGCGGACCACGCTTCTTTTTTGAAGCCTCCATCACATTTTTTGCCTAGTTGTACTTGCTCGAGGAGCAAGTCTAGAAACTTGTGTTCCATTTCCTTTGTCCACATTATCTTCTTCGAGAAGGAGATATCTGGCTTGTGTTACCAATTTCATCCATGCTCATCATTAATTCTATTTATGCCATGTTGTGTATACAAATTATTTTTAATGGTATCAAAGTATCTTCATACATCAATTTACTCAAATAAAACACATTGACCCATACAAGTCCAATACTTGCAGATAGATAGAGAAGAAAAAGGAAACCATCATGTATATCAAAGTATCTTCATACATCAGTTTACTCAAATAAAACACATTGACCCATACAAGTCCAATACTTGCAAAGAAAAACATAAGAAAAAGGAAACCATCATGTATATCAACGCATCTTCATACATCAGTTTACTCAAATAAAACACATTGATCCATACAAGTCCAATACTTACAGAGAAAAACATAAGAAAAAGGAAACCATCATGTAGTCTTGACCCATACAAGAACAACTATTCTCGGGATCTGTACTCTTCCCACATTCTACTTGCTATATCATCTTGAAACTGTGCCCACTGGTCTCTATCATGCTGAGACAACCCATATGTCTCCAGCATTGGTACATCTATCCCATCACAATCATCTTCCTCTTCGGTGACAATTTCTGATGGAATGTCATCCTCTAACGTAATGTAGTTGTGTAGTATGCAACATGCTAATACAATATGGGCTTGTGTCATGATAGGATAAGACGTGGCATGCCTCAGGATTGGAAAACGCTACTTGAGAATACCAAATGTACGCTCTACTGAGTTTCTAAGAGAGGAGTGTTGATGGTTGAACAACTCTTGTCAAGAGTTTATTGGATTCTCTCTTGAAAACTCCTTCAGGTGGTAGCGTGTACACCGATAAGGAGCAAGAAATCCAGGTGCATTGGGATATCCAACATCCACTTGAAAATATTTTCCTACATAAATAAAGTATATTATTAAAATGTGAAACATTGATTGTACCCTTGAGTATATTAAACTATGATTTGGCTTACCGGGGGGAACAACAAGAGGATCTGCTCTTGACAGAGTTGAAGCTAGAACATGGCTATCCACGCCAGACCCTTCCCAACCAGCAAGGTAGTACTAAAAATTATGATCAAAGGAACACACACCCATAACATTTTGCGACAGGTTTCCTTTTCTAGATCACAATATTTACCCTGCATGTCGACATTGACAGTGACTGGTATATGGGTTCCATCGATAGCTCCAACACAATCCTATATGATATGATACAATCATCAATTCTACGGTCAACCAATAATATGATAAGGATAAAAATCCATTCAAGAAATTTGTAACAACACAATAATTACCTTGAAGAATGGATCAAAACATTCGTTCCCACTAATTTCAGGAGGAGTGTTTGGACTAGGTGGTAGAAAGCAATCCTTGTGGAGTCCTAAGATGGCCCTCAACACCTTGTGGAAGTATCAGCTGATTGTCTCTCCTGAGTGCCCAAAGTTGTGGGCAATCTTGCGGTTCCTCAAATTGTGGCCAACAGTGTGGAGGAACATCACAAGTTGTTCTTCTAACGTCAAGTGTATCATATCTGTCAATATTCATTTTAGCCTTAGGATAGTAGCTAGATGAAAGAAGGCTCCCCTACTCATGTGACTCTCATCATGACAATCCACATCGTTGGAATGAATAACCATTCTATAAAAAGAATTTCCTTTTCTTTTTCGTTTACCCATTTGTGCACTGCCTTCTCGGGCCACCACTACTGTGCCTACGACAACACAAGCAATAAGAGCTATGAGAAGACAAGAATATGTGGTCTCCACAGCTACCTGTCCTAGAACGTCAATATTCTTAATAGGATCCATCAATTGCCTAAAATGTGGACAAACACAACAATTTGAGCGAGGAGATATTGGTAGCATGTTGTTCATGTTCTATTTTTCTAACTCTTTTTATGAAATTTAAATTTTTCTACAAATTAAAGTATCCAACCTAAGTAATAAATCAAAGGTTCTAACTATCAACCTTAACAACTACTAATGGGCTTGCTTTGATAGAAGAAGATTGCATGAAATAAATTTACATTTGATTTATGAAATATATCAATATGAGTTACTTCAAATATTTCTCATCATAACAGCTATGTGTTTTTGGATCTACATACAATAACAACAATATAAGACTACCACATGCTCCTTCAAATAAGAACCATAATCATAACAGACATGTCTTTGCATTCATCTGTAGCGACTATGATCAAATAAATCACATGTAAAGTTATTTGAAGGAGTATGTGGTAGTCTTATATTGTTGTTATTGTATGTAGATCCAAAAACACAGTTGTTATGATGACAAATATGGTAGTCTTATATTTCATAAGTCCAATCTCATTAGACATTGAATTAACACCCACATCCATAATCTTTGGGGTGATTGCAAAATAGTGTCAATATGAGAGTTAGTAAATGACACAAGTTGGCATTTAGTCTACATTTGGAGCATAAGAATGAAGTTTTATTTGATGTTGTTCCATTAGAAGTGTGTGACCTGATTTTTGGTAGTCCTACCAGCTATTTATGAGGGATGCTATTTATTTTAGACACAAGGATCAATATATCCTTTGGTTAAAGGGCAGGAAATTCTTTGTGAATTCATATGTAGGTAGGCATAGAATTACAATTGCTAGCACCTCAAATGAAAAGAGGCTAATCAGTGCTTTTGGGAGGTTGGATTCTTAACTGGATGGGCTATGTAAAGCTGATCGTATTCATATGGCTTGGGATATTTTCAAATAGATGAAGAAATTAGGTTGTATTCCAAATGCTTTTACTTACAGTTCTTTCTTTGATGCTCTTGGAAAGGCTGGTGTTAGCATACAGTTTTTCCCTTTTCTTTAAATCAATTTCAAACCTCTTTAAAGAATGAAAAGAGAAGAATCTTAACACTAACAAATAAGTTTCTAAAAGCCAACTCTCTACAAATGACAAGGTGCAGCTACCTTCTAGAAAGATTTTCAATACGTTCTTATCAAGCATAGAAAAATAACTTCATGTGTTCTTTTCACCAGAAAACACTTAAGGAGAAACATTCAGTCCGTCAACACGAAAAAGAATGTGCAGATTTTAGAGTAAATGTCCACTTCTATCACAATCTCAAACTTTGAATTTGTTAAATCTGAACTTCAATAACAATTCTCTTTGTCACTTCTAAGCATAGAATTCATTCATATCACAGCTAAGCTTCATTCAACACAACTTATTTCCACAAGAAAATAAATCACATAAGATAAACAATAGTATTTATCATTTTAAAAGCTTAGACATATACGTAACACCATAAGATATTCCATACATTCTGTAATATCAATATTCAGAAAACTTGAAGTAAAGTTTTTAGAAAATAATTTCTCTCAAACTCAGAGAGTCGAACCCATAAACAGTTTAAAGTTTTTGCATAAATAGCCACGCAGGGCTTCAACAACTAACTTAGTAAAATTGTCTTACTTGAAAGTAAATCCTACTAACTCTAATAACTGTCCTAAGCATTAAGCATAAAAACTGGACTGGGAGAAAAAATGCCTTCCAAAAATTGCCAATTGTCTCAGACGGTTAAGGAGTTGAGGTCGCTGCAAGTCGCACTGCCCTCCAATCTTTGAATGCGGCATTGAACACAGATATGACTGGTTGATATGGAAAACTGATAAAATAAATCCTCTATTTCCAAACTTCTTTCTCCCTTTTAACCTCAGTTATCTTTTCTGTGTGCATAACCAAATGATTTTGTTGAAGGATCATCATCGATTCCATCTGGGCAATTTTCGTGAAATGCTCATCTATAGGTGTCTTCATCCTTTTGAGCTCATCAAACTATGTGTTTACCTCTTTGATTACCTATCCCATCATTTTATTTGACACCTCTTGAGCTTCTTGGCACTGCTCATCGATCCACTTTATATCATTAGAAATGATTTCTTTGATCGTTCTCAGCCCCTTCATGAGATCTTATACCTCAAAGATTCCCATAGCCATAGCTTCATTCCTCCATTCTATGCATTATTTTATAACATAAAGAACTATGTCATCTAATCCTGGTACCGGCCTCTCCATAAGGAACTTCTGCAAACCATATTCCTCAACTTCTTCAATCCAATGGAGCTCTTTGGTCCAAGTAGTCTTTTCTAGCTCCCATTCTTCAATGTTGGCTTCTACTTCCTTTACCAGGTGATCACCTTCACTATGGGTTTGATCCAGATTACTTAGCTACCTGACAACCTCTTCTTTTACGCGCTCCACCCAATCATCAACTGCCTTGCTCACTGCCTTGCTTCTTTGAACTTGGTCAAGAAACCGTTGATTATCAGGGGATCTCATGTTAATGGAGCCTGGCATCTCACTCAGAGGGAAAGGTTTAGGATGTTGAATGACATTAATATATTGGGCCATACTCTTCATAGCCTCTTTCATTTCTTGTTTATCTTTGGCATCCTTCCAAACTCTACTAGCAATTTTCTTGTTTGATACCTCAAAAAACCTCATATCGGCAGCTCTGGTGTCTCTCCCTAAATCCACCTTGGATACTTGAAAATCTTGGACTGAAGCTTCTCCTTCAGCTTTGTCCTCTTTAGGCTTTGCAATCTCGGCCATCCAGTGACCGCTGCTTTCATCAAAACCGATTCTAGATTCCATCTTCATTTTCTCAACCTTAGAAGATTTTCCCAGATACCTGCTTACTACATCATCAATAGGTACTAATAAAGGAACCATATTCCTTTTCTTAGCTACTAGGGTCTCTAACCATGGTGGGGTAGCAGAGGATTTCTTTTGAGTTTCATAGTTACTCAATAGAGCTAAGGAGTCTTTCGGAGTATCTCATGTTTCCTCTTGCATCTATTGATCATCAGCCATCTCAGGTACCCTGTGGTCTTCAACTTAAACTGCCTTTGGATCAGGGTTTGATGAATCTAAATCCATGATGACACTAGGAGTAACTCTCTACCTCTGAACCTTTTCTTTTACCCTTTGAATTGATTTGGTCACTCCGACTTCGAGTTCAAGTTGCTGTTGAACTTGAACTTGAACTTGTGAAGAAATTGGTTGAAGTTCAAGTTCGACTTCAGGTTTATCTTTTCCTGCACAAGATGGATCAACACTTAAGTTAGTTAAAATAGAATTCCTCTTTTTTGAACTCCTCTTCTTGGTTTTTATTTGTTTCTTTGCTGATTGCAAAGGAGCAATAGGGATTCTTTTCTTCACCAACCATACTTTTGTTATTTCGATCACTCTTTTCATTCTCTTATGCAAATCATCTTCTTTCATCTCCTTCCAATCTAGCTCAAGAATTGGGAGGGCTTTAACCTTCTCTAAGTATTGGGAATTTACAACATCAACCTTGCTATCTTCTTCTATCCCATCTGTATCCATCTCTAGCTTGAAGGTGATGATCTGCTTCAAAGTTAGCTGGGACCAGAGTCTTTTCCTTACCTCCAGCTCATCAAAACAGATGACCCAAAAATATTCTAGCATAGGGATGTGCATGAACGTCTCTGGGACATTAAGATTTGCTCCTGCAAAGCCTCTATAATCAAAATTAACCCTGGGAGTATAAGTTTTCAAACAGAAAGCATCTAATTCTTCTTTGATAGCCATATCATCTTGGAAACTTTTGCATCTGTAGTACCCTAACTCAATAGGGAAGAGAACACCTAAGGACTTCTTTGGGGTCCCAGCCTTTTGTTCAACTAGAACAAGCTTCCTACATAGCTCCATTAGGATTACATCATCTAAACAAAATCTAGGGAGTCGTAGGGGCTCTTCATCAAATGCTCTGACCCTCAGATAAATAAATCTTGGAAACTGTATAAAATGGCAGCCATAAACATTAATCACCTACTTAGCTTCCTCAGAAAGCCTGCAATTTTCTTTCCCTCTCAACTCAAAAACTAACCTTCCTGAAAATTTGTCATTTATAGTTTTGAACACACTGGAGAACTTCTCCTTTTGTAAGCATGTGAAGTAATCATATATCCTCATATCACTTGTCCACAATTCATGAGGTAATCTTTCCCAGGCTCGGCAACATGCTAAGACATAAACAAGGTAGGAAGACAT
This sequence comes from Chamaecyparis obtusa, assembly GCA_027943335.1. Taxonomy (NCBI): domain Eukaryota; kingdom Viridiplantae; phylum Streptophyta; class Pinopsida; order Cupressales; family Cupressaceae; genus Chamaecyparis; species Chamaecyparis obtusa. Next base: position 119,944 of record BSBK01003197.1, read on the forward strand.
ATAAAATGCAGTCAAATTCATCATGTTTAAGAGTTCTTTATGGAGTTTTTCAACTATCAGGTCAGCCCAATCAATAAATTTATCCCCTTCTATGATTTTCTAGATGAAATAGTACATCCAATTTTCCCAATGAAAAGCATGGGGATTTCCTTTCACCCTATTCAAAAGAAGCACCATATCAGCTATATCTTTTCAAAAATGTTCAATCGTTAGTGGCTTTGGCAGCCTGCTTCCTCCTTTCTCTGGTTTTGCAAGCCATACGTGGGCTATCAAGGAGCTATATTTTTTCTTATCAGCCTCATACACATGATCTGCTTCCTCATAGGTCCATGGTTCATATAGTTCCTTGTCTGGAATTCTCAAGGCCACCATTAATGTCTCTCGACTGATTTTTACAAAGATTTCTCCTGACGTATCCTTAATACATCTATTCTTGGCGTCATATTTGTTAGCGCACTCCAACACCAGTTCGGGGCAAATGAGAGCCAGAGGAAATGCAACGGCTTCTAAAAGACCACTTCCTACTAATTTCCTAGAAAAAGAACCCTCAGAAGAATTTTGGGCTCTATCACAAAGTTCTCCTAGGTTTGCATTCAACAAGAAGGTATCACCTATGTCTAGAAGAGAAACTAATAGGTGGGTTCTACTCTCCTCTTTTAGATGTTTTGGATGGAACAATGACATCTTACCAAATATGAATAGAAAAGATTTGCAACACAGAAAAAGCCACTAAAAACTGAAACTGCAAAGGGGAAAGATAACTCACCAATGTACTGCACACCAGCTTTCTGCAAATTTCTCAATCCCAATTCTGTCGCTCCTTCTCCTTCTCCAGGCAAAATAACTAACAGAAAAGCCTTAATCATTCTTCACTTATTCACAAATGCCTTGCAGGATCCTTAATAAATCTTCAAAGCATGTCCAAAATAAATGTTTTAATGGAAGAATGATTGATTTGACATGTCTGTCTGAGCTTAATTAATCCACCAGCTATATTGGCACGAATAACTCAATTCCTGAGGAAAATCCCTGATCATCATATCTGAATATTAATGGCTCCCTCTATGTCACGCTGTCAACTGTCATTTCCAATCTTTCACATGCATGAGCCATCTAGTTGAATGAGAAGATCTTTGTACATCAATTTCCAAAACTTAATAAACACTCAGAGTGCTACAAAATAGAAACCTTCTTTTTGGAAAAGAAAATAATCCCGCCGAATTCTCCATGCATAAGTTATCATATTACAAACGTGAACTTGAACTTGAACTAACTTAAGGTTTAGGACTAGGTTCAAGTTTAGGTTCATCTTTGAGACCGACAGACATTTTGAGGGATAGGCAAGCATGAGCATTTTAAGACTCTAAAGCGGTAATGGGTTGAACATGAACTTGAACCAACTTATCAAAAGTTCAACTTCAACTTCAACTTCAACTTAGAGACTTCTACTGACCAAGACTATAACCGGGATCTAAAAAAAATGAAGGTAACAAATGGCTCTGATTGGGGACCGGGACTACTCAGGACCAAGGAATGAATCTAGAATCTCTATTTGACAAGATAATTTAAACTTTATTTGACTGGGCTGACTCACCACAACAAAAACTTCTACTCCTACAGACACAAGCCAAAACTTTATATACAAGCAAGAAAAAGAAAAGACTTACAACTGGTAAAGCTTGAGATCCTACCAATTATAGGACAAGGGTAGTTCATCTCCGTCAATGTATTTAAGCTTGAACGCATTCAGACCTAGAGCTTGTGAGATCTCGAATGGTCCCTTCCAGAGAGACTCGAACTTGCTGTGTGCTCCTCTTGGCTCTCGACACTTATCCCAAAGAAGGATCTTATCACCCACCATAAATTTTCTTGGCCTAGCATGTCGATCAAAAATATCCTTCACTTTCAGTTGATGACTAGTGATGTGATCAACTAACTCCGCCCTCTCTTCTTCTATTTTTGACAGATACAAAATCCTCTTCTCCAATGAATTTTGAAAGACTTCATTCTCCATGCATCTTTGCAACTTGGCAAAGGCTAATTCTAATGGAAGAGATAGTTGTGCTTCAACTCCGAAGACTAATTTAAATGGCATCATACCAATATCCCTCTTTGGAGAAGTTCTATCCACCCACAATGCCTCGTATAACTTCTTGTGCCAGTCTTTTCTATTTTCATCTACCAGTTTCTTCATGATGTTTATCAGGTTCTTGTTTGTAGATTTGGCCTGGCCATTTCCCTGCAGAAAATAAGTTGAAGAGTGAGATAGATTTATACCATGATCATAATAGAAGAGTTGAATCTCTCAGGAGGAGAAGTTTTGAGCATTATCAGCCACTATCTTCAGGGGAACTCCAAATCTAGTGACAATGTTTTCTTTTAAGAATCTATAGACTATCTTAGAAGTGGTTACTTTAACTGGTATTGCCTCCACCCACTTGGTAAAGTAATCAGTCATTGTCAAGATATGTGTGTGTCTTCTACTAGAAGTTGGGTTGATTGGACCAATAAAATCTAACCCCCACTGCCGGAAGGGTTCTTTGATAATCATAGGTCTTAGCGGTAGAGCAGCCAATTGAGGATTTCCTGAAAAAATTTTACACTTCTCACAATTTTCCACCCACCTGTATGCATCTTTAAACTTTATGGGCCAATAGTAGCAGTTTCTTAGGATCTTAAAGGCTATCACAAAAGAAAAATAGTGGCCCCCACACGCTTCATTATGAAATGATTGCAATAACTTCTGTTGTTGTTCCTTGTCAACACATCGCAAAAACATCCCATCGAGTCCCCTTTTATACAGAACATTATCTACTACAACATACTTCATTGCCTTCAGCCTCAGATTTCTTCTCTCTTTAGCTGATAAGTGTTCTGGAGGCTCTCCGTAGGTCAGAAAGAAAGCTACATCTGAAAACCATGAGTCATTTGTTGCTACAAATAGGCAATTAGGTAAACTTTGTGCTTCTTGATTCTCAACCATCAGTTTACATAGGTCCTGACCTCTCACTAGCTTTGTAGGCTTAATTTCCAAATCGAATTCCTACACCTTTGCAACCCAGCTAGCCCTATTATTTACTGCAACTTCCTATTGAGTAAGGATGGTCTTAACATCAGAATTCAGAACAAAGACCATAGAATGTGAATGAAGTATATAGTATCGGAATTGTTTGACTGTCTTCACTACTACGAATGCATGTTTTTCTATCTGTGAATAGCGTAACTCATGTTTCTTGAGCAGGACACTCATAAAGGAGATAGGCACCTCTTCACCATTGTCATTCTTCTATAATAGCACCCCAGACATTGTGTGCTTTGATGCATAGCAATAGATGATAAAGTCTTTTTTGAAATCTGGGTTTATCAATGTCAAAGCATTGGTTATAGCTTCCTTAATCTTACCAAATGATTTGACAGCTGGTTCATCCCACTTGAAATTTTGCTTCTCACTTACCAGGTCTACCATCAGTTTCGATGTTTCAGCGAAATCAGGCACAAACTTCCTTAAGAACTTAACTTGACCGAAGAAATATTTAATCCCTTTCTGATTAATAGGAAAACATAGCTACTGGATAGATTTGACTCTTTCTGGATTGATTTTAATGCCCTCTTTTGAAACTTAGTGACCCAGCAACTTACCCGCTGTCACACAAAAGATTGACTTCTTCGGATTCAAGGAAACACCATGATCCTGACACCTTTGCAAAACTTCTTTTAGGTCCTTCAAATGCTTCTTACACCTCCTAGAGAAAACTATCATGTCATCCAAGTAAATGGTGGTGGTCTTGTTTAGAAAATGGTTGAAAGTGGAATTCATGGCCCTCTGAAATGTGGCTCCAACATTAATTAAGCCAAAAGACATTCTCTTATAAGCGAATGTGCCCCAAGGTGTGGTAAAGGTTGTTTTATGCTGGTCTTCCTCTGCAACACTGATTTGGTTGTAGCCTGAAAAACCATCAAGTAATGACAACATTTCTGAGCCAAGTACTATTTGAAGAATCTGGTCCATCATAGGTAAGACGAAGTTATCTTTAAGGCTTGACTAATTGAGGTTTCTAAAATCCACGCATATTCTAATTTCTCCATTTCACTTCCTCAAAAGAACAATGTTGGCCACCCATGTGGAATGATGTATTGGGAAGATACTTCTTGCTTGAAGCATTTTGTCAATCTCTTTAAAAATGGCATTTGACACCTTCGGATTGTATGTTCTCAATTTTTGGCGAAACGGTGATGTACCGGGCTTCAAGGGAATATGATGTGTAAACTGTCCCTGTCTGAAGTTCCTTAAATCATGATAGGTCCAAGAAAATACGTCACCATATTCTTTTAATAACTTAGTGAAATTACCTCTTTCATCTTCATCACAACACACACCTAAACTGACCATCTTGGGATTGAAATCATCACCAATATTAATTTTTTCATATTCACCTGAAGGGATGGTGTCTGGCATATCGGGTGAATTTAAATAATAGTCTCTCCTATCAAACAACCTCTCTAACTCCACCAATCATTTGGATATGGAGTTTCCTTTAAGTTGAATCTCTTCCTCTGAAGCACTGGATTCCTTCCCTAGATAGAATTCATGGCACTCAGACTCCGATCGTTCATAATAATTGGTTGAAAAATTATCCAAACCTTGTAGAAATTCATTTATTTGAGCATCATCTCTGACACTTGCCAAGAACAAGAATTATCAGGAACACTAGGCCTATGAATCACTTCAATGGTGTAACGATCTTCTATAAAGTCTGGGTGTGGTATGAGCAAAGATGCTGACCTAGCAAGAGCATCTGCTCTTGAGTTATATTCCCTAGGAATTGCTTCAATTTAAAAAGCTTCAAACCACTCGAGTTCATCCCACACCATGTTTCTGTAATGCTTCAGTCTCTCGTTCTTCACTAAAAACAAGTTCTTGACTTGTTTGACAATAAATTCCGCATCACCACGTGCCTCTAAAAGTTTAATTCCCTTCTTCTTAGCTTCTTCTAAACCCAACAATAGAGCTTCATACTCTGTCGTATTGTTCGTATTCTTAAACTCAAGTTTGAATGAAAAAGGAAATTTGAGTCGAGCGAGAGAAATGAGGACTACTCCAGCCCCCGAGCCTATAGAAGAGCAACTGCCATCGAATTCAAGAGTCCAAGGAAGTTCTTCATCTGCAACCACTGGATTTGGAAGATTAACCTCCGATAAAATAACATAGTTAGCAAACTCAGATTCTTGATACAAGATCTGGGATTTAGGGTCTTCTGAGGGAAAAACCATGTATTTGGATTTGGGTTCTAGAAGAAGAGTAACTTTCTTATTACCTATAGGGACTATGGCCTGGGACCAATCCAATTTTATTTCACCACCTAGATCCCTACAATAGGTTCTGCTAAGAAGCATACCATAGCTGGTTGGAATATCAGCTACTAAGATGGTTAATTTCAATCTCTTATTTGGGAAAGCTGCCAAAGCAACCTAGGCATCCTTAATTTGACCTAGGAGTGGGACTTGTTTGGCATCCATAGAATAGCAGCATCCAAAGGTATCAGTCATAGGGAGATCTAATGCTTTGTCCACAGATGAAGGCATAATATTATCTGAAGCCCCTGAATCAATGATACAGTTGTTTAATTTGAAATCATGAATGAACAGAGACACATAGAAAGGTTCAGGTTTCAAGCCAGAAAGAATAGTAGGAACAGGCTTCTCGGTAGGCTTTTGTTCAATTGTCTCTTCCTTCTTTACAGGCTATCCTTTAAAACATGCATTGTTTGTCTGTTGAGCCTTAGGTTTGGTAGGAGAACCTTTGACATAACTAACCAATTTATCTAACTCCCGAGGATTTATTTTTAGATATTTTGCAGCAAAAATTTTCACTTTTGAAGTTTTACAAAAATCAACTATACTAAAAGGGGAATCAGATTCAGGCCTTTTCATGACTTGTTCCTCCGGACTACCTGCTTTCAGGATCTTCGGATGATCACTAACCTGCCCTTCACTACCTTTAGTTGTTGCATTCATCCAATTACTCACTTTTCCTCCACGCTGGTTTCTTGTCAAAACTGAGCAAGAGGTATCCTCTAAAGTTACCAATATGTCTCCCCCCCTTTCGGAGTCTGATTCATATTCAAGGTAAAAGTTTCTAGAGTCGCCAGGCACCTCAGAGGATATGTCTTCAACAGTCACCTTTGCTACTGCTTCTTTCTCAGCTTCAAGTTGTACATGTCTTATGTTTTCAGGACATGAGACTCCCTCATGCTCATTAGTAAGATGGAAAACACACATGTTGCTTTTAATTGGTGGAGGTTCAATTTGTAGGCTCTACTGAGCAGGAGGCAAATTAAATTGTTTTCCCGAGTTTGAGGGTCCCTGAGTTGGATATTTATGTGGAATATCTTGATAGGGACTGGTAGTTTTTGGCAATTGTCTCTTGATGGTTATCAAGTCATTCATCAATCTTTGAATTACAGGGTCTAACAATGAGGAGGTAGAAGGTTCAAAGCTGGATGTTTGAGCATATTTTCTCCATTTGCCACTTGTTATGAGATCATCCTCCAATTCAATGGCAAGAGTCTGAGTAGCTGCTAAGGTGGCTGGCCTAGCTATTTTTAAAGGAAATGCTACATCAAGAGGCATAGCATTTATGAAAAAGCCTTTCTGATTTTCATCATTGGGTCTACTTGTAGCTAGAATCACTTGAATTCCCTTATTCAATCTTGCCACAAACTCTCTCATGGGTACTTGAATCTCCTTCTTCATTTGACTTAACTGAATCAAAAGGGTATTTGCATCATCATCTGATTTAAACCTACTCTCAAATTTTGTTTTCATAGAATCCCATTCGGTAATGGAGGCATGTGGTAAACTATGAAACCACTCAGCTACAGCCTCAGTTAAGGTCAAGATAAAAAGCCTGACAGCCACATCTGGAGTGCCCACTGCTAAAAATCTACATGTTGTATTGAAAGCGTTCAAGTGATCCTCAGGGGTTTTCTTTCCATCACCACTAAATTTGGGTAGGATGTCATGACCTTTAGGTAGGCTTCCCAGATTTTCTCCTAAGCTTAAAGGCCCTATGGTAGCACCCCAAGGCTGATTCTATGCCATGGTAGGTAAGATAAAATTCAAAGGCTATAAGTTTACAAAAGTGGGAGTTAAGGTTCCTGGTGAGACCAAGGAACTAAAAGTAGTTATAGGAGGAGACTTAGTGGGAGAAGAAGGTCTACTAGCGGTCTTATACTATCTTTGCCTAGAAGGAGTCTAGGGCTTAAAATCAAGCTTGGCTAGATCTTCAAAATCTGAATCCAAAAGACCTTTTGCTCTATCTCCCCTTGTAAATCTCTTCTCAGCCAACTTAATGAACTGAAACAAATAAAAGAACCAATTATTCTCAGGGCCTTCAAACTGCCCTGTCAACTACAGTAGCCTCCTGGGCTACAGGCAAGCCTCTAAGCTACTCTCTAATTTCTTCCTCTTCCTCAAGGACTAACCTTACTTGGTGGTATTGTTGATTGTTCATTCTCAACTTCCAATCTGCTGCATTAAGGTCATCAATTAAATCCTCTTTACTATCAGAAAAATCTATGCCTAGTTGCAAAACTGGAGGAAGTTCTTGTTGACCAGGTATAACTTCAGCGGGTAACACCATAGTTAATCATTGAATGCAAGAATATCAAACCTGGTCTATTTTATACTCTCCCCAGTAGAGTCACAAAAAACTGTTAGCATATAGTTTTTCCCTTTTATTTAAATCAATTTCAAACCTCTTTAAAGAATGAAAAGAGAAGAATCTTAACACTAACAAATGAGTTGCTAAAAGCCAACTCTCTACAAATTACAAGGTGCAACTACCTTCTAGAAAGATTTTCAATACATTTTTATCAAGCATAAAAAAATAACGTCATGTGTGCTTTTCACCAGAAAACACTTAAGGAGAAACATTCAGTCCGTCAACACGAAAAAGAATGTGCAGATTTTATAGTAAATGTCTACTTCTATCACAATCTCAAACTTTGAATTTATTAAATCTGAACTTCAATAACAATTCTCTCTGTCACTTCTAAGCATAGAATTCATTCATATCACAGCTAAGCTTCATCCAACACAACTTAATTCCACAAGAAAATAAATCACATAAGATAAATAGTAGTATTTATCATTTTAAAAGCTTAGACATATACGTAACACCATAAGATATTCCATACATTCTGTAGTATTAGTATTCAGAAAACTTGAAGTAAAGTTTTTAGAAAATAATTTCTCTCAAACTCAAAGAGTCGAACCCATAAACAATTTAAAGTTTTTGCATAAATAGCCAGGTAGGGCTTCAACAACTAACTTAGTAAAATTGTCTTACTTGAAAGTAAATCCTACTAACTCTAATAACTGTCCTAAGCATTAAGCATAAAAACTGGACTGGGAGCAAAAATGCCTTCCAAAAATTGCCAAGTGTCTCAGACGGTTAAGGAGTTCAGGTCATTGCAAGTCGCGCTGCCCTCCAATCTTCGAATGCGGCATTAAATGCGGATATGACTAGTTGATGTGGAAAATTGATAAAATCAATCCTCTATTTCTAGACTTCTTTCTCCCTTTTAACCTTAGTTATCTTTTTTGTGTGCATAACCAAATGATTTTGCTGAAGGATCATCATCGATTCCATCCAGGCAATTTTCGTGAAATGCTCATCTGTAGGTGTCTTCATCCTTTTGAGCTCATCGAACCAGGTGTTCACCTCTTTGATTACCTATCCAACCATTTTATCTGACGCCTCTTGAGCTTCTTGGCACTGCTCATCAATCCACTTTATATCATTAGAAATGATTTCTTTGATTGTTCTCAACCCCTTCATGAGATCTTTTACCGTAGAGATTCCCATAGCCATAGCTTCATTCCTCCATTCTATGCATTCTTTTATAACATAAAGAACTGTGTCATCTAGTCCTGGTACTGGCCTCTCCATAAGGAACTTTTGCAAGCCATATTCCTCAACTTCTTCAATCCAATGGAGCTCTTTGGTCCAAGTAGTCTTTTCTAGCTCCCATTCTTCAATGCTGGCTTCTACTTCCTTTACTAGGTTGTCTCCTTCATTGTGATTTTGATCTAGATTACTTAGCCACTTGACAACCTCTGCTTTTACATGCTCCACCCAATCATCAAATACCTTGCTCACGGCCTTGCTTCTTTAAACTTGGTCAAGAAACTATTGATTATTAGGGGATCTCATGTCAATGGAGGCTGGCATCTCGCTTAGAGGGAAAGGTTCAGGATGTTGAATGGCATTGATATACTGGTCCATACTCTTCATAGCCTCTTTCATTTCTTGTTTATCTTTGGCAGCCTTCCAAACTCTACTAGCAATTTTCTTGTTTGATACCTCGAAAAACCTCATATCAACGGCTCTAGTGTCTCTCCCTAAATCCACCTTAGATACTTGAAAATCCTGGACTAAAGCTTCTCCTTCAACTCTGTCCTCTTTAGGCTTTACAATCTTGACCATCCAGTGACCGCTACTTTCATCGAAACCGATTCTAGATTCCACCTTCATTTTCTTAACCTTAGAAGATTTTCCCAGATACTTGCTTACTACATCATCAATAGGTACTGATAAAGGAACCATATTCCTTTTCTTAGCTACTAGGGTCTCTAACCATGGTGGGGTAGTAGAGGATTTCTTTTGAGTGTCATAGTTACTCAGCAAAGCTAAGGAGTCTTTTGGAGCATCTCTTGTTTCCTCTTGCATCTGTTGATCATCAGCCATCTCAGGTACCCTGTGGTCTTCAACTTAAACTGCCTTTGGATCAGGGTCTGATGAATCTAAATCCATAATGACACTGGGAGTAACTCTCTACCTCTGAACCTTTTCTTTTACACTTTGAATTGATCTGGTCACTCGGACTTTGGGGTCAAGCTGCTGTTGAACTTGAACTTGAACTTGAACTTGCGAAGAAATTGGTTCAAGTTCAGGTTTCACTTCAAGTTTAGCTTTTCCTGCACAAGATGGATCAACATTTAAGTTAGTTAAAATAGAAGTCCTTTTGGTTGAACTCCTCTTCTTGGTTTTTATTTGTTTCTTTGTTGATTGCAAAGGAGCAACATGAATTCTTTTCTTCACCAACCATGCTTTTGTTCTTTCGATCACCCTTTTCATTGTGTTATGAAAATCATCTTCTTCTAGCTCCTTCCAATCTAGCTCAAGAATTGGGAGGGCTTAGACCTTCTCCAAGTATTGGGAATCTACAACATCAACCTTACTGTCTTCTTCTATCCCATCTATATCCATCTCTAGCTTGAAGATAATGATCTGCTTCAAAGTTAGTCCGTACCAGAGTCTTTTCCTTACCTCCAGCTCATCAAAATAGTTGACCCAAAAATATTCTAGCTTAGGGATGTGCATGAATGTCTCTAGGACATTGAGATTTTCTCTTGCAAAGCCTCTATAATCAAAATTAACCCTGGGAGTATAAATTTGCAAATAGAAAGCATCTAATTCTTCTTTGATAGCCATAGCATCTTGGAAACTTTTGCATCTATAGTACCCTAACTCAATAGGGAAGAGAACACCTGAGGACTTCTTTGGGGTCCCAACCTTTTGTTCAATTAGAACAAGCTTCCCGCATAGCTCCATTAGAATTACATCATCTAAACAAAATCTAGGGAGCCATAGGGGCTCTTCATCAAATGCTTCGACCCTCAAATAAGTAAATCTTGGAAACTGTATAAAATGACAGCCATAAACATTAATCACCTGCTTAGCTTGCTCAAAAAGCCTACAATTTTCTTTACCTCTCAACTCAAAAACTAACCTTCCTGAAAATCTATCATTTACAGTTTTGAACACACTGGAGAACTTCTCCTTTTGTAAGCATGCAAAGTAATCATATATCCTCATATCACTTGTCCACAATTCATGAGGTAATCCTTCCCAGGCTTGGCAACATGCTAAGACATAAAAAAGGTAGGAAGACATATAAAATGTAGTCAAATTCATCACGTTTAAGAGTTTTATGTGGAGATTTTTAGCTATCAGGTCAATCCAATCAATAAATTTATCCCCTTCTATGATTTTCTAGATGATATAGTACATCCAATTTTCCCAATGAAATGGATGGGGATTTCCTTTCACCCTGTTCAGAAGAAGCACCATATCAGCTATATCTTTTTAGAAATGTTCAATTGTTAGTGGCTTTGGTAGCCTGCTTCCTCCTTTCTCTGGTTTCGCAAGCCATACCTAGGCTATCGAGGAGCTGTATTTTTTCTTATCAGCCTCATACACATGATCTGCTTCCTCATAGGTCCATGGTTCATATGGTTCCTTGTCTAGAATTCTAAGGGCCACCATTAATGTCTCTCGACTAATTTTTACCAAGATTTCTCCTGACGCATCCTTAATACATCTATTCTTGGCATCATATTTGCTAGCGCACTCCAACATCAGTTCGGGGAAAATTAGAGCTGGAGGAAATGCAGTGGCTTCTAAAAGACCACTTCCCGCTAATTTCCTAGAAAAAGAACCCTCAGAAGAATTTTGGGCTCTATCACAAAGTTCTCCTAGGTTTGCATTCAACAAGAAGGTATCACCTATGTCTAGAAGAGAAACTAATAGGTGGGTTCTACTCTCCTCTTTCAGAAGTTTTGGATGGAACAATGACATCTTACCAAATATGAATAGAAAAGATTTGCAACATAGAAAAAGCTGCTGAAAACTGAAACTACAAAGGGGAAAGATAAATCACCAATGTACTACGCACCAACTTTCTACAAATTTCTCAATCCCAATTCTGTCGCTCCTTCTCCTTCTCTAGACAAAATAACTAACAGAAAAGCCTTAATCATTCTTCACTTATTCGCAAATGCCTTGCAGGATCCTTAAAAAATCTTCAAAGCATGTCCATAATAAATGTTTTAATGGAAGAGTGATTGATTTGAAATGTCCGACCGAGCTTTATTAATCCACCAGCTATTTTGGCACGAATAACTCAATTCTCGAGGAAAGTCCCTGATCACCATATCTAAATATTAATGGCTCCCTCTACATCATGCCATCAACTGTCATTTCCAATATTTCACATGCACGAGCCATCTAGTTGAATGAGAACATCTTTGTACAAAAATTTCCAAAACTTAATAAACACTCAGAGTGCTACAAAATAGAAACCTTCTTTTTGAAAAGAAAACAATCCCGCCGACTTCTCCGTGCATAAGTTATCATATTACAAACGTGAACTTGAACTTGAACTAACTTAAGGTTCAGGACTAGGTTCAAGTTTAGGTTCATCTTTGAGACCAATAGACATTTTGAGGGATAGGCAAGCATGAGCATTTTAAGACTTTGAAGCGATAATGGGTTGAACTTGAGCTTTAGCCAACTTATCAAAAGTTCAACTTCAACTTCAACTTAGAGACTTCTACTGACCAAGACTATAACCGGGATCTGAGATAAATAAAGGTAACAACTAGCAAGATAGATGTTGCATTTGAGCTGCTTGATGAGATGTGATCAAGAGGGTGCATGATGAGCACTATTAATTACAATACACTTATTTCAGGTCTTGTAAAGACTGGTAGAGTTGATGATGCCATAGATTTGTACTATCATATGATGAAGAGAGGATATGCACCCTCCTACTCAATATATGGTCTCATGATAGCAGGTCTTGGTAAGGCAGCTAGGATAAATGAAGCAAAGGATTTATTTGAATAAATGATTGAAAATGAGTGGAAGCCTGATTGTGTAGTCTATAATATTTTTATCAATGTCATTGGAAAGGGAGCGATATAGATGAAGCTTATCACTTGTTCAAGGGAATGATTGAAGGCATAAAACCATATTTGAAATCATACACTATTCTTATAGACAGCTTATGTAAGATGAATAGGATAGATGAGGCTCTTCAATTTTTTATGGAATTGAATGTTAGTGGCCTGAAGCCTAATTCAATTGTGCATATACTCATGATCAATGGACTGGGGAAAGCCCAAAGGTTGGAGGAAGAATTAGTACTTCTAAAAGAAATGAAGAATAGTAATTATTTCCCAAACTTAATTGCTCACAACTCTCTGTTAAATCACCTTGGAAAGGTAGGCATGGTGGAGGAGGAATGCAAGTTATATGTAGAACTCCTATCTAATGGGCATCAACCAACTGTTGCTACCTACAATGCACTAATTTATGGGTTTAGCACTGCCGACAGAGTGGAACTTGCTTATGTAGTCTTTGAAAAGATGATGGCTAGTGGCTATGAGCCAAATCTGTTCACATACTCTAATCTACCAAATTAGTCATGAATATACTTTCATGATGATTCTCCTCTACTTACCTTATAGTTTCCATAGATCAAGAAGGCAGGGACAAGTATGCATAATCATTAATTACTATTTACTCTTAAATATATGTTTTTTCTACTTGGATTCAATGGTGTTATTATTTGTCAAAATGAACTCATCTCTTGTTCTTGTTTCCATTGGTATTTTTGGGGCTTAGTTTTCAATTTTCAAAATTTATATGGATTTTATGGGTGGGTATTTGTAGGCGTATTAGAGAATGTACCCCTTCTAGTCTTATAGGAGATACTGAGACCTTGGAAGCTCCTAGTTCTACAACTAGACCTTCTTGTCGCAGCTCTGGTAGAAGCAGATTGCAAGGTGAAAGTAGGAGAGATGTCCCGACCTCTAGAGAAATGCAAGATTTTTTTGCGGGAGCAGAGCAACAACAACAAAGAATCTTCATAGAAAGGTATTACATGTAGCATGAATACGGTTTGTAGTACATGTAGGAATAAGACTCAATGCATGGAGGAACAATTTGGCACCCGTGCTATGATGCAATTTGTAGGTTTAGTATACATATAAACATATGTACACAAGTAATTGGGATATTCCATCTACCATTGCCCTATTACGGATAAGAGGCTACCACTGTCAAGTAAGATCAACAATACAGAACATAATGTGGAATGCAGCGGAACAACATCCAATTTGAAATTCAAGTTAGGGATTGCCACTCTTTCTAACATGGAAGCTAATGTCGAATCACTGATAAGGAATTCTAAACTCTATTTTGTGATAAAAGAATTCGATCTCACCCAATTGAAACTTAAACTGCAACCAATATTGACAAGGAGAAGGTAGAGGAAGACCATCACAGTGGTAATTAGGTTATTTTTCTATTAAATCCAGTGGATATCTGTAGAAAGATTATCTGCAAATTTCATGTTTTCAGTTTTCGTCATTCTAACTTCTATGAGATGGTTAGTATATAAGGAGACAGTTTAACGGTAACTTCAACCTATTCCATTTGAGTATCTAGTATTGTTTGTAAATACTAAATATGGTCACGGCTCTTTTCTAGAGGCCTTTTTCCATTGAGTATTATCAGTTGTCATAAGAAAAAACCCTTTCACAGTCATACTTCTCATTATGGGCTCTATTTTAGAAACCCTTCTTGAATAATGCAAATCTCAAGTGCCCTCTTAGGGGCTGCCTGACCAGGTTCCCACACAAGCAAGGTTGTATTAAATCTAAAACATACATTGAAAATCAAATATTTTGCACCATCTATTCATACTCTAGTGGCACCATCCGAAAATAAAAACATACATTAAAAAGAAAATATTTTACAAACAAATCAAACCCTCAAGCCATATACAGGAGCCACGAGGCTAGCGCGAGATAGGATAAATACATACCTAATTTTTAGAGAGGTGAGCGCAAGATAGGTGGAAAACTAATGACCGGATTTGTAGATGGTGGAAACACAAAGTGAGCGTGAGAAAATGAGGCATTTCAACCCCCTTGAAAACTGCAAAAACAAAAGCAGGAAGTTCGCATACCCAACAAAAAAGTTTGTTTTACTTTGATATTTTCCAAAACCCATTTTTATTTTCAAATTACACCTCTTCGGTGGGAAGTGATGCCGCCCATTTTAGGGCCAAAACATAATTTTGAACCCTAAACCTTGATTTTCATTTTACGCTCCCAAACGGGATTTGGTGAAAATCAGGAAGTGTCACCGCCAATTCCAGTCCAATTCCCATAAACAAACGGGGCCTAAGCTACTTCTATGCACCCCATGTTTCTCAAAGATATGTACTCACATAGACAACTAAGATTTAGAAGGTATTAGTAGTAGTTATTTAATCATTTTATTACCAAATTTAAGTTCTTCCACATTAATCACAAGATATCAATTGATAAAATGACAAACTCAATAATAGTCATATAGGTGAGTGGGTCAAATTTATACTTTTTTTATATATTACATCATCAAATTAGTTCAACATACTTGCCTTGTGTATTTTTAGTCTTTTTACATCAATAATGAGAATAGACTTGTAATCAAGTGTGTTTTATAAATTCTTCTACATAAAACAAACCCCAAGGTGCTTTTATGCACCCATGTATTCCAAAAGATGTACTCACATGGACAAATACAATTTAGAAACACTAATACTAGTTAGAGGAATATACACTTGAGGACTAATTGATGCCAAAAGAATTATAGTACATTAATAAATTTGTGTTTAGGATGCAAAAAAAACTTGATTATAAAACATTCTATTATTTTTTATATAATCGTCATATTACCAAATTCATGTTCTTCAACATTAACCATAAGATATAAGTTAATAAAATGACAAAATGGATAGTAAGATAGATTACATTTCCAGACTATTGTATTACTTTTGGATTTTAGTGATGGGAATAAAATTCACACTATCAAATTTAGAAGAAAAGCAATACAATGGATAATAGTTAAATAGGGGACCAAATATGTACCTTTAACAACATTGTGTTTTAATGCACAAATTGTAATCATACTCTACACAACTGTACAAGGATGAACACATAATAGTTTTCACCATGATTTATTATTATTGGGCCACAAAAATCAATATTTTTCAATGTTTTATACATTTTAATTAATATACCAAATAAATTGTCAAAATTTTAAAGATGATGTAAGCTAATAATTTGTATCATTTTTTGATGAATAGATCCTTCCATTATTATTTAATTAAGTAAAATTATATTATTCACAAAAAAATAAAGGAGGATATGAAATCACTTGATGAGTCTCACATGGGTAGAGCTTGGAAAGTCGGCTCAAAACATAAACATCAGCACAACCCAAAAGTATTAACAAATAAACAAGTCACTAAGAGGATAAACTAGTGCCCACGGAAGGTGGTGGGTCACGATCACCCTTCTTCCCCCATACATCAATGCAGTCAAGGTTGGGATCCGAAAGGGACCAACCTTCCTCTATATTATATTATTCTTCATTCCTTTATGGTTGTAGAGATAGCCAGGGAAAGTCGAGGGAGCCACTTGGAAGAGTTGGGCCACCCAAAATCTTTGCTAGATCCTGACTAGCCAGAATCACTAGGAGAAGAGAGAACGACATTATCAATAGGTCATTCAAAACTAGAGCCACTCGAGGGTGGTGAAGCTAAGCAGTAATGCTAAAAATATCTTCCCTCACTAGAATCTTAGTGAGGGGCCTATGAACATGATGTATGAGGGTGGCGAGTGGAAAAATTATGGCCACACTAGTGGTAATGGGATGGATATTTCTCATCAAAGGTAGAAATATATAGTATAACTCTGGCAACCATACAAGGGGCATCACCCCAATGCTATAATTATTGGAGTTGATGAAAAACAACCCACAACTCCCAAGAATACCTGCACACAAACACCTGTCACAGAAAGAGAGAGAAGCAAACAACTATGGAGACCTGAACATATGGATCTACAAGAGAGGAGAAATCCTTGATGTGCAAAAACAAAAGTTGCAATCAATAATGAAATGTCAGAAAAAAGGTTACAAAGTGTTATGAGATCAATCCTTATAAAAAGAGATCAGAAAACCTAAAAAGGTAAAACCCTAGGTTGCATAATAATAATTAATAAAGAAATTAATTATTATATGCCTAAATTTTAGCTTAAGTAGAAAGAGGTAATAAGTGACTTAATAATTAAATCAATATGATTCAATTAATAAGAAAATACTTTATTACTCTAACACCCCCCCTTAAGATAAACTTTGGGAGAAGCTAAAAACCTAGAAAGAACTACTAAAAGCAAATGGGTCCCAACAACAAATGGCCTGATCAGGTACCCAAGTACAAAAGAGAGTCTCTATAAAGTGGAGAAATAGAGAAAACCACATGGGAAAAAATCTACTGACAAAGACTAGTCTGAAGGATTGAAGAAGCCTCCAAAACTAGGAATGTTCCAAAAAATAGGAACAAAGATGAACATGTAGAAC
This sequence comes from Chamaecyparis obtusa, assembly GCA_027943335.1. Taxonomy (NCBI): domain Eukaryota; kingdom Viridiplantae; phylum Streptophyta; class Pinopsida; order Cupressales; family Cupressaceae; genus Chamaecyparis; species Chamaecyparis obtusa. Next base: position 137,207 of record BSBK01003197.1, read on the forward strand.
ATCATTGAAGCATGAAATTGTAAACTCTGTCAAGAAGAAACTAATGATCAAAAGATCCTCCATAGAAATATGACTAGGTAGAGAAGACTATAAGCTACATGAGTGCCCTCAAATGACACTACTCGAATCAAGAGGCAAACAAAGGCAAACTCCTGAACTTGAAGATACATATGGCATAAACACCAAAAGTCTAAAGAGCTGATCAATCAAAGCTAGAAGAGTGCATCCAAAAAAGGAAAGAAAAGAGTGTCCATATGGTAAATGATCCATCTCACCAGAATACATAGGTACCCATCCATTGCAACCACCTAGTACATAGGATCAAATACTAAATACATAGCTCACACTATCGAACCAAGGAAGTAGTAGAACCAACAGTAGAAACCCCCCATACTGCTGACAAGGGAGTAATGACAGGTACACTAAAAAGATCATCCAATATGAATTGCATGATGAAGAAGAATCTAAAACATTGAATGTGCAAAGAGAGTACAAACACATATAGAGATACATGAGGCTAATGTCATTGGAGGAACGCTCACATGAAAAAAGAAGATGGAAAACAAAGACAAACATCAAACCCCCCCTGGCACTTTCTAATGGAGTGTGAGTACATAAAGCACGAACATGTGCAAGATCCCATACATGCAATAGAATGGCACTTTATCTCATTTCGTGTGCATAAACAAATGCTACAAAAATGAAGCATACACTGCTCAAATAAGAGTGAAGGCTGCTGAAACAAAAGAATAGCCTAAGATGAGCCATCCCTCAAAGGGAAGAGATCCCAAGACCTGAAACAACCAAGATATCCACCAGACTGCAAAAATGTAAGAATCTAAATAAAATGAACCTGAAGAAGAATCTGGAAAAATGACTCACATCACTAAAAATATCTCTGAACAAGCTTTCCAATGATATATCATTTTCCAAAAATGGAGTCCAGATGCACAAGATAGAGCTCTTGGAGTGCAGAACTAAAGATCTGGCTTTGACAGAGAAAAACACCATCAGAAAAATAAAACTAGAAAAACTAACCTCCAGATCTAGAAAGAGCTCAAAATCATCTTTCTGATGGTTTCTCGTTTGCCAAATTTTGACACTGTATGCTCAAGATATGAGCAAAAAACCAATAGTTGCACTAGAGGGCCCAAAGAAGGTGTCTAGAAGGATCTAAGGATGGGTGACGTTAGAAAAAGGACAAAATCACACATGAAACCATCAGATCTGATAAAATCTCAGAATGAGCTTTCATGCAATATCTCATTTGCTGAAAATGAAGCCCAGCTGCAAGAGAAGTGGATCCTAGAATGCAGGAGGTCTAAAATGCCAGATCGCAAAGAACATCTGACTTTGAAATTAAAAAATGACATAAAAATGGAAAAATCACAAAACTATACCAGAAAATTCAGATCGGGCTCAGAACCAGCTTTCCGACGGCATATCGCACGCCCGATTTCAATCCCAGATGCCTGAGATATTCGCAAAAATGCACAAGTAGCTCCAAAAGGCCAAAAAATGTGCAAAGCTTAGCTGACATCAACAAATAGAGAGCCTAAATTTGATGGCCAAATGGTCATCATAGAGAAAATGCCCATGGGGCTTAAAAAAAATAGCCCCTGGTCATGCGGGTGACCAAGGAGCTCAAGTTGAGGTGGTTGGGGCTAACCATGTGACCCTGGCTCAAGTTCTAGTGGCTAGGTGTGGGTGCGGGCACAGGCGATGAGGCAGACTGCAGGAGACTGGCGGTTAACCATTGCGGGCCCGCCGGTCACCACGGCGGTGACTGTGCAGTCACCGTCTAGTTACCCGGCAATGACACTGCCGCAGGCTACCAAAGTGGTGCGCGGGTGTCCGCTGGGTGGCAACCGGGTGGCCCCCACCCCAAATTTTTTTTTTTGAAATCGTACTATGCTGCCTCAGAGTGCATGCCAGGCCATACGGTCTGGTAGGCAAAAAATAAATTTTCCTCAGAAGCCAACTTGTCCAAAATTGACAAGTTTTATATGAATTTTGACTATCTCGAGCCTTCCAGACGTAACCGTGAGGTCCGTTTGGGCCAAAAGTGCTCCAAAAAATAGTGATCACCTCGGGATTTATGCCGGGGCCAATTGCAAAAAAAATTTCTCACAGATTCCAACTTTGTCCAAATTGGACAAATTTTATATGGATCTTGGGGTTCTTGGGCCTTCTGAACACAACTGTGAGGTCCATTTGAAGCCAAGATGACCAAAAAATAGGTCCCCCCCATATCTAACAAGAAGCCCTCTCTAAAAACATAGATCTAACAAACACGGTTGAATCTCTTAGGAAGAGGACAGGGGCAAGCAGTTCTGAAGCTTTGATACCATATTGGAGTTGATGAAAAACAATCCACAACTCCCAAGAACACCTACACACAAACACCTATCATAGAAAGAGAGAGAAGCAAATAGCTATGGAGACCTGAATGTATGGATCCACGAGAGAGGAGAAATCTTTGATATGCAAAAACAAAAGTTGCAATCAATAATGAAATGTCAGAAAAAATGTTACAAAGTGTTATGAGATCAATCCTTATAAAAGGAGATCAGAAAACCTAAAAAGGTAAAATCCTAGGTTGCATAATAATAATTAATAAAGCAATTAATTATTATATGCCTAAAGTTTAGCTTAAGTAGAAAGAGGTAATAAGTGACTTAATAATTAAATCAATATGATTCAATTAATAAGAAAACAATTTATTACTCTAACAATAATAATTCATACAAGTGAGGCACCTTGTTTTCTTGTACTTGTATCTATAGCATGACATTATTACAAATACATGCTTTAGCATATAAAGAAACATTAATATCAAGAAAGTTGTGAGTAAATAATATTGCATTTATGTATTTTCATAAACTAAAGAGAATTTACATCCTAGAATTATGCCATATTTGTATGAATTTGTAGGGAAGTTTGGGTGACTCTCCCAACAAGATCATATGCGGGAGAAGTTTTCATGCTGAAAGGGCTAAAAGAAGTCATGAATCCAAACCCACAACTATTTGGCTCTCCTATAATATTAGAAGATTTTTATGAATGTCTTGACTTATCAAAAAAAAGGACAATAGGGGTCTAGCACACCCATATCCTGAAGGAGAGAGTCCATTGGCAAGCCCTGAAAAAGAATACACCAAGTGAAATGAGCCACTTTAGGCTCAGCAATAGCAAACTAGGTGATGAGAAATCTATGTCGCTAGGTGGAGTGGGAAGAATGCGAGTCCCAACAATAGTTCAAAGTGGGAACCATAGGCAAGTGAGAAACCAACCAATGGTAGCCCATCCTAGGCTTGTAGTTCAAAAAGGAAGTGCACAAAAACCATTGCTAATCTTTCCACTATGGCTTGACAAATGAATGCCAACCTTCTATAGCATATTCAGAGGTAGTACTTAGACCACCAAGTTGAAAGTTTGTTGATCTAGATGAGTTAGGAAGAGCTATGCCTACAAATCTTACCAAGTGCAAAGATTCATAGTAGCATGAGAAAAAGGATCTCGAGGAGTGTGAATACCATGTTTGTGGAAACATAGAGCATGAATTCCAGGAACCTAATCTAAAGGAGGTCCTTGGGCCTAGATAAGAAGATACCACCAAATATTGTGTTAGTTGAATGAGAGATCATCATGAAAAATGACCCCATCCCAATGCAGGCAAGGCTTGATAGTGTTAGAAATAGGGAATACTGAGAGGGGGGGCTGAATCAGTATTCTACAAACTTTATCTTTTGCCCAATTATGGATATAACAGATTATCTTTATACATGCATAACATAAGAAGCTAAACAACATGCATAACAATAAAGAACTCATAACACATTATTTATTCTCGAGGAAACCCTGGCCAAGGGAAAACCCTGGTGGGTATGGTACCCACAAAGATCCACTAATCAAAAGTATCCTGTTAAGGATGTTGACCCTATTAGGAGTCTATTACAAGCATATAGTGTATCAGTCTTGATTAAGGGACTATAGGCCTTGTTAGAAGCCTCAACCCTGTTAGGAGTTGTAGTACAAAATGTGATTACCAAATGAGCTCACTTCCCAAAAAAGTAATGTACAGTATACAATGATTACAAAATAGGTTAAGGTACATAACCTTATACTTCTTGCATCAATATCACTTCGCTACTCTTTCACTATCGCTATTACATATGCTTCATATACTTCGTATCATATTACTTGCTACTTGCATTGTATATTTTACAATTACAATTACATTTACATTTATACCAATAGCTTTATCCAAGAGTTAACATCTAGGATGTCATCCCTTTATATTGTTAAGTCATTATTTTGATAAACAAAATAATCCCTTAACTCTTTACTAGTTTTGTCTTCATATTCTATCCTATCGGCTTTACATTATCTTCGGTAAAACTATCATAACTTGTTCTGTACATGTCGTACTGACTTGCACTCTGAGATGGGTGATCAATAGACATCTTAGAGTCTATTTTCAAGTGTGCAAGCACTGAACTTACTCCAGTCGATGTCGCAAACAAAAGCTATATCCAGGTTCACTGGTAAAACATTGTCTCACACTTAGACAAATTTGCAATGCACTCTATCATACTTGCTCTCTGACTTGTGTGATCTTCATGTGGATCATATGTTGCCATAATGAAAACATCTATGCAATCAACTCAAAAAAATTTCCAACAATCTCCCCCTTTGTCATTGGTGGCAACATATGAGAAAATTGGCTAAGTGTGTAACTCAAAATCTCAAAATTGTTCAAAACTATGGCCATAGTATAAAATACATACTATGCTTATAACTCCTCAAAAATTATTTCCTCTAATATAGTACTCCCCCTAAGAGTGACAACCCTTATCATATACTATCAATTTTCTTCTATATATCTCTCCCCCTTTGACAACAATGACAAAATAAGGTAGGGAGGGTCACAAAATTGTATCACAAAAAGTTATACCTCAATTCATTTATTGCAAAGCCAATAGGCTTGCAACCCAATCTGAAAAATCTATCTTCATGGCTTCTATCTCCTTCTCCCATGATTTCTTAATGGAATATGCCACATTAAGTAGTGCACTCGGTCCATAAGAAGCAATTTCACATACTTGGACGTTTTCAAAGTTAAATTTCTGAAAAGATGTCTTTGCTGAAAGATAATCTTCCAATTGTTCTTCAATTATGCTCAACTTCATAGAAGCATGCTCTCTCAAAAGAGTATATCTTCTCAATTTCTTGTCTTTCTCATCTTGTACAACTCTGATTTCATCATACAGTTTTCTAACTTTCTTCTCAACATCACAGACCTTCACATTAGGACTAGATAGAAGGTTTGTTTCATTTAGAATCTCTGCTTCCTTCAACTTTATGTTTTGATCTTCCTCATTTGTCAAAGTTTCTAATTTTGTACACTATATGTACAAAGATTTTCCTGTTTCCAAATGCTTCCTCAAATCCTTGATATAGATATCAAGAGTATTGATATCATTGCTGATATATTGACTGATGTTCAAAAGCATTCTAGTTTCATAGTCTGCTTGTGCTTTTACTTTTGCAATATCGGCTAGGTTTGTGAATTCATTATCAAAGGTACTCATTACCTTCTTTGCCTTCTCCATAGGGTCTACTTCTAAAATTTGTGTAGTTACAATACTTTGTAACTTCTCAATTAGCTCCTTCAGACACCCTTCAAGACTCTTCACCTTCTTGTTCTTACCAATTATTTTGTTCAAGGATGTAATTAGTTAATCAGTTCCAACTGATCATCATCATCTACTTCTTTTCCCAAATGCTCAATCATAGAGCCAATTTGAGTCTTCTTCCCAGTCTCAGGAGTAAGACTGATATCTTCTTTGGTAGGAAGGGGAACTTGTTCTTCCACCTGGTCTTTGTCATCTCTTCTTCTTTTGTAGCTTCCTATTCCTCAAAGGTTGAATTGTCAACAATGTTCTCCAAATTCTTGAATACATTTTCATCAGTATCCAAGGTGATTTGTGTACCTTCTACATTCATTGTTTCATCTTTGATATTAATAGCTGGAGAAGAGGGAATGTCCTCTTGTACTTTCTCACCTACTTTCTCTGCTACAACTGATGATTCTCCAACATATTCTACCATAACCTTGATAATTGCATGTTCAGTCTCAGAATTTACTTCTTCATACCTGCCTCCCATAATCTGAATATTTCTCCTTTTGGTTCTCAGATGGGTGCTTAGGGCCTTCATGATCTGGTTGAATTGAGCTTCATCTCTTATCTCACAAAGCTTCCTCACAAGATTTTCGCTAATAGCTGTCTCTTCCTCTAATGCTCTCTTCTTCCTATTCAGAAGTTTGTTGTAAAGATCATCAGGTATCTGTCCTTGAATAGTATCAAACTTCTTGCTAGTTAAGATCATATGCTTCACAACTGCATTCTCTAGATTAAGTCTATCAGTATAATCATAAAGATCATAATATTTGTTCATTCTTGCAAAGTCACCATTCTCAATAATCTACTCATTAAGCTTTTCAACTTTTGGTTTCCAAGCTTTCTTCTTTGTAGTGACATCATCTTTAACCTCTACAATCTTTCTTGGAATAGGTTGCACTAGAGTTTTATGCCTCTTTCCTGGTCCAGTGGCACTTTCCTTAACTCTTTTTCTAGGGGTGGAGGAAGTGGATCTAGTAGACATCTTTGTTTCTATGTCCTTCTCAGGTATTTCCACTTTCACCTTTACTTGTGGTTCTTCCTGTGGCACTGCAATTGATGATAAAGGAGGGATAGACAAAACTTCCTTTTGTCCACTCTCTCTGATTGTTGTTGTTGTCTGCTTTGCTACCAAAAACTCTCTCTCTATCATTCCTGTATCTTTTAAGATTTTCTTAATGGTGCTCTCAACTCTCTTCTTAGACTGTTTCTCTTCAATTAGAATCTTTGTGAAGTTGAAGTTCTCCTCAAAGGTTCCATACTTGTTACACTGAGTGTCCAACTTACACTTCAGTAGTCTGCTAACATACTCTTTAGTCTCTACCTCAGATATTTCATAGCCAAGAGGGTCTATGAACTCTATTCTAGGCTCTATTGCTTCAATATAGGTAAGGTCAGTATCCACCATAAAACATATATCATCTTTATATTTTTCAACAAGAGACTTAGGAATCCTTGATATGCTAGACACAATATTTTGAAATGTCTTAATAACAAGTACTGCACTCTCATTAACATTGTCAATAACATGCTTTCTATATTCAACATTAATCCTTTCCATTGTGGTTTGTCCATCATTCCAATCATTTCCTATGGTGTAAGGAAATCTCCTCAAAAGATGAAAGAATGTATATATGATTAGGGATGAGAACCTAAACTGTGTATACTTAGTTTTCTTGATCTTCTCCAAGTTCTCAAACAATTGAATTCTAAGAATTTCACACATATCAACTGGTACCATGTCAACACACATAAGATAAGCTGCATGTACCATTCCAGTTGCCATGTCATCTTCTCTTCAATTAGCACAAAACTTGGTAGTTAGGATCTTGCATATGTATCTCACATCAACTTGTTTGATTTTGCTAAAAACAATTCCTCTACCATTATAGGATGAATTAGTGTTTTCAATGACTATTTTTATCATGTTTTTCTCATTAAAAGGAATAGCTCCAGTCTTAGATAATCTAGTGACTTCATGAATCAAATCAGTTGTAATATCTATCACTCTATCCTCTAACGAAAACTTTCCATTATGAATTCTGCTCAAAATGATCTTAGTGCATTCTTCATTATCAAATTCATACTGTAATCCATATTTGACAATTTCATTATGTTCCAAGTATTCAAAACCTTGTTTCAATGTCATATCCTGAGTGTACATCTTTTGATATTCATCTATAAAATCACTATCATTTACTGTCTCTAGTTTGCATCCAAGATAACTTCTGACATTCTCTAAATGTAATACTATGTCTGGTACGGATGATAATGCAAACCTAGGGTCTTCTTTCAAGGGTTCTACTGGTTAGCTTTTCAATTTAGGTCTATTCGTATCTCTGACATTGTGTATTAAGGAAACATCCATGATTTTGTCAAATGCCTTTACTAATTCAAAGATTTGTCAAGTAAAATACCTCAATTTCGCGATTTTAGGGCTTGCATAGATTCGGCACACAATTCTTCTCCAAATCCTTGCAAAATTATTTCTACCACTGCTCTTTGATCTCCTTGACACTTGAATTCACTTTTATGATCAAAAAATACTGATCATAAACTTTTATTAATTCAATCTCACTTAGATCTAACATCGCATTCAATTCTTTTGCCACTTCTTTCCAAAAAGCCGTCTCTACTAACCTACAAAACTTAAAACTTCTTGTGATCTTGCAAAACATAATATTTTTATTTTCACTCTTAACCATAGCATTAGAATATGATAAACTACCTTGCATTAACTGTGCAAGACTCAATTCATCATATATCTACTTCTATACTAAATCTAAGTTCCTATTCTACTACAATTTACATGAATTAAGTACTTTGAGATAGGTCAGGTAAAGATTCATTCTTACCTTTCAATACTTCACCTTCCTAATTACCTTCAATGTTGAATATATCTTCTTGATCTGTGCTTTTGATAAACTTCACTTTATCTGAATTACTACAGCATCCTTTCTAACTATTACTAGCATCTTCATTTCTTCTTGCATGATTCATAGGGTTAGGATTAGGATAAAAAACTCTATTGTTCATTCTGCAAAACCTTGTTGTATGTCCAATCTTGTTGCATATCTGACAAACAATTCCATTGTTTCCATATCTTGGTCCAGGTTGATTGATTTGTGATTTGCAGTTTCTAGAAATGTATCCAACCTTGTTGCATCTATAACATACTACTCCACTTCTTCTGTTCATATCTTCAGTAGGTTTCTTATCTGCATTGTTAGTATTCCTAAACATTCTACTACCATCATTATTAATAAATTTAGGTTTCCTAAAATCAATAGCTCTATGTCCAAAACCATGACAATTGTAACAATAACCATTAAGGGGTTTAAATTGTTTACATGTGCAATCTCTCTTCATATGACCAATAGTATTACAAGCAAAACATCTACCTTTGAATTCTCTTTGCATACCTTTGGGTGATTCCTCTTGCTTCGGTGATTCTTCTTCTTTAGGTGTATCTTCAGATTTGTTGATCTCATTAGGCTTCTTCTCATCCATGCTTTTAGATATCTTCAGATCTGGTTCCTTGCCTTCATCATTTGCTTTGAAAGTGTTGAATCCAAGACCAGTCTTATCAAAGAATGGTTTTTGATAAGATATTTGTTCATCAATCTTCTCACTAGTTGAATATAGCCTTTCAAGTTGTTGTTTGGATTGAGTCAATTCACCTTTCATAATCTTATTGTATTTCTCAAGTTCATCATACTACAAATTGACTTTCTCAAGTTCAGATGTTACTTTAGAAAGTTTAGATTTTAGTCCTTCATTTTTAGTCTTTAGACTTTCATTCTCAGATTTCAGATTTGCTTCATTCTTGCCATTTCCATCTTTCAAACTAAGCTTCAAATTTTCTATCTTCAATTCATGCTTAAGGATCTCATTTTCTTTTTCCATATTGTCATCACAATCTTCAATAAAAACTTTGGATTCTTTTTCAGATCTCAGATCTTCCAATTTGTTTTTTAGTTTCTCAATGAGGTTCTTTGCATCATCATACTTTCTTTTCAAAGTATCTTTTTCAATAGTAAGGAAGTCAATTTGATCAAGAGCTTCTTCAAGATTCTTCTATAGTTGATCCATATCCATAGAGATCTTACTCAAGCTGCTAGGCTTTCCTTGAATGATTCTTTTCCGAGTAACTATGCTCTAATACCAATTGTTAGAAATAGGGAATACTGAGAGGGGGGGGGGTGAATCAATATTCTACAAACTTTATCTTTTTCCCAATTATGGATATAACAGATTATCTTTATACATGCATAACATAAGAAGCTAAACAACATGCATAACAATAAAGAACTCATAACACATTATTTGTTCTCGAGGAAACCCTGGCCAAGGGAAAACCCTAGTGGGGATGGTAGCCACAAAGATCCACTAATCAAAAGTATCCTGTTAAGGATGTTGACCCTGTTAGGAGTCTATTACAAGCATATAGTGTATCAGTCCTGATTAAGGGACTATAGGCCTTGTTAGAAGCCTCAACCCTATTATGAGTTGTAGTACAAAATGTGATTACGAGATGAGCTCACTGCCAAACAAGTAATGTACAGTATACATTGATTACAAAATAGGTTAAGGTACATAACCTTATACTTCTTGCATCAATATCACTTCACTGCTCTTTCACTATCGATATTACATATGCTTCATATACTTCGCATCATATTACTTGCTACTTGCATTGTATATTTTACAATTACAATGACATTTACATTTATACCAATAGATTTATCCAAGATTTAACATCTAGGATGTCATCCCTTTATATTGTTAAGTCATTATTTTGATAAACAAAATAATCCCTTAACTCTTTACTAGTTATGTCTTCATATTCTGTCATGTCAGCTTTACACTGTCTTCAGTAAAATTGTCATAACTTCTTCCGTACATGTCATACTGACTTGCGCTCTGAGATGGGTGATCAATAGACATCATAGAGTCTATTTTCAAGTGTGCAAGCACTGAACTTACTCCATTTGATGTCGCAAACAAAAACTGTATCTAGGTTCACTGGTAAAACACTGTACACTTAGACAAATTTGCAATGTGCTCTGTCATACTTGCTCTCTGACTTGTGCGATCTTCATGTGGATCATATGTTGCCATAATGACAACATCTATGCAATCAACTTAGCCAAATTTCCAACAAATAGCTTATCAGAAACACCTAATGCTCTTGGCAACAAAAGTGCCTTGAATCTAGACTGCATCTTTTATAATGAGAAGGGTTTGAAATCCAATCCCCTTCAGAACGCTCTATGAGCTAGGTAGCCTAAAGAAATATAATGTGTGAGGATAATTTTCTATGCTTCGTTGGTAGAGATGACATGAATAACTCATTTGGCACACAAGGCCAAACCTTGTTATTGTAATAGGGAAAATATGTAAGACTAAAACAAACAGGTTAGTAGCGTTGGATTATTCAAAAACACTAAACTACTAAACATGAAAGCCCTACAAACAATACAAATGGAAACATAATTAAATGGAATTGAAATTAAAAACTAAATCAAACCAATATGTTTCTTTGATTTTGTTTCTTCTCTGTAATTCATTGGGATGTTTCTATCTAGCACTCAAAGGTGATTTCGGTAGCATCCAGACTCAAATATTTGAGAAAATATTGATAAACATAAAAGACTAGAGCATAAGTTTTATTTCATGATGAAAGATAAGAATCAATGGGGGTTTATATAGGAAGTTTAGGTAGGATGAACGATCAATATTAATCCAGGAAAATCAAGACTAACAGATGAGATATAGAGTCTAGAAAGATTTGGGTATCTTTCAAAAATTGAGGATTTGTTTCCCATTCGAACTCAAAAAGTGAAGAAGAGATAAGATAAGAAAAGATATTTATGATTTCGAAGATAAAGTTTCCAAAATGCAAAATTGGAAAAAGGAAAAAAAAATTGGAATCTTGAGAAGATTTAAGATTTTCAAAATTTTAATTTTTAGTTTATATGAGGATTTTTTAATTTTAAGAATTTATAACTTCTGGTCATATTTTTTATTTTTCATACTCCTCGAGATTAATTGGAAATTGAGATAAAATTAAATTAATTTATGAAGTTAATTTAATTAGGGAGAATAATTAAATGATAATTATTTATACTAGAGGACATGGAAATTATATTTAATTAATTGATAAAGACCAATCAATTAAGGTTAACTAATTAAATAACATTAATTATTTAATTAATATTAGGAAACTGACTAAGTGATTTAAAGATTGGAATATAGAAGAACAAAATGTAATTAATTAAATGATTAAAGAACCATCAATTAATAGAGGAATAATTATTAGTTAAATATGAGTTCGCAAGTATGTCCATTTTTTTATGTTTACATTTTCCACTCTTTGAAACAATGTGATTTTGAGCGTTGTGTCAAAGAATATTTGATTTAAGTCATGCCCTAGCATATGCCCTGATGATAGCAAGTAGATTTATGCCCCCTCAACAAATTAAGCCAAAGTGCATTAGATGAGCATTAATTTGTTGACAATGTGAAATGGTGTGCACTAGATCTTGAAACGGCTTGAAAAATAGATCAATAGTTGGCAAGATATGGCAATTTAAAGTTTTTGGGGTCCATGGAGATTGATTAGCCTGGTATCGGGTCAAAATTAGGGTTTAGATCAACTGGATATTAATAGCACTTAGGGATTCTCATTTGGTCACTTTGCACAGTAGAGCTCCTTGATATCGGGTAAGATTTTCTTGTGTTTTCTTGCATTTATTGAGCGATGGTTGGTCTCATTGGTGTTGAGCATTTGTGTGATTAGTTCACACATTTTTTCATCTAGAGGGTAGTGTACCTATGATAAGTGATCATATGTTGTGTATTTAATATTGCATTTATTATGCTTTGAGAATTTTTCATTTTTCATTTCAATTTTAAAGTTGTTGCAATCAACCTGTGACTCTTCTGCAACTAAAAAAGCTATCGCATTTTCTTGTTTTAATACCTCATACGCAAAAAAATTATCGTATTCACCCTAAAAATATCATGATTGACTAAATATACTACAAATGTAGTAAAATTATCGCAATTGTTTAGCATTGCATGTTTTTAAGTTTTTTCAGTTGGGTTTTTTTATCTTGATTCTTATGCATGTTTGTATTTTTATATTTTGCAGTATGTGTTGGGATTATGGAAAGGTGTGTACTAAGAGGGGAGGGGTGAATCAGTACCCTTAAAAAATTTTCAAATGAATCCTTGTAAATATGTACTTCAATAACCGACTGTGCCAATTGCATTCAATAACATAACTGAAATGTAAATGCATGTAATCAAATCAATAAAGCATACATGAAACTTCAATACGCATGACACATGTATTTTGGTATCACATAAACCCTTGTTAGAAGGTAAAAACTATGGTGGGGATGGAACCGACAAAGATTCACTTCTGCATAAATAAAGTTGTCGGTTAAGGCTTACAAAGATTGATCACTTCTGGTGATCTTACCCTGTTAGGAGTAACAAAAAGATCAGCTAGATCTACCTGGTTAGAGGATTTTAGCAACACTATTCAAGTGTGCACTCAGTTAAGAGATTTTATAAAAGAACTATTAAGTCCACTTTTTTAGGAGATTTTGAGTCTGCTACAATTGTTAGAGTAACAATGAATTGTGATCCGTATGAAATAAAACTTTAATTGTTGATATCAGATCCATTAAGTACAATAATGATATCACCTTGTTGTGATGAATATGTCCTTTTGTACTACTCGGTATCCTTATATCTATTTCTAATAAACTGAATGCTCTATCAAATTCCTTTTACATAACCTTTTCTGATCTTCAGATGTCCTTTAGTGCAGCTACTTCTTGATGATACATTGTCAAAATGACATCTTAACAATACTTATATCAAACTGATTTGACCTAATTAGGGTTTAGACACTATCTTAGAAAAACTAAGATCAATGGTTCATATGTTTAAATTGAATCATTATTACATAGGAATCATCATTCATTAAATGATTACATACACAATAAATATTCAACATGGTCTTGGTAAACTATTTTCTTGCTCGGCAAAAAGTTGTTCACCTTGAACTATGTGATATTCCAAACTTTTATGTGAATTCTAGATTACTCGGTAAATGTTGTCTCTCGATCTCGGTATATACTGGCGCTTGGTAATCCTGTGTACTTGGTAATTGTTTTACTCAGTAACCTATGTGCTTGGTGACTACTGCATAGTTATAACTGATTGAACTATCTTCCTTTGTAAATAGCGACTGTACAAATGAATACTAATGACAACTCTTGATCTATTTAGGACTAACAGTATGTCTATGATGTTTTCCAATGTAGAAAGATTAGGTCTTTGAGATTGACATTGAGATTCCAGCTATCAAAGGATGAGAGGCAGATTATGAGACAACTTGGTTTGTATTGGGTCAAATATATGTCTGAGATCACGACCAATAGGGGTTTGATATATTCTCTTGTGGATAGGTGGTACTTAGACATGTGCACCATTCATCTACCCACTGGTGAGGTCATAGCTACCTTGGAGGATGTATATTATATCCTTCATAACCCTATTCATGGAGCATTTGTTGAGTTTTCTAGATAGTCAGGGATGAAATATTTGGGATGAGTTTTCTAGATTGTTGAGTTGTCTCTTGTCTGGGCATATGTGGGATTCTATGCCCGGACAAGAGACAACACATATTTTTCAGCCATATGGGGAGCTATCTTAAGAGGTATGGTTAGGGATAGGACAATGTATGCTTGGGGTCCCTACATGTTAGCACATATGTATTTTCATATATACTATGTGGCTTACCATTGGGGTAAGTTGATTGGTTGTGGGGTCACATTATTACAGATCTAGGTGTGGGAGCATATAGCTATCTATTAGTCTATTGTTCCTAGAGTTTTTCTAGAGGGACACCCATATGTGTACTTGTACGAGGGAGTTATAGTTCATATTCATATGGGACATATTGTATATTGGAGGCAGCAACTAAACATGCTTCCTTATCTCATTTGGAGACCATATATAGAGCATGTCTAGCTTGGGTGAGGGAGGACATTCACATGTTATTATGCAGAAAAAGGAGATACTTGATAGGGTGTACCACAGAGCATGCCCATATAATTGATTTTCCTAACCCTAAGTGGATTTTGTGATAGTTTAGGAAGGTAATAGATGCCAGTGATAACTATGCCTTGTTCGTACAAAGATCCTAGGATACTACTACATGGGGTCCAATTGTTCCTACCCATGTAACACATGTAGAGTTTCAGGGGTTGAGGCCAGTGTGATGGACTTGAATGTCAGATCTAATGGATGCAGGGATGACACCTTAGTATGATGCATGGTGGCCCAATCATAGACCGGTTTCCTTGATAGATATATTAGTCCTTGTTATAGTAGTTATTATGTGGAGACCTTGGCAGGGAGGCAAGGCTAGGGTAAGAGGAGTTAGAGGATGAGGAGGCCAAGGGAGATGAGGCTGAGGAGGTAGGGGTGGGGGACATGGTAGAGGCGGGGGGTGTTGGGCTATATATTGGAGAGAAGGAATAAGAGGAGTATCCATTACTTCAAAGAGTGTAGGATTTCCTTGATGATTCCCTAGCACAGGGAGAAGGAGAGGAGGGTGAGGAGGGAGATAGAAGTAGTGGGTCCTCCTCGAGTTTAGATTCAAATAGCTACACTAGAAATAACACTAGTGATAGAGAGGATGATGGTGATGATGAGGATAAGGGAGACAATTTAGAGGTGGATATTTGTGAGGGATTGGAGGGGAAGGAGATGAGGTAGAGAGTGATCTGGTTTAGAGGTTGAGTGCACAAATCACATATTTATCAAGGAGGTTAGATGCTACAAAGATTAGGGGAGAAAATACAGAGTGTAGAGCAATAGCTATAGAGGAGAGAGAGAATGGCATGCTCGATTATAGGTGAGGTAATATCTTGAGAGTGTTAAGGGTTTATCACAGGGAGATGCCTTAGACGGGATATGGATATCTAGGCAAGAAGCTTAGAAGGAGATAGATTACTAGTAGTGGAACTATGAGATTTTTTTCCATTAGAGTAGAGGATGCCTAGTTATATAGCCTCATAGAGGACTAGCATATCACAAAGGCCTCAAGGTAGTAGATTTGTTGCACATCCAGCCAGAGAAGCATAGGTAGGTGTAGATATACTTGAAACATCTACTAGACCATTCAAGGTGGGACCATCTAGGATAGGAGCTTCTATGCCACCTCTTAGACATATTGGGTTAGAGGGTGTTGGTAGTAGCATATGACACTTACCTTCTATTAGTGTATCATTTTTTTATATACACACAGATTTATTTTGATAGATCTTGTGAGCTCCCATTTGGTACTGAGACACTTGATTTTGTGATATGTATGAGATATATCATTTTGGTAGTGTTTATATCATATGTCTTATATGTGTGCTTGTGTGTATGAGATGCATTCGATTTATGACATGTACTTCTATGTGATAGCTCTATGATGTCTTATGCATTGATTATATATATTATTTATACACTGATGACATGGTTCTTGTTATGCATGAAATGATGTTGTTACTTCATGATGATGTATATATGTAGTTGATGAGATGATTCCTATATGATTATATTTTACAAATGCAATCCTATGTTTTTTTATTTTTTCTATGTTAGAATTGTTAATCTTTCCTTGGTTGTATTTATTATTTATTGAGGATAAACCAAGGTATCCTTGTTTATTTTATTTAGGAGATTCCTATGGAATCCCTACTTGTATTTTGTCCTCTAGTCCAAGTGGGAGGACATGTCACTTTTTGTAATTCCTTTTATAATGGATTTAGCTTATCCTCCTTAGGAGGTTCTTGCCACTTTACACACACCCATTATGGATGATGACATTCTTAGATGGGTGAGTTACTTGGTAACTCCTATCCTCATCTCTATAAAAGAGATGCTCTCATCTCTTATTTCCTCTCAATGAAGTTATTGTAAATGAGCTATTTCCCTCTCTCTCTCTCTCGTAGGCTTTTCCATTTTCATAATATCACAAAGGGGTTTTTCTTTTGTTTTCCCCTTCCAAAAACCTTCTTGTCTCCTTGTGTTGGATTTTGGATGCTTGCTCCTAGCTCTTTCTTTTTCTCATGGTAACATCTCTTTCATTTACTATCTCTCTTGGATTAGTTTCTTTTCATTGCTCTGATTATTTTTACATGGTATCAGAGCATACGTTGTTAATTCTTGTTTGAGTGTAGTTTTGAAGGTTACCATTCTTGGGATCACATCTCATTGGAGACTCTTGTTTGAGAGAGAAGCTTGAGCTTCATTTGCTAACTTCTTGTGTTGCAGATTTTATTTTTTTAATCTAGTTTCTCTAACCCTCTTTGGTCGGCTTTCCAACAGAGAGTTACATGTGAATTTTTTTTTGGTTTGGATGGTTTACCACCAAACCCATTTCCTTTTTGCACTTGTTTGATAGCCGCAGTCGAGCAACCACAAGGCTTATCATTTGATCTCTCTAAAATTTTTTGCAGTGTATTTTCTAATCAGTTTTTGTTTAAAATCTAATCTCTATTGTAGATTTCACTCAATCTATATTTCAATTTTTCTAATCTCTATTGTAGGATTCACCCAATCTATATTTTTAGTTATGTCTATATTTCAATTTGGGTTAAAAATAATCTTTGTTTATATCTATGTACCATGCATTAACCAGCCTTTGTGTTCCAAATTCTACCCATGAGCTTTGGCAGCCTCTACCTACATGAGCATTCAAACCTTTCATAGACTTCATATCTATTTTACCTTGTCTTTGGCATAAGTTTTAATCTTTTTATCTCTTTGTTTAAACCTTTATTAACCTAAGTTTTTTCTTTTCTATTTTTTGTTAGCCTTTTTCTCTAGCCTTGTCTTTACCTTGTGTAGCCTCCACTACTGGTTCTAACTGATTTGTGGCATAAGTAGTATTTTTACTTGTCTTGTGTAAGTTGTCTCCTCTTTTAACTGGTTGCACCTATCTTCTTTACCTTGCGTGAGCCATTTTTATCCTAGTGTGAGCCATTCCTTATGCGATCCTTCATGCCTAGCTTTGTTGCCTCTGACTTCTGTGAATCCCATTCTTATCACCTTTACCTTGTCTTGCGTAAAACTTGGATATTTTTTGTTCCTTGCGCAATCTGCATGTAGTTTAACCTCTTATCCCTTGTGTGAGTCTTCCTCTTCTTGTTTGCATTTGTTTTTTACCTATCTTGACTGGTTTCTTTTCCTTTCTCAACTCCTTGTGTGAGCTATCCTCTTTTCTTTTGTTTCTATGTCTTTTGTGACAACAATATGCCTCTATCCTTTTCTTTTCTCTACTATTTCAGTTTAGATTTTATGTTTTCTAAGTTTAGTCTTATGATAATTGATTGTTTTGAATTAGTTTGATTGGTTTACATTTTATTATATATATTTAATAACATTGCTCATTATTAATTTAATATATTTTTCTCATTATACGTTATTACACTTTTTCAAATATAATTTACAATAGATTATTTTAATTAATTTAATTTCAAATTCAGTTAATCTATCTTTAAATTCATTTCAACATTTTTCATTATAAGCATTGTTTATTTTCAATATCATTACATTATGTATAAATACAATTTTTTATATTGTTAGTTTACAAACAAAAAAATAACAAGTATTAGTTTTATTTTATTGTAAATTAGTTTAAATTTACGTTAATAATTTAAAATTACATTTCAACCTCACATTTAAATCTAAGTTTTGTGTTTTACCGTTTAAATTCATTAATTATTATAGTTTCATCACTTACTTTATATTTAATTTAAAAAATTAAAAGCATTTAATCATTTTTTTAATTAATTTAACAAATATTCAATTGTTAATTTTAACTATTTAGATCTTTGTTAATATTAAGTTAAATTACATTTTTACATTCATTAGGCATCAATTATTACTGTTTCTAACCTTCTTTTGTGTACTTAAACATTTTAATAATTTAATTCCTTTATTGTTTATTTCATCGTGTCTACATTAATCCCTGAAATTAAGTTAAACAGTGTGAAGTACCATGCATGGAAAATGCATATTTCATTTATATTTTTCTTTAAACACATGTTAGATATTGCCACTGGTGTGACTTCAGCTCCTGCCACCACTGCAGCTCAAGCTGATATTGATGCTTAGAATGCCAAAAATGAGGAGGCGCTTGGCCTCATGGCATATCTATTAGTCCTAATTTATATGTTCTCATTGCAAATTGCACTACAGCCCATGTAGCGTGGGACATTTTGAAAAATACTTATGACAGTCTGAATGAATCATGAAATATTCAACTCCAATATCAATTGGAGGATCTCAAGTATACATATTTTAAAATGATGGATGGTTTTTTACTAAAGTTTGATTCAATTAAAAGTCAATTAAATGGTTTAGGAGTTACTATTAATGATATTAGATTAATTCATATTATTTTAAAGAAATGTCTTCCTAGGCAGTTTCAACAATTCATTACTAATGTTCATTCTCAATTAGTTATTCCTAGTTTAGAAACTCAATTATCTTACATTATTTTTAAAAATTTGTTGTGTCAAGAGGAAGCTAAATTGATTCAATTTGGTACTCTTAAATCTAGTGAACATTCGTTCATTTCTAAAAATCAAAATCCTAACTTTAGATTTAACAATCATAAGTATAACAATAATCATAATAATAACCATCAAAACAATTGTACTCACAAAAGACCCCATTGCACCTATTGTGGGAAAGATGGTCATGTGACCAACAATTGCTTTAAAAAACAAAAAGATAAGAAGCCTATGAATCAAAATAATCAAAACTCTCAAAAAAGTAATGGTAATCAATCTCGCCATGCTTGTATAGTTCATTATAATGGTCCTAAACCTTTTTAAATATGTGCCTTATATTTAATGCATTGCTCAATTTTAATTTGTTCTAGTATTGTGAGTTATCTAACAAAATTTCCTTGGGGAATATTTTTTATTTCATTATTTAGCATTAATTTCTATAAGCTTTTACTTGATCTTTTTCTTTAATAGCATCTCTTATGCTCATGGTGGCATTTTATGGTTTTATACCATTTATTTATGTGCATTTTATTTGTAAGTTATATTGGGAGCCCAATTTTCAAGGTTAACTTAGTTTCCTTATTCTACGAAGGGGCCTGTGGAGTTTCCCTCCATCCTATGTTTGGGGTGCACTTTAGTTGATGTTTATCAACTTGTTCCATTGGTTGTTTTTCCTCATGGTGAGGATGGTGTTCTTGAAATCCTTCTTGGAATTTTGTTGGATTTCTCATATATATTTGGGAAGCAATATATTTTTCTCACTCAAAATCCTTAGTTTAGATTATCATTTAGCATATGTCAATATTTGATTTGTTAATGTTGGTTTAGATCATTATCCTTGTTTATGGTTATTGATGTTCTACTTGGATTATGTTTTTTTTTTCTCTCATATCTCCTTGTAAATTACTAATGTGATGATGAGTTTTCATTCTTAATTTCTTAGATTGTGATTCATGCAAGTTGTGGCTTGATCACCCATTTACTTGCAGTGAAATGACTCATTAGTAGATTGTTTATATCCATGCGATTCATGTAGTGTTGATGCAAATTTCATTAGTTGGCCTTGTTTGTGGTTATTAGTGCATTAGTATGTTTTTTTGAGATGGAATAATGAATTATTTTTATGGTACCTTGACCATTTGGTTTATCTTGATTTCATGTTAGCTCATTTTCTTTTTTTATAATATCTCATGCATTCATTTAATGATATTTTCTAATGTAAAAGTTTGAAGATTACACTAACTTGAATGTTAGATGACATTATTCTTGTGGATAGTTTCTTTGGTTCATGTTTCTATGTTTCTTTGTTTCAGGTGATTCTTCAAGGCCCACTTAAGGAATCAATTCATCTTCACATGTCATATAACTTCAAGAAGACTACATGAAGACTTGGATCAAGCTCAAATTTAAGACAATCAAATCACTCCCTTGTATAGAAGATTAAGCTGTAGATTTTTGTAAATTTGGGTTTTATTCCCATTGTTGTAATCTCCCCAAGTAAAGATTAAGGGGGGTTTTAGAATTGTTAATCTTTCCTTGGTTGTATTTATTACTTATTGAGGATAAACCAAGGTATGCTTGTTTATTTTATTTAGGAGATTCCTATAGAATCCCTATTTTTATTTTGTCCTCTAGTCCAAGTGGAAGGACATGTCACTTTTTGTAATTTCTTTTATAAGGGATTTACCTTATCCTCCTTAAGAGGATCTTGACACTTTGCACACGCCCATTATGGATGATATTATTCTTAGATTGGTGTGTTACTTGGTAACTCCTATCCTCATCTCTATAAAAGAGATGCTCTCCTCTCTTATTTCCTCTCAATGAAGTTATTGTAAATGATCTCTCTCTCTCTCTCTCTATCACAAAGGGTTTTTATTTTATTTTCCCCTTCCAAAAACCTTCTTGTCTCCTTGTGTTATATTTTGGATGCTCACTCCTAGTTCTTGGTTTTTATCATGGTAACATCTCTTTCATTTACTATCTCTCTTGGATTACTTTCTTTTCATTCCTCTCATTACTTTTATTCTATGAAAATAGATATACCATGTATGCAAGACCTATGATGACATGTCTAGGAAATTTGAATTAGGACTGACTTGATTAGTTAGAGGAACCTTAATAAGAAGAATGAATTAGTAGGAAGAGTTAGTTAGAAGAATTGATAAACTTATGCTATCAAAATAGATGATGTACTGAGTTGATGCCAAATATTTTCACCAATTTCATCATCATGCCTTATTTTGAAAAGAAAGAGCTATGAATGCACCCATACATTGACCACCTAGATATCGCTATAATCATTTTTTAAACAAGTAGATAGAAAACAAGTAATGTTTTAACTCTATCCTATGGTTCATGTGCTTGGAGTCGAGGTATGTGTGGTGTATCACAATAATGTATCGGTTGCAATACTTTGCAATTGATATTTTATAGAAATGTGAAGGATCTTATCATAGACACCCTAGGCACACATGCCCCAAAACCTCATTAAAACAATCCACAAAGAACAAACAAATAAAACAAGATTATGAACTATCATATCCACTCTCACAACTCAGTGGTATACTTGAGGAGCATACAAACACAATTGTGAAAGATAAATTAATAATAGATTGACATGACTAACTTTTCTAGAAACCTTACGGATCATTGTTTGGATTGATGTTGATGTTTGATTATATGTTTAATGTGTTTGCTTTCAGGAATGG
This sequence comes from Chamaecyparis obtusa, assembly GCA_027943335.1. NCBI lineage: Eukaryota > Viridiplantae > Streptophyta > Pinopsida > Cupressales > Cupressaceae > Chamaecyparis > Chamaecyparis obtusa. The sequence continues at coordinate 159,197 of BSBK01003197.1, forward strand.
ACTACGTGTATAAGATTGATCTCTTTGGTTTTGAGTGTATATGTCACTATATAAGACAATCGATTGATTGATCGGTTTTGATTGATTGATAACATATTAGATTATTGATAATGATGGGTCTCATGATTCCATTGCCAATTTATGAATCTCATTGTTTTGATGTGAATCTAATATTTGGAAATCACTTTCTGCTTGTCATGACAAAGATGATTTTATTGCAAGGGTTTTGATATATTTTATTTTTTCTGGTTGACCTGTCATAGGATGCATATGTTTAAGGTTGAGGTATGCATGGAATATCACATAAGTAAAGTCCCTTATCACAATACACCCCAAAAAATATGGTTACCCTTTGATGAATGTTTTTAAGTTTTTTATTTATTTCTATTATTTTAGGATCTTTATCTCAGTGTTTTTGATCCATCTTAGGGATCATATGTTTGGAGTTGAGGTATGTGAAGCGTATCACATAGGTGAAGGCCATTATCATAGAAACATAAACATGGTTACCCTATGATGAACTTTTTTTAGGAAAATTTATGATTGCTTTTGAACTTTTTTCAAGACTTTTCGCAATGTTTTTGAGATTTTTTCCAAGACTTTTTATGAATGTTTTTGGCTTTTTTTTATGACATTTTGCAATGTTTTGGGGAATTTTTTAGGAAATTAAGACTACCCCCAGTCTGGTGAACCAATGTAAGTCAAGGATAGGTGTGATTCTCATGAGAATTCCACTTATTGGGTTTCTTGCTTGGCATGCTCAATGATATGTATTCAATAAGTGTTAGCTAATCATTGGAGTTCATTCATGGTGAAGTGAGATTTCAACACTTGGTGCCTATTTACCAAGTTTTCACCAAGGTACCTACCCAATAGTGCATGTTTACTAGGTTTTCACCAAAGGGTGATTTTGTTTCTCTTTACTTTTTCCCTCTTTTTTTTTGTTTCCAAGACGTTTGTTTTCCAAGTTTTCACCAAGGTAACTTTTATAAAAAAAAAAAATTTAATATTTTTTCAGGATCTTTTATGTACACTTAACCTCATGATATCAAATAAAAAAATTTCAGGTGCATGTTGTTGATGTAGTCAAGGAGCTAATCTCCTTCCTAGGTAGCTAGTTGATATGCCCCATCATCAAATGATTCAATGATGATATATGGTCCGAACTAGTTGGGATAAAAATTTTCCTAGTCATTCTCAATTTATGAGATTCTTGTTGTTTTCCTTTATAACCAAGTCACCTACATCAAATGTCCTAGGTCTAACTCTCTTTTGTAGCTTCTAAAAAGGTGATTTTGATAGCCTTGAAAGTGATTCATATAACTTTGGCATTTTTCATCTAACAAATCCATCTCACATAATCTGGCTACCCTATAGTCCTCATCTATGATAAAGTTGCTCAAAGATACACTGAGAGATGGTAGTTCAACCTCAACGGGTAGGACTGCTTCTAATCCATAGACTAGAGAAAAGGTTGTTTCCCCATTGGTTTTCGTACATAGGTTCTATATGACCACAAGATATCTGGTTGAGATCTAGATGCAAGAAACCATAAGTTTCTTTTATGCACTACTTCTGCCCCAAAAATATGTACTCACATAAACAAATAAGATTTAGAATGCCCAATAGTAGTTTGTGGAATACACTTTAAGACTAAATGATGTCAAAAGGATTATAGTACATTGACAAATTTGTGTTTAAGATTTTTTTAAAATTCATCATTCTATCCTCTTTTATTTAATCATTATATTATCCATTAAGTTCCTTCATATTAATCACAAGATATCAATTAATAAAATGAAAATATTGATTGTAGTCAAATAGGTGACTACATATGAACCTATAACAACATTGTGTTTTAATGCACAAATTTTAATCACATTCTACATAAGTACACACGGATGAAATTAGAATAGTTTTCTCTATTTTTTAGTGTTATTAGCATAAAAAAATAAATATTTTATATATCAATTGTTAGATAACTGAGAGGGGGGGTGAATCAGTTAAGTCCAATTATCCTATAGTCCCAAACACTCCCTTATGTATAAAAAAATATTTCAAACAATTTAATCTTGACTCGGTAAAACTTCAATTGTGCCTTTTTGTTCAATTACCAAATACCATAAATTATCTAGTGGATATATCGATCAAACCAGTAAATGTAATGTGTAAATTAAAATAACAATTCATCACATCCATACACATATAACACTTTGATTTTAAGGTGGAAAATGTGTTAGGAGAACAACCACCTGGGACCAGTAACCCAAAATAATTTCACTCTTTTGAAGTGAGCTCGGTTAAGAGCCAACCCTGTTAAAGGTTCAAATAACACACTGTGAGGTGTGACTTGGTTAGAGGATTTATCACTAATAATTCTTTGTGACCAAACATTCACTATGGAGTCAATTAGGAAATAATCAACATTCTTTGAATGTCATATTGAAATATAAAAGACTATTATGTCCCACTCGGTTAAGGGATTTATCTGTAGTAATGGTTAGAATGCAACAATAATGATCTAATTAAAAAAATTTTCCATGGTTGACAATCTCAAAAGGAGGGGTTTCATCATGCCCAACAAATGTTTTCTTTATTGTGAGGCTAAGGAAGAACTAACCATCTTTTTTTCATTGCCCTTTTTCTCAGCAGGTGTGGACTTTTGTTTTGGAGGTTTGGGACCTTTGCTGGTTCTTTCCTTGCTCCATCCAAGAATTTTGCCAATAGTGGTGCTTCCCTAGTACCAATGAGATGGCTAAAAAGATTTGGATGTTGGTTTTCCCTCACATTGCTTGGAACATTTGGAAAGTTTGAAACAACTATATCTGTCAGGATAAATGCAGTACTCCAGCCATGGTTTTTGAGAAATCTAGGAGAGGTATTTTGGAAAACCTTCCCAAGGATACCACCCAGCTAAGCTGGAATTTTAACAAGCTGAATTCTAAGAATAAGGACTGGGACAGCAGTGTGTGGATCGCTCCCCCGAGCGGCTGGATAAAGATAAATTTTGATGGGGTGGCCAAGGGCAATCCTGGCCCTACTGGTTGTGGTAGTATAATCAGGGATTGTAATGGTAATTTCATAGCTCCAACTGTAGCTCCCTTGGGAACTCAAAATAATCACATTTCTAAAGCTATGGGTGCCTGCTATGGTCTTCAACTAGCGAACAAACTGAATTTTGAGAATATCTGGTTAGAAGGTGATTCTATGAATATTGTTAACTGACTCAAAGGTAAAACAAGACCTTCTTGGACGATTGAGAATGTCATATCCAAGGCAAAGGATGTGATTGCCAAATGTGCCAAAATCCACATCTTCCATGTATATCGTGAAAGCAATGTTGTGGCAGAGAGCTTGGCAAATACTGGTGTTAACTAAAATGATGTCATCACTTGGGAAAGTGCAGCGAATCTTAATGAGGATACATTATCAAAAATTAATCATGACAAAATCATACATAAGGAAGGAAAGATTTAATATGATTAATATTACTCACATGAACTCTACGGTGTCTGCATGTAGTTATTGGAAAGTGTGGAAGCATGTACTTGGTGTCATTATTACCATTAGCTCCCACGCTTTCTAGGTTGTGAATTTTGATTTTGGTTATTACTACAAGATTTCCTTTTAATACAACTAGTCTCACATTTCTAGCAACAACTTTTGGTGTTTGGTTTTTCTTTTCAACATGCGAGGTGATCTCAAGCGGGAAGAACCTGATAATTGCAAGAAACTCAAAGGGGGATGATATGGCTATGGTCTGGTGCAAGCTGAAGAAAGGAGGTGTCACTTCTTTTCTGGAGAGGCTCCATGGGTTCGAAAAAGTCATCACTCAGAATTTCTTTGAGAGATGGAAAAATGTCTCCATTATCATGGAAGGTAGGACCGTCAACCTCTCGGTGGAGCTTATTTCTCAGGTCACTGGTATGGCCAATGAGGGTCAAAAGTTCTATAGAAATTGTAATATTTCTGATATGGCTACGAAAAATTTTCCTAAATCTGAGAAGGAGAAAATGGATTTTGAGGAGGCTCACACCAATGGTTTCATAAATTTGTTCAAAATCAAAGAGATATGGCATAACATTCTGCAGGTGGTTGTGGAGTACTTCACCCTTGATGGGCATTTTACTCAGGCTCAATCCCACCACTTTATGTTCCTCAATCACTTCAGGTAAAAGGAAACTATTAACATCCTTTATTACCTTCATTGTTCTCTCATTAAAATCCTTAATGAGCACAAGAAAATGCCTAAGAAGGCCATTCGGCATTGGAGTTTAATTTTATTGATTTATGAGTATATTATGAAAACTGTTCCTAACCCTACCTCCACCCCCATCTCAGGAAAGGGGAAATAGAGCTTTAACTCTCTCATTGATGGCTCTAGCAAGTGAAAGGTTGAAAGCAATATTGGCAGTAGCTCTAAGAAAAGCCAGACGATGAAGGCTGAAATTTCTAAGGAATGTGGTGAGGGTAGTGAAACTAAGGAGTCTGAGGAGGAGGAGGATTCTCTAAACCAAAATAAGTAGAACCCTAATAAGGATGTAGAGGATATTGAAGACTCTAATGATAATTCCATTCCCTAGAAAGAGGGTGTAAATAAGAAGAGTAACAGCAAGGGTTTAGATAAGAACATTGAGACGGAGGAAGAGACTAAGAACCGCTTTGATGACCAGAGGAATACTAATGATTCTCAAAATAGGGAGGTTCATTCTATTTCAAGAAATGTGGAAAAGGAGGATTTGGATGACAAGGATGTGAGGGTTAAGAATAATCTGGAAGGAATATAAACTAAATTTTTTAACTCTAAAGAAGTCATGGCTCACAATTCTCATAGCCTAGAAGATTTGGTGGACACTGCCCTTCAGTATGCTGAGAAGAAAATTGTTGACTAGAGAATTTCACAAAGAAGAGGTCCCCATGCTGGATGATTTTGTGGTTGGTATGAGGCATGATGTGTCTATTTCCCATGACTCTCAGGAGAAAACCCATGATGGTAGTGATAATTCCAACGATAGGAGAATCAGAGAATCCTCTATTAGGCTAATCTTCGAGGACTTTGATGATAAAGAGGAAGTAACTATCGGATATCTGCAGACTGCTAAAGTTGAAGCCTTATACTCCTTCAGATTTAATAAGTGGTGCTTCCATGAAATCAAACAACTTAATATAAAGTGTAGGAAGCTTGAAGCGAAGAACGCCAGCCTTTAGGAGAAAGTGGACACTTTTCTCAAGGAGGGTAATACTAACCCTACTTCTTCTACTGAAATTCAGAAAAGAATGGAGAAAATGGAAAGCACCATCATTGAAATTCTCCAGTATAGTAAGGATAGCATGAAAGCATCCAATATCAATCTCAAGGCTCTGGTTAACCTGCTGGATAATGGTCTTGAGGATGATAGCAATCCAAAGAATTCCCCGGAGGCTACAGGTGGCCCTAGCTCCAAAACCCATGGGAGTACCAAGAAGAAGTCTCTTGTCCTGAATAAAAATGTGGATGAGCTGAAATGTGTCATTGGTCAGATGGACAATATCCAAGCCAAAATAGAGAAGACTCTTGAGGAAAAAGTTGGGATTATGTACTTGGTCATCTAGACTGAATCCTGTGCTGGTTTTTTGGTTTTAGGGATGATGTTTTAGTGTTGGTTTTTTTCTACTAGTGCCCTTGTAGCCCTTCTATGGGTTGTTCGTTGTTGTAGTATCTTTTTGTTGTGCTTTCTTCTTTCGATCTTTTGCTGCTAGCTTTGTAAAGGATTTCAGAGCCCCTTCAAAACCTTCCTTTTCCAGTAATAGAACAGTAATGATCTAATTCAAATACAACTTTGATTTGCAAATTTTTAGATCTATGCTAAGCTCAAAATACCTTTGGCCAATATACTCAATTCAATCTCTTTGTATCCTCCAACTCTGTTCTACTAGGTTAATTCCTTTCTCTGACACTTGGTGTTGTCTAAAGAATTGCTTGATTTTTTCTTCAATTTGTTTAACCAGCTTCACATAAATGCAATGTCATCACGCACATTCTCTAATTAATAATGAATCTCTTGTCTCCTTTTATAGACATCATAAACTATTTTATTTCTAGCCATACATTTTTCCTCTTAATCTTCACCATTGATTTTGCCGCTTTAACCTTCCTCAGCACTTGTATATGTAACACATTTCATTCTCCATCATCTGATCATCCTTGAATTTTATCATCCATTTGATAATCATAACAAACTTTATCTTTAACCTCAAAATCATGCATAATTGTCTAGCTCATCATCTTTATTTAGCAATAATATAATCCATATATTTATTTCACTTAGCTAATATCGTGACGTGTTGATGAGTTCTAACTTAGTTAACACTATACTTGACTTATATGCTACACTTTTTCAGTGTACACTATTTCAACTCGGTGTATACTAAGTTCTTCATTTATCGACCACATAAACTTGTTCATTCTTGATCTTCAATCCATAACAAAATTATGTAATACAATCAAATCACTAACATAGTGTCATAGAATCATCAATAAGCTACCCAATGAATATCATATCCATATCTTTCTCATACATCTCATCTTCATGTAGATATATCATTCCTTCATCATTATTTCCTTCTTCGGATGTTTGTAACTATCATGATAAGTACAGTCAAAACTAGTTGACATCAATGAAAATATAATCACTAATTTAATGTGTCACATATACCTTTGTAGCTCAGTGATCATCAATCACTATCTTTTGAAGTATCCAATTAGTTGTCAAACTCTTCCTTAAGATATTCAATCACTTCTAGTCTATCAATCTCTCCCTTTGGCATTGATGGCAACACAATATGAAATATGTCATAGAATACCAATCATCTTTTCTACAAATCTGTATGTAAATGTTGTAACTCAGTAAGCTCTCCCTAGCTTATACATTTAATATGTTTAATCACTACATAACATCAATACTCTCCCTTTCAATAATCTCTCTCCCTATGGATAGATATTTCATTGAATCATTTCTCTCCCTTTAGATTTAGCTTGAATATTTCATGTAACCATCTCTCCCTTTAACATCAATGCCAAAAAGAAAATAATCATCTCTTCAATAACCAAATCAATATCTATGTTGTTTGGTTTAGATTTTAGTACCTTGCATGTACTGATATGCAGTTTCAGCTTGTCTTCCATCTTTCACAATCTTAGGAAACCCAAAGTGTGAACATTATGCATCAAAATCATTAGATCTACTGATAAAGTATAGGTTGATGCAACCTCCTATCACCTTAGTGACTGTTAAACAGAGGATGGACCCCTAGTCTACTTCTCAAGTATTCAAATGTGTCCTTCGATAAGGGTTTAGTAAATATATCAGTAAGTTGCTCTTGTGATTTCACATATTCCAATCTGACTTGCTTTTCTTGAACTTGTTCCCTCAAGTAGTGATACTTAATAGATATATATTTTTTCTTTGCATGCATCACTAGATTCTTAGAAATATTAATTTTATTTGTGTTATCACAATAGATTATCACTAGATCAGTGATGTCCTCATTCATACCTTCCAATAGTTGTTTTATCCATGCAATATTTGAATAATTAGCAACAACAACATATTCTGATTCTGTAGTGGACTGAGAAATGCATCATTATTTCTTACTTATCCAAGTAACCAATCTTTCTCCCAAAAAGAATGCTCCACCAGTAGTGCTCTTTCTATCATCAATGTTTCCAGCCCAATCTGCATCATTGTAAACTTTTATCTCAAAATTACCTTCTTTCTTAAACCATAAACCATAGTTTTCAATATTCTTCAAGTATCTCAAAAAACATTTCACAATAGTCATCTGTGATTTTTTAGGATTAGTAGAAAATCTTGCTACAATTCCAACCACATGTGTAATATCTAGTCTACTATGCACAACATACATCAATTTTCCAATCATAGATCTATACAAGGTTTAATTTACCTCTGTTGACTTGTCATCCTTTTTCAATTTGCATCCGGTGACCATAGGTGTACCAATTGGTTTTGATTCTTCCATACAAAATGTCTTCAATACTTATTTTATGTATTTTGATTGTGTGATGTATATGCCTTCAGTCTGTTGTAATATTTGCAATCCAAGAAATTTTTTTATCTCTCCAAATATTGACATTTCATTGGTGAATGATTTGCATAGGTTATCATGTCCTCCAAATATAATATCATCAACAAATATTTCAACAATAAGAATCTTATCATCAGTTTCACTTTTCAAATACAAAATACTATTGTCACTTGCTCTAAAAAGTCCAATACTTATTAGGTAAGAATGTAGTCTTTCATACCATGCTCTCGGTGCTTGTTTCATTCCATATAATTCTTTTTGCAACTTACATACCATATTCTTTTGATTATGATCAACAAAACCTTCAGGTTGTTCAATGCAAACATCTTCCTCAAGTATCCCATTCATAAATGTAGATTTAACACCCATCTGATAAACTTTAAATCCTTTTTAAGAAGCAAATGCAAGCAATATTCTTACTCCTTCAAGTCTAGTAATGGGTGCAAAAGTCTCTCCATAGTCAATTCCCTCTTCTTGTGCATAACCTTTGCATACTAGTCTTGCTTTGTTCCTAGTGGCATCTCCATTCTCATTCAATTTGTTTCTGAATATCCATTTGGTTCCAATTACATTCTTATCTTTTGGTCTCGGTACCCATGTCCATGTCTTATTTTTTTGTATTTGCTCAATCTCTTCATTCATTGCCTTGATCCATTCATCATTTTTCAATGCATCTCTAATAGTTTTAGGTTTAAATTCATAAACTAAGCATGTTTTGTTTCTCAACTTACTTTGTGTCATCATTTATGCTTTTTTATCTCCAATTATCTAATCTTTTGGATGGTGTCTCCTCACATATCTTGCAAGTACAGGTTCATATCTTTGTTCTTCAATGTGTTCTCCACTCGGTGCATGATCATTATCTTCATCGTTAACAGTTTGTTGATTCTCAGTTTGTAAAGGTTGTTTCTTGGTAGCATTACCCTTTTTCTTGGGAACACCAGACTATTGCTCGAGTAAAGTTTCAAGTTCCTCAATGTAAACAAATCTACCATAGTCTTCTATTTCCTTTTTTCTTTCTTCATTCTTCTCTACAAACTCATCAACTCTCACATTTTCACTTTCAATCATTTTTTTAGAAGCCTTGTTCAAACATTTATAATCTTTTCTTTTAGTAGAATATCTTATAAATATTCCTTCATCACCTTTTGAATCAAATTTTCCATTTCTATCATCTTTCAGAATGTAACATCTACTTTCAAATATTTTGAAATAACTCACATTAAGTGTGTAACCATACCATAATTCATAAGGTGTCTTGTTTGATTCTTTCTTTAGTTGAACTCAATTTAGTGTGTAAGAAATAGTACTAACATCTTCTCTCCAATACATTTGTGCAACATCCTTTTCAATCATTAGTATTCTAGCACAATAAATAATTGATTTATTTCTTCTTTCAGCAATCCCATTCTACTGGGGTGTTCTCGGTGCAGATACCTATCTCTTAATTCAATGCTCATTACAAAAATTAGTGAACTCATCATAAATAAATTCACCATCTTTATCTGACCTTAAGCATTTTAGTTATTTACCACTTCCTTTTTCCACTTTAGCTTTATACCATTTAAACATTTTTGAAGCTTCAAATTTTTCTTTTAAGAACATGACAGTCATCATTCTAGAGAATTCATCTACAAAAAAGATAAAATATATGTCTCCATAATAGCTCTGATTTCTCATAGGACCACATAAGTCAGTATGAACTAACTCCAAAATAGCATTAGATGAATAGTGTTTACTCTTAAAACTAGATTTTGACATTTTTCCCATTTGACATTATTTTCACATCACATGGTCAGTTTTAGATAAGCTCGATAAACCTATAACTCTTCTTTTCTTATTGATCTTAACCATGTTGTCAAAGTTAACATGACATAACCTCTTGTGCCACAACCATACATCTTCATTTTTATCCAATAAACAAGAATTTTCAGCATTGTCAAGATAGAATAGGCTACCTTTTGATTGTTCACCAGTACCGACCAACTTTCTAGTTTCATCATAGATTTTCACCTTTCTATTCTCAAATGAAAATTGATGACCCATATTATTGAGTTGTACTATAGTCAACAAATTATAGTTAATCCCTTTCACCCAATATGCATTCTCACATCTGATCTTATTATTCAGCCATATAGACTCTTTGCCTTTCACTAGACAAGGAGTATCATTTCCCATTTTCATAGATCCACCATTATAATGTTCAAGGTATTCAAATTTATCTTCATCACTAGTCATATGATGTGTACAACCACTATCAATAATCCAAGTATCATTCTTGCTAGCTTTAGAAATAAGTTTTATTTCAACATACCTTTCTTCTTCTTTAGAATCTTCTTTTAAAGCCAAAAATACCACTTTTATGTCTTCATCGGTGTCACTGTCGGTGTCGGTGTCATCATCTTCATCTTCAACTAGGTAACATGCCTTCTTGCATTTGTCTTTGTAGTCTCAGTTATCTCTTTTGTCATACTATTAGTTGCCTCTGTGATCTCGGTGATCTCTTTTGTCAGTCTTCCTTTCATTTGATCTTTCATTTGTTTTCTCATTTTCCTTTCAATTAGGACATCTAGAAGCAATATGACCAATCTCTTTACATTTAAAACATACCAATGGTAGTTTTCCTCGATATCTCTCTTTACCTTTTTGTAATCTTCTAGCCATTAATGCTTCAAGTTCATCAAGTTCATCCTCTTTACTTTCACTATCACTTTCATTTCTTATCTTATGTTTACTACTTGATGTACCAATTTTCAGAGATGACATAAATGTAGATTCAATCGTAGGTACAATACTATTGTCATAGTTGTTAAGCTCAAATGCAGTCAATCTATCGATTAGAATATCAAGTAAAATATTAGTACCAGGAGCTGCTCTTGGTTCATGAATTGCAGAAACTCTAATAGCATAGGTAAGTAACAAGGTTCTAAGAATTTTTCTTACCATAATTTCTTCATCAATAATTTCACCTACTCCTCGAATAGCATTCACAACCTCCTTGACTTGGTTGTTGTACTGAGTGATGTTCTCACCTTCTTTCATCTTCATGTCATCAAACTTTCATCTTAGACTTTCATCTTTAGCCCTTAGCACATTCACATCTCCTCCATGAGCTAGTGTAAGGTTGTCCCACATCTTCTTTGCAGTAGTACATGTCTTTATGTCTTCAAATTCAACATCTGATAAAGAAGAAGCAATCTCAATCATCATAGAATTGTGTTCTTGTCTTTCTTTCATCTAGATAATCAAAAGTCAAAGGACTAGTGGATAAGATAAACTCATTTTGCAAGTAGTATGATGTAGAATCTCTAATTCCTGATGGATATAACTTCATCCTACTTTTCCATGTTGATAAGTTATCTTTTTTCATCTTTGGCACCTCTCTCTTAAACATCTTGTGATCTTTTACTTAAGTCCTTCAAACTTTTCCTCCAAGCACTCTTGTTTTGATACCAATTGTTAGATATCTAAGTGGGGTGAATAAGTTAATTTTAGTTATCCTACAGTCCCAAACACTCCCTAATGTATAAAAAAAATCTTTCAAACAATTTAATCAACTTGGTAAAACTTCAACTATGCCTTTCTATTCAATTATCGAATACTAGTAAATTATCTAGTGTATATACCGATCAAACCAGTAAATATAATGTGTAAAGTAAAATAACAATTCATCACATCCATACACATATAACACTTTGATTTTAATGTGGAAACCCTTTTAGGGGAAAAACCACCTGGGACCGGTAACCCAAAATAATTTCACTCTTCTTAAGTGAGCTCAGTTAAGAGCCAACCCTCTTAAAGGTTCAAATAACACACTATGAGGTGTGACCTGGTTAGAGGACTTATCACTAAAATTTCTATATGACCAAACATTCACTATGCGGTCAACTAGAAAACAATCGGCATTCATTGAATGCCATATTGAAATATAAAAGATTGTTAAGTCCCACTCAGTTAAGAGATTTATTTGTAGCAATAGTTAGAATGCAACAGTAATGATTTGATTTAAATACAACTTTGATTTTCAGATTTTTAGATCTATGCTAAGCTCAAAATACCTCTGTCCAATATACTCAGTTCAATCTCTTTGTATCCTCTAACTCTATTTTACTCGGTTAATTCCTTTCTCTGATGTTTGGTGTTGTCTACAGAATTACTCAATTTTTTCTTCAACCTGTTTGACCAGCTTCGCATGAATGCAATGTCCTCACACAAATTCTCTAATTAATAATGAATCTCTTGTCTCCTTTTATAAACATCATAAACCATTTTATTTCCAGCCATAGATTTTGCCTCTCAATCTTCACCGTTGATTTTTTCTCTTTAACCTTCCTCGGCACTTGTGTTTGTAACATGTTTCATTATCCATCATCTGATCATCCTTGAATTTTATCAGTCATTTAATGATCATCATAACAAACTTTATCTTTAACCTTGGAATTGTCCATAATTGTCCAGGTCATCATCTTTACTCGGTAGTCATATAATCCATATATTTCTTTCACTTCGTCAATATTATGATGTGTTGGTGACTTCTAACTCGGTTAACAATACACTCGGTATACACTACACTCGTTATACACTACACTTGCTCAGTGTTCATTGTTTCAACTCAGTGTATACTAAGTTCTTCATTTACCAACCACATAAACTTGTTCATTCTTGATCTTCAATCCATAACAGAATTATGTAATACAATCAAATCACTAACATGGTTTCATAGACTCATCAATAAGTCACCCAATTAATATCATATCCATATATTTCTCATACATCTCATCTTCATGTAGATATCTCATTCCTTCATCATTATTTCCTTCTTTAGATGTTTGTAACTATAATGATAAGTACAGTCAAAACTAGTTGACATCAATGACAATATAATAACTGATTTAATGTGTCACATATACCTTTGTAGATCAGTGATCATCAATCACTGTCTTTTGACTTGTATCTAATCAGTTGTCAAACTCTTCCTTAAGATATTCAATCAGTTCTAGTCTATCAATCAATTAATTAAACCAATAAATAGTTAAAAATTTAAAGATAATGCAAGCTAATATTTTTTGTCATTTTCTTTATATAGATTCAATTTGTATAACTCTTACTACAAACAAACAATTTCTAGGATTCTTGGAATTGGATTGGAGACTCCAATATTTGATGTACAAATGTGACAATCTTGTTTTATATTTTTTTAACCATTATTTTTTAATAATTACTAACAAAAAATTTAACTTTTATTATTTGTCTTACTATTTCGAATAAATATATTTAGTTTGGATGTATCTTGATTCTAAAATAAATGAATAAATATTAAATATTAAACTTTTAGAAAGCTAATTCCAAGGGTTGCATACTCATAAAATCTCACTCTTGGTGACTTGGTATGACCCTTGAATGCATGAAATCAAGTGGCATGTTTTATCTGTTGCTCTAACTTCTCAGTGTATTGTCCTTGTTGTCTAACACACTAACTTGGCTGGTAGTATGCAGTATCATCATGATTGTATCTCTTTTGTTGTAGCATGATATTCGGTTTGCATTGTAACATGATCAATTTGTTGCAATGTCATATAGTTTGATTAGTATTATTTAGTCAATTTGATCATGCTCAGGTATATATTGATTTCATGGTATTATATTGTTCTATTTGATCAAGTTGATACATACACCTTCATATGACATATATCCAATTTACATGACATCACATTGAACATAGTTTAATTAATGACATTTAACATATTCAATTTATGGTATTGTGAAAAATTAGATTATTCATTTTGATCTTAATGGCTTTCTTATATTCATGTTATTGACAACATAATCTGCATTCAAGTGTCATACACAATATATCACTCAGAGTGTATTCCGTGAATATAAGAACATGTGAGCATTCACATTATATTACTAAATCAGCAATGAGAATGGAACTATCAAATAGTTTTGGCATTGTATTGTATATAAGGATTGTATTCATTATTATACAGTATGAATAACATCTTTCATATTTTCAAGATGTGATAATAACAATGGCTTATAAGGTACTTGGTTGTTTCACATATTTTAAGCATCAAGATTGATGACCATGACATGGAAAGGTTAATGTGCTAGGTTGATTTTTTATTAGTCCCCTAGCCATATTTGATTTAGTACATTATGATGATGTGATAATCTCATCACTTAAGCATCACCGACCAAGTGAATGGCAAAAATTAATTACATCATAGATTGTGCCATTTTTATAGGCATGTAATTTTTATCAAACATTTTTTTTTGGATTTATTTTGTAAACCCTAGCTCTTTCGAGATAGGGCACCACCTGTGAAGGGCATGACATTGTTACAGTTCTCTAAGATAGTTGCATAAATCTTGATGTGGAGGTAGATGTGTAAATGGGTGTTGAGCAGTTAAAAGAAAACAATGAACTGAGAAGTTATCATAACCATATGATTTAGGTGATTTTGTTTCAGTTTCTCATTTATACACTTAATCATTTTTTTTAATCCTGATTTATGTCATAATTTTCTATTTTTTATCTTTAATGTGACATTCATGCCATGTATATCTCGATGTATTACATGTTACATACGTAGGTCGATTCTTGTTTTCATTATCTGGATTTTTTTATTTAGTGTGTCAATCTTTGAAATTCAAAGGTACCCATGTATCATGTATGAGTCTTTTTAAAAGGACATCTGATATATGAATGTCATTCATTCTTTTTTCCATAACTTTCATCATTTATACTACATGTCTTTACTTTTAAGCTTATTCATTCAAAACCCTTATCAGGTTTGTCTCAGATCAACACATGTATTATGGTTTATGTATTTGTATGTGTGATGTATCAATGTAAATGTCAGTTCTTACTGGTGTATGTCAGTTCTTGATGTACCAGTGTTTGTCTCTTAAATCATTTGACATGCATTCTTTTGTTTATGGTAATTCAAAGGATTTACCTTCATATCACATTGTGTGTATTTGTTGTTTGGTCTTGAAACCCTAGTCAAGTGTTTGATGTTTCAGTTCATGATCTTGCAATCACATACAACCATGTCATTATGTGTATGTCACAAGTCATTATCTAGTCCCATAGTGCACTTTGTATTGTCTTGTCATGGATAACTATGTTTGTGACTATGGTATGTGTTCGAGCATGATGCACAATTTATAAAGGATGTGTCACAACCCGTTTTTGTTTTTTTTTAAACGGAGATTGATACAAGTAGTGGGAAGTTTTCTTTAGTTACACATTTGTTAATTAACTATCCACATTATTATATTTTTTCACAGAGGCAGTTGGGGGATAGACGAAATCCTTGGAAAAGGCATGACACATATCTCCCACTCTGTTGCAATCACAGAACATAACCCTTGGATTAGTTGTTGTACATTTATTATTTTTCATGAGATCTCGAGTTAGGTGGGTGGTGGTGCAATTGGTTATCGTGTATGTCTATTCTTTTTCCTTTGTGGTCGTAGATTTCCTATGAAAGATATCTTCATCAATTAAAAAAAATGACAATGGGATTTACTGTGCACAACTTTTTTATTTTGGTAGACCATATCTTACAGTCTGGTCTTGTATATAACACTAGCTATAGTAGCATTGGGAATTTAGTGTTCATTTGATAGAGGCTTATTAAATTATTTAGACACTTCCAGTGAAATTTTGGGACAAAGAGCTTTAATTTTATGTTCATTCTTATTCTCTCTGAATAATGGTGTGAAGCATCAAGATATTGCAAACTTCAAAGTACTTAATTTGGGTGCTTTGTTTGTGCATTTTCTTATCTCTTAGACCTGCGTATTTCTAGCAGCCATAGATCCTTACCTTCTTGACCCACTTAGTCGAATCTAACCATATTGGTGTTTGAAACAAGAAAAAAGATTCTCTTTTTAAGAATCATCAATTTAATTGTAGCAGTAAACTAATTTTATTCATTAACATTTGGAACCCATAATTTTGTTCAGCGGTTCAAATTCCTTATCTACTTTCAATGGACGAGTATCTTCGATTATTCTTTTTCTATTGGAAATATTGGCACAAGTCAATTGAAAACAGCTCATTACTAGTGAAAGGTTTTACTTCCAGATTAGCATCATATCCTGTTTAGAATTTTCTTGATTAAAGCTATATTTTTTAAGACTTTGTGCAAGATTTTTATCAATTTAATGAATGATATAGTTCTACCAAACCGTTCTATCTTTTCTGATTTAAATCCTTGTCAAAGTTATCTTGAAAATTTTCTCTATCAAATCTCCCATCGTAGAAGTCACTACTTGTAGTAGGTGTTGGTTACACTAAGAAACTTATATTTGATTAAATAATTCCTTTCTTTCCACATTAAATTACATGCCTGACCCAAGTGGAATATTTGATAGGAATGCCTCAAGCAATACAATATTACCGTAGTACCTACTCTCTAAGGAAGGCATTTATTTTTTGGGATATTATGGTTTGAAAATCATTAAATTTTCCTACCCATAAGTCATATTTTAGTTGGCTTCATAAAATTGATGTAGACCATGCTCAAATAATTTAGCTATAAAGGAATTGACATTAATAAAACACAACCGTAATACCATCATGGGATTCACTAAAATACAAGTTCTTAGTCAACTAGGGCGCCATGTGCTTGTGTATGTTTCATGAGATGATATCTTTGGTGCTCTACTATCCATCATCTATAAGAAATATATAAATGAAATTATAACATCCAATAAATCTAGCAAACATTTTTCAGAAATTGTTTGAAAACCTTATTTCATTTTGAAAAATCTCTCAGCCTGAGCTTTAGAAAAAGGTCAAACCATGTGATTGTGTACTATTCAATGTAGGTATTATAATAAAATAGCTCTGAAATTTATCAGGAATTCTATAGAAAGTAGTTTTGGTTTCCTGAGATGTAAGATAATACCTCCATACATAAAACATGCTATGTGACAGTTGAATGTTAGGAGTTCATTGTGTATTTTATTTTCTTTGAACATCTCTATCTTCTTCATAATGGGTATCAAAGCACTGACACAATAGGATAGATAAGTTGTTCAATTATATAGTATGATTGTTGGATATTTACATTTAGATGTTTATACCAGAGAAAGAAAATTTATACTCTACTATGTGTTTATTTGTAAAGATTGTTATGTTTATTCCAATTTAAGCTAATATCAAGGACACTGAATTTTATGGAATCCTTTTGGTAAGAGGTAGAAATAGTGGAGAAGTAAGAAATGTTATGCCTTGATTTATAATATTTTGGATGCTTTCATATAGCTTATCGATAAACATGTGAATGGATTATTAGTTTAGCATAGAGATCAAACTGGACTCCACATATATTCCTAAATGTTGGCTTTATGTGTAAGGAAGTGCATTTAGATTTCTTACAGGATGTTATTTTGAGGCTAGTTTACAGTTTTTGTTTAAATGATGCACATTGTAACTAAATCGTTTGTTTACTCGGAGGCTATACGAGTAGATGTATTCTTGATTATTTATTTTATGTTGGGATAATTTTGTGAGAATGCTTACTTTTCTAAACAAGAATGATCGAGAAAGATTGAATATGATTTTTGGATAGTCAACCGAGGGTTGATGCTTATGTTGGCACAATCCTTGCATGTTCTTTCTATGTTCTAGGATTTATGATGTATTAGTTAAAGAATTATTATTGCTCGAATTCCATTACTCCTATTAGCTTTACTTGTTTAGACTACTTCTAGCTGGGTTGGGTATCCTTCATGTCAGGATGGATTCTGGGGAAGTGTTATTTCTTCGTGGTAGGGTGGAAACACACTCCCACAATATTCTCACGCTATATGACTTTTTTGAATAGGTATTTGAAGCTTCCTTCAGGAAGGAATTTTCCTTATAGTGCTATATGTTCCCTTGTATCTGACGTGGTGGTATTGGTAATTTGGTTGTTTACTTTTGTCATTGATATATGGAAGATCATATTTTATCTAATCTGTATCTTGTATTTATATGTTTTGACAGTTGGTCGATATCTTGAGTTGTTATTTAGATACGTTGGTCGGAAATTTTATGTTGAATCGATGTAACATCTCTTGTTGTGATTATATTAGGACCTTCGATAGATGGTCGACACTCAATTTTTCTTGGGCACGGAGGCATGTCTTACCTTTTCGACATTTATAGCCATAATTGAACTTATGTTAACCCTATATTATAGGGAATCTATTTATATCTTGTCGACTTGTGCATTCTACCTTTGATTTTTTTGATTGGCTCGCTTTACAGTTATGGAGTTTGTTGATGTGGCATTAGTGTTAGAAGGTCAATCACTACAGGATGTATTAGCATGATTTTTTAATATATGATAAGTAACTTTGGATATCAATTAAGATAATTTAATTTAAAAAGAGATTATGATAGTGATCAAAGGAAGGACACGAATTATCTCTATCTAATCATTATGGCAGAGATAATAGCATTTATATATAGTTATCTTCTTTATGATAGAAATTTTATTATTTATTTTCAAATTCATTAGATTTGAATAAAGATTTAAAAATAAATTAAATATTATCATGTTAATTCAAAAACATGCTATGAGATATTTAAAAACAGTTATCATGAATCAATTTGGTTATCAGTTTATTAGCTTTGTTTATATAATGAGAAGAGGCAGATTGTTGAAGTGTATGCGGACAAAGAGGACATATTATGTTTTGATTTATCATATTTTTTTGTGCGCAATTATTTTATCAAAAATCCCTTATTGAAATAAGGATTGTAATTGTATGTTATGAATTGTTAGATACAAAAACATGTATTGTATTTAATGATGTATAGGATAAATCTATAGGGTCTACATGGCAATCATATTTTATGATCTATATATGTAAGAAAGTTTATAAATTTTTAAGGATAGTGAGGCATAAAAGACTATCAGTGAGATAGCACTTGTGAATGAGATGGCTTTGTAGCCAGTGAGGCAATATATAAGATATTTCCAGACTAAGATAGTGAGACATTTTGAGTGGTTTTTTACCCGAAGGGTTTTCCACTCAGGACATTCTTATGTTATGTCATGTGCTTATTTTATCTCTTTCTCATTGTTTCATTTGTCTCATTTCAGTTAATTATTTAAATTTGTCTTTAAAAATTGATACTTGGTTTTGTTATCATTGATTTACCCCCCGCCCCCCTCTCTTAGTGATAACATACTCCAACAATTAGTATCAAATTCAATCCCTTTCCTTTAGGTTTTTCTAGTTAGGGAGTACTTAAATGGCTAGTCAAGAAGGTTTGTTAGAGTTTAAAGCACCCTTGTTTGATGGAACAAGATATGCATTATGGAAATACAGAATGAGGCTTCATTTGAAATCCTTAGGATTTTATGTTTGGGAAACAACTCAAACTACCTATACTAAAACAACCCCTCCATTTACTACTGGTGAGAAAAATCCTATGAGCATGATGCTAAAGCATCTGATACTATTTTTTGTATTTTGTCTAATTGATATAGGAGCACCTTACAGTCCTAGTGAAGATCCTATCAAATTTTGGCTTGTAGATGGTTCTAGCCAACCATCAGTGAATAAGGACAAAGATAAAGTCCCCAAAATGTGTGTGAGAGTCTTGTAAATAGGAGTGTCTAGTTGTTTAAATTTCCTCCTAGACTTGGTAGTCTTAAATTAGTTAACTATCAACATGAACCTAGAAGGGTCAATTGGTCAAATGTATGGACTAGGACTCCAAAATGAGTAAAAAGTTAGTAAATGATATCCAAGTGTGATTTTGGGTCCATTAGGTTGATTTAAAATGGATTTATACAAGCTAAGAGTAATGGAGTAGCACAAATCCAAAAGTTGTAAAAGTTGCTCATGACAACTTTATAATTTTGTAAAGATGTCACATGACAACTTTCCTAAAATCTTGCAAATAGCCTTAATTAGGTCTAAAGCCTAACCTTAGGGTTTGAACATGTGGTAAAGGGTTATATAAGACAAAATAAACCCTAATTGAGGGGTTGGTGATTAGATTGTACGAACTGGTCAGGAAGAGCCACTATTTTGAGACTCAGAGACACTGTTTAGCCATCATCCAGACCTAAATGGATTGAATGGTCAACTGTTAATCATTGAGGAACTAGTATTTTATACATAGATACTTTGTGTGAATTTGAATTAGAAATTTTTTTCTTTTCTTTAGCATTTTTTAAATTCTTTTAGTTTTACGATTCCCTGACTTGAACAGAGGCAGTCATGTAAATATGGCCCCTTCTTGAGTTCCAGTAGTTGAATCCTTATGGCCATTTGGAATCAACAAGGGCACTCTGTATACTATGTAAATATGGCTTTTAGGTTTTTTTCATACATGGGAGCTCATTTTTCAAGAAATCCATAGGCGGGTATAGAACCATCCGGTTAGGAGCTTGCAGTGTTATAGAGGTATTAAGATTGGCTGGATGGATTGGTATGTGCCAATCCTGAGTTGGGGAGTGTAGAGGCTTGAGACAAGGTCATGTGATCCAAAGGAGAAGGACGGGAGAGTCCATTTGAGCATTGGTTGAGCCATTCAAAGAAAGACTAGTCTACAAGCCCTAAAAACCCTTAAAAATAGGGGTTTTATGGATATCCAGTGTACGAACACTTGGAGGAAACAAGACCTAGAAAATCTTAGAGCCTAGGTAGATCCAAGAATGAATCCAAAGCTATCTTGGAGGCTTGTTAAGGGAAGCTAGGAGAAAATCCAAAGTTTCAAGTTTTAGGAGGCCTAACTAAGTAAAAAGGCTACAAGGCCTAAAACATAGGCAATCAAGAACCCGATTGCAAAGCTCTTGAAGGATCAGTGCAGAGGAATCCAAAGCCTATTGGAAAATGCTAGAGAAGAAGGTTGGACACATAGGACCATGCCAGGAAATAATTGAGACATAGAATCTTTGGATAGGACCCATGAGTGTAGGGAGAATTGAGAAGTAAAGAGTGTTTGAATTTGATTGGTGATATTCAGTGGAGTTGAGGATTGCAGAAAGAATCCTTTGATTAGGGTAAAGAGAGGTTGTCGTAGGAAGGCTAAGGAAAATCCTTAGGAAGAGAAAGGAAGCTCTTGTAGTGGAATCTCCCCATCAAAGTGGTATCAAAGCCATTGAAAGGCTTGGGAAGAGTATTGTGTATGTCAAAGATTAGTGAGTCAATAGGAGAAAGCATCATGGTGACTAATGCTGAGTTGGAAAGGGATTTGTCAAAACAACAAGAGAAGAGTAGACTTCTAGAGGAAGCTATGGAGGAAATGAAGCAAAAACTAGAAGAGGTTGTAGAGACTGTAGTCAAATTCAAGTCACATTTAGAAGAGGAAAAATAAAAAGGAAAGGCACCAAAAGAAGAAGATGTGGTACCAAAACCAGACCCTCCATTACAAGAGGAACCTTTTCTCAAAGCCCTTACAGCATTAAGTGGCAAGGAACTTGAAGGTATCCCTGTGTTCACCGGTAGAATGGATGCAAACTTGGTAATGGACTGGATTGAAGGCATGGAGAATCACTTTGAATGTGATGGAATTACAAAGGCCCAAAAAGTGAAGATAGCCAAATCTAGGCTGAGGGGACAAGCCCTAACTTGGTGGAAGTTTCTACGAGAGAGAGAGTGTGTGTCCAATAGCCAATTGGAAGGCTATGGTGGCCAAGGTAAAATAAAATTACCTACTAGAGGACTATGATATTCAATTGCACAAAAAGAGATAGAATCTTAGACAAACAGACATGGATGTGGCTACCTATTCAGAGGAATTTCAGAAGTTATGTCTTAGGTCTAGAGTGCAAGAGATAGAAGCATCAAGGTAGCTAGGTATCTCAATGGCCTTAGGCGGAACATTCAAGAAGAACTAAGTCTCTTTACCTTAATTATGATGCAAGACATGTAAGGAGGATCTAATTAAGGATAGTCTAAACATGAAACCAAACACCAACAATGCAGAATAACACAACAAGATAATGTTTTCAACTAAATTTTTATTAACATGCCAGGATGTAAGGCCTTTGAGGTTAGGGCCAAATACAATCAAAGTATTTATGTAATCCTCCAGCTATTCTAGCTCTGAAACAATCAGCAACTGATGGAAACTCTAAGGAAGATCTAAACTTGAGCTCACAACCCTCCAAGAAATCTCCTTATTGTAATACCCCAAAAATGGGCTATAGGTTCATTAACCTCCTACATCTTCAAATCGAATGAAATCGACATCAAAGTCCTAACCAAAGGCACATCTCAACATCATCGAATCCTAATTGATTATCTCAAATTCTGCATTGGGGAATATTCCTAGTAATATTCCTAATTATCCTAATTATCTTTGATTTAATGATTATTTGGCGATAAATCCTATTTATCCTAAAGTTTGATTAATTGAATACTCTCAATATTTAATTAATTAGATTTAATTTTGCCACTTAATTGTTTAATTGAGGTTAATTCTATTTATTCCTAAATTGTATTATTTAATTTTGACAATAAATCCAAAATCCTATGAATAATTGATTAAATTCTTATTTAATTAATTAAAGCAAGTTGTCAATTTTTAATAATATTGTTTTTGAATAAAAGTTTGAAAAATAATTGATTAACCCATAAATCAATTGTTTTATTTTTCAAATCAGTTAAGTTGGAAATAAATCACTTTATTATTAAATTAATTCATAATAAATCATGCACAATCAAGAAAAGCAAACAACTATCAATTATCAATTAAAGCTAAACTCTATTTTGAGTTAGACTCTGCTTTTGCATGTTTTTGTGAGTTAAATATCCTTTATTTAAAAATAACTCAAAAATCAACCTGAGTTATTTTAGTGATTTATGGCTTTCTTCCATGCATCCTCAAAGCCCTAGATTTCTATAAATCAAGGCTCAGCTCTTCACAAATCATCTCATATTTTTGCATCCTCACGTTGTTGAATTGGAGACTGAAGAATCATCTTTGTGAATCCAAGCTATTGTGAGATCATTCTTGTTTTTGAGTATTGCATATCATTTAGATTTCATCTTAGATCAATTCATTGCATATTAATTTCATCTTAGATTCTAGATTCATATCATTTTTCATCATATCATTGCATAGAAAATCAAAAAAATAGATTAATTGCATTCATATTTCATATCAGTTTTGCATTCAAATCCTTCGTTTAGGTGTTGTCAAGGTCACTAATCTCGATTACAATCTGAGAACATCATACTTGCACCCATTAGAAGGCAGTAAATCACCTGGTTAGTTTAGCTTTCAATTCATTACATGATTTCAATTTCAACTAACCTCTAATGTTTTACTGAAGTGTTGTGTCTACAGATCAGGTACAAAATTCACACACACATTTCTGGCACCCACCGTGGGGCCATGATACGGGTTTCCCTTCATTTCTATCAATTTTTTTATCTTTTGAGGTTAAGGGTTTCAAGGGTTCTGGTATACTCTGTAGGACGTTATTTTTTGTTTAAAAAATTTTTTAACACTTTTTCTATCAAAATTGTCCGTGCAATGCAATTTTTAATTTCTATCTATACAGTTGTCGTACAAGTTTTGTCAGAAACTTGTATCAGGAGATGCCCACTGTCGTATGATAGTTGATTTGATCGAGGCTCGTATCATCAGAAAAACATTATCGTTTGAAAGCCCGATTGTCGTATGATCTGATACCCAGTGTCGTATGAGTTTTTGGACTGTCATCTGGGAGGCAACCCAATGTCATATGAGTTTATGGACTATTGTCTGGGAGATAACCCAGTGTCGTATGAGTTTTTGGACTGTTGTTTGGAAGGTAACCCACTATCGTATGAGTTTCTGTACCAGGTTTTGATTATCGTTTCACTTTTTTAGCCAGTTTTCCAAATTTGTTTTCCAAATTTGGACTAACAACTAACATTAACAATTGAAATTTGTTGTTTCTGATTTATTTTTACTGGTTTTGGATTGGGAAAGGCGCAAGAATTGCTAAAAATAGGTAAGAATCTACTAAGCGCATTGCGAGGAATTCAGGTAATCTTCTCAACTGATAAGACTTCGATTTTGGATCTAAAATGAACATCTCATGTGTCTAGCTTGAGTGACTTTTATTGCTTTCCTATCACAGACTTCATTTGGGCTATAAAAATGAACATAGTTTGCTTTCAGCATCTTTGTTACACATAGTAATTAGGCCCCATGAACACTATTTGTGGATCTTGAGAGAGTGGGTTTCCAGCGAAACTCTTCTCAACAAAGGATCCCTTGTAGGTGGGGAGGATACTGAGGGAGTCTCATGTTCCACTAGATCCATGTGTCTTCAATTTTTGATCGAGGTATTCTCTCTCCAGAGAGGTTGATAGGTCATAAGGGGTTGACGTCATAGATCTTTATGAGATAATCTTGGTCTTAGCGTGTCAAATTAATCTGTCTGCTTTGTTTGGGTTAAAAGTGAAAAGGCTGGGGGATTATGCTCTACTTCCTTTTTGGATAGTACCAAAAGCCCAAATCCTTGAATCTAGAACCAATCTCCATGTGGTATATCTTGTGAGTCACCTTTAGAGAGGGTTAACCATAGTGGACATTCCCTTAATTGGGTCAACAATGTTGACAGAACCTCAAGCAGTAATAGCCATTTTCACTGTGGTAGTGACAACCGCTATATAAATGTCCTATTGGAAGAAATCTCCATAGGTGTGGTCTCTTGTTGGGTTGTCGGATCTCCCTAGCAGATCCTGAAGATTAAGTTCTCGGACTGTGTCAAAACCCCGGTGCACCTGGATTGGAGTTCGCCCTCTTGGATCATAAAAGTTGCAGAGTCAAACCATTACTAAAAACCCTAGTGAGGCCAAATTTTCATTTTCTAGGAATATTTGCATTAATGAAAAACTTTTTGGAACATACACAATTAGCAGTTCTAAGGATTAGCACAAATAAGTCACTTGATTCTTCATGCGCAAGGTTGCTTTTGCCCTTGTTCATTGTTTTCAGACATGCTTGAAATCAATTGCTTGCTATTTTTCATGCTTTCTTATCTATCTGGTTACTGAAAACAAAAAAATCTTTTACAATCCTCAAATCTAGACATTGAAATTTGCAAACAATCCAAAACTGATGATGGGATAAGCTAGGATAGACAAGCTTGTCTATGCTCCTGACCCTCCACTGGGGTCCCAGTGTTTCTCCACACTACAATGAGGTCTCTAGGCTTCCTTATCTTTTTAAGGACTTCCCCTAACCTGCCTAACCTTCCCACCAAGTTTCACACTTCCATTCCTACACCTTCTTGCTTTTCATTCTCACAACTAGCCTCTCACATAGGCTAAAAAGGGTCTTTTTGACTCTTGGCCTCTCACTGAGCTTCAACAGAGGAAATCAAGGCTTCATGTGTCTTTTTAGGACTAATTACACCTTCTTTATGCATTCTTGAGGTTTTGGTAGCACCCAATCTAGGGGTTCCTTTGGAAAATAGGGCTACTAGACTAGCCCAATTAGCCCTCCACCCGGATTTGTAGGAGCTCTTGTGCAAAACCCTTAGGGATTCACCAACCCTGGTGTGAATAATTGTTGCTTATAATGATCCCCTCTAAATTATTTTTGTGGTCTCAGATACCTAAAAGGTCGTACATCATACTTTCCCAAATGTGAGGGTTTCAAGGGTTTTGAGGTCTTTACAAGCTTCTGGTCTTTTTCAGAGCCTTCTGCACCTTATCAAACCTTCTCCTTCTATATTTAGTGCCTTCTAACATCCCTTATGACTTCCTCAAAATGGAAAGCCTTGACTCCTTTCCAATCTCCTGCTGTAGCTTCTAGAACGCTGCTTGAACCTAGCCGAGTAAGGCTATACTCGCCTAGGGCTCAATCAAACTATAGTTTTTTGTGCTCTTCCAGGGCCCTGCATTCAAGTACAACACCATTAGGGTCTGTACTTTGGTAATCCATAGTGCCATGGCTTCTCCATGGTGGATACCAAATATACAGCCCTTTTACTCCATTGTCTCACAAACTAACAGTGAACAAATAAGAACAACAGTAATAAACAAGAAACTAAAACAACACACTTCAAAGTGGAACTTCTACACATAATTATAAGATATTCACACAAAATATAAAACACAATCCTTTTCCAAACACAAAGCTTCTATATTCACAAGATCACAGTCATTCAAAGGTGACTGTTACAATCAAAAGCTTCACCAGTCTGCCCGTACAGTAGTCTCAGTCTTCTAACAATCATCAACCCGTACATTAGGGTTTCCAAATCATTAAATATGTTTGTCTAGGAGTGTGTGTTAGGATTTTAGGGTGTGACAAGCCTCTTAGACTATTTTGGCGATACAAAGCACAAAGTTGCTTAGCAACTGTTAAAAGTTACTAGCAACTTTTGAGCAACATTAAGTTGCTTGAGCATTTTTTTACTCATACATCATAATAGACCATCTCTAGGTCTTCTAAAGCACTCATGTGCTTTACAAATCCACTACTCACTAACTCCCATGCTAACTTTTCAATATAGAGACCAAAATTCTCAAATGGACATTTTGCTTGATAAAGACTAGCAGACCACTAGGACTAGCACCTAGTCTAAACACAACAAAAAGGAGTCAAATCACATTATGACTCTTATTGCTACTTACATTGCATTAGACACACCAAAAATGAAAAGGTGAGGGCCCTCATAGAGGTGCTCCTGCACCAACTGAAAACCCTAAATTTGCAAAATTTGAAGTGAAATTCCTTTCTGGAGTCAAAAGTCATCTCAGGAGGTCAGAAAGTCATACGATTTTTTATCAAATGTCATTTCATTATGCCCAACTGTCGTATGGTAAAGAACTCAGTGTCATACGAGTCTTTCTGCCAGTCAAATTCTAAAATTCAAATCCTGCTAAGCAACTGTCGTGTGAGTTTTTGCAACTGTCATTTCATAGCATACCCATTGTCGTACGAGTCTGCAGAGTGTTGTTTGGGAAAATTTTGAAAAGTTGTCAGAAAATTGTCAAAATTGCCAGATACTTAGCTTTTTCAACCTATTTTCAAAATCTATCGAACAAATCATTGTGTCAAGAATAGAGCAGTAGCTATTGATAATCCTATCATTTTCCAAAAGTGGCCTTTTGAATCTGATTCAGCCTTTTGTTTAATCGATTTGAGTCTTTATCATCTTGTGTCAAAACCTTGTCATAACTATCAATCTTCAATCAATCATCAAAATGACTAAGTGTTGTGATATCTTGTCCGCTATCTTTTGGGCATCTACCCATACATCTAGGGCATAGTATCCCTCATCTAAGTCATATCTATACTTCAATCAATTAAACCTTGACAAGGTTGTGTCATCTGATCATCTTGATTCAATTCATTTTTCTATTGTCTTCATCTTATTCTTTTGCTTCACCCAAGGTTAATGGTGGAAACTAGAGCTTCCTCTCATAAGAAATTAGGAGAAGCATCTCATACCTTACCTTTGACTCATATCCAAGGTCTAACTCTTGGACAACTCTACAATTCTGGTCTTTACGAAGATGACGGTCTTGGCAACTTTTGATTAAAAATTGGTTACATTCCCCCTCCATCATTTCAAGGATTTAATCAACAAAATCTACATCAATCTATTCTAGGGAGTCCTAAAACTCCTAACATGTCTCAAAGAATCAATACACATGAGGAATAAATTCTAATCACAGCTATGATGAAACAGATGCATGCCATGCAAGTCAAACTTAACAAACTTGAGAAAGAAAAGGAACCTAAAGAGTTCTCCATGGAAGCTCTATGTCCTTTTCCATTTGATAAAGACTTGTACATGTCACCATGCCCTTGGATAGAATATGAGAAATGTGATAATCCTTTTGATACTTCTTCCATGGAGAGTGACACACCCATCTTTGAAGACTATGATGACTATGATGACAGACAATGTAATGATACCTATGACACCTCTGTTCCTAAGAATCCTCCTCATCGTGTGTTCCTGCTTACTACAAATGGGCCGTCACATTGGATAGATCATGAGGGTGATCCATATGATTCTAATTTTGAAAGAGACTTTGATGACTTCTGTGAACAATACCTAGATGACACGTCTACTTCTCTTGAGGAAGAGAAATTTTTTCGTGCTAATTACAAAAGTAAATACTATAAGAATCTCTCCTCTAAGAACTCTCATGTTGAAACTAAAGATTACACTCTCAAGAAAGATCATGTTAATGTTGAACCTTTGTCTTGTTATGGTTCCCTTCCATCCCCTACTTCCTCCAATACCCATACATTTCCTAAAGCTTCCAAGCCTATCAAATCTTTCACAAGTCCTTCATCCACCAAAGGTCCTAATCCTTTTCATGCAGTTTCCTATAGTTATCCTCAAGGGCTACCTTTTAAAGAAACTCAAGCTAACCTTCACTTGGCTGCAAATACTTTCAATAATGCTAAACCCAAAGAGCCTAAGCCTTTATATGCTATAATGCCTACTCCAGCTAGTCCTTCCCCATCTCTTCCAAAGTCTTCTATACAATTATAGCATGATCCCTTGTCCTTAGAAGTAGCTCCATGTCAAGAGGACTCTAAAAATGATAAAGAAAAGAACATAAAGAAAGATCAAGATCAAGAAACCTCCATGTCATCCAATCCTTTTCATGATGTCTCTTATCCATTCCATGGTTCTTTTGATCTCGTACACCCTTTCTCATTCATCCCACCATGTCTTAAGTCTTCTCCTAAGCAAGATCATGATACTACTTACACTGTTGAGCTTATTGACAATCAAAATAACCTTACTAAACTTGCACTTTCCAAAGATGATACTTCCATTAAGGTTGGTAAAAATGGTGTTGTTACTTCCAATGTTAAGCCTATTGAAAATCAAGAGAAAAATTATGTGCTTATGCTATCCAAAGATCCTTGTCAAGATCAAAGTCTTCCACCTTCTTATTCTACCACTCCATGTTCATTTCCACTTTCTACTCTTCCTAAGTCTTTGCAAGCTTTGAACAATCCTATCAAAGAAGTTGCTCCTATTCAAAATGTTCATGATCCTATTGAAAATTCTAATGCTCACTCTAAAGATGTTGATGTCTTTGGTTGTCATATAGATACTGATGAACTTATTGATTATCCTTTTGCTTTTTCCACTTCCATCCTTGGACCTCCTTCACCAATACTAAGGGCTTCAAATCTGCCTTCCATCTTGGGTCCTTATGTCCCTTCACTTTCCCCTCCTAACTCTCCTAATTCACCATCCATCTTGGGTCCTTACATACCTCCATCTCCCATCTTTCCTCAAGATCAACATAGATGCATACCCTTGAATCCCTTTCATCCACTCACCCATCTAAACCATTCATATCTTCCTTCTTCCTCCACAAGTCCCAAGTCTTTTGGAAGTAACTTGAATGTTCAATACAAGAAAAAGAAGCAATATAAGAATCTATCAAAAAAATAAGATCACCATGTCTCCTCTACTCGACATGGAGGCATAAAGTCAAAAGAGATATCTAAGAAAAAAACTACAAGACAAGTATGGGTTCCAAAATCCATCATTGAAGATATTCTCTCTAGATCATCAAAAATAAATAAAAAGCCTATGGCTATATGGATTCCAAAGTCTCTCTTGAAAGAGTCTGGTTTTGAGCAAAAAGTAAAGTTGACATTCAAGCTTCCAAAGACTTCCACCTCATCTTCTTCCAAAAATATTCTTCCATTCCATGCACCTAAACCACAACCTCTGCTATCCATTCACCATATTCCTTCACGTATTCCTTCATTCACATTTTCTCCATCCTCTCACCACCCTTCAAGGTGTGTGTTGATGTTGATCTTGCGTTCCTTTCCATCTACCCTTTCACGATCCTTCCATTCATTATCCTTCTACCTTCTATCCTTTTTCCTCATTTGCCTATTCCTCCTATCTTCCAACCTCACTCGCTTTACATAAAACCCTATCCTCCATTTTTCTCTTCCATATTCCTTTCCCTATCAGCATCTTTGAGCATATCATCTTGAATCCTTGGCATATCATGGTTTATCCTTTCAAGGAGCACTATCTAAAAAGCTTGCCTTCTTCCAAAAAAAATAAATTAAAAATTAAAAATGTGCCTTGGTGAAAACTTGGAAACAGGCACCTTGGTAGCAAAAGTAAAGAGAAATAAATTCATCCTATGGTGAAAACCACTCCCTTGTGGTGCCTTGGATAAGTACCATGATGAAAACCTGGCAATCAGAAATCATGTGTAGTTCTTCTACATATTTCATCCATTCCATCTTCTCTCTTTGATCTTGACAATGTTGATCTATACGCGAACATTTGGCTATTTTGTGAGCTATCTTATGATGATCTTTCTTTCATTCCTTTCATGTTTAGCCTTCATGTCTATCTTCCTCCATTCATTTTCACCTATCGCTATCATTTTACCTTTTGGTATTGATCTAATAAAAAAAAGAGTAACACACAATGCTATGAAGCCTCTTGACATGTCTCTTCCTTTGGACTGCATCCTTTCCTTCTTTGGCATTATACTTTGTGACTTATCCTATGTTGGCCTTTCATTGCTTGTCCAAATGCACTTTACATGACAATTTTTCCCTAGCTCGGGTATTCTTGAGGAGTCTTCCCTTGAGGATTTCTTCCCTTCATTCTCTTGTCTTCCATCTCTTCCACCAACTTGTCAATCCCTCTTGTTCTCCACCTTGCTAGACATTGGGACAGCACGATATGATCTTTCTTGGGAGTTTGCAATGGAAAAAGATGCTATCAAGTATACCAAGTATCAGAACAAGTATCAGAACAAGTATCAGAACAAGTATCAGAATCAGTATCAGAACAAGTATCAGAACAAGTATCAGAACCAGTATCAAAACCAGTATCAGAACAAGTATCAGAATCAGTATTAGAACCAATATTAGAACAAGTATCAGAACTAGTATCAGAACAAGTATTAGAATGCCCACTGGGGCTACACCTTTCACTTTAGTTTATGGGTCTGAAGCGGTACTACCTATTGAGGTTGAAATCCCATCACTAAGAATCAGAATGCATGGTCTAGTAACTGATGATGACTATAGAGTGCCTAAGTTGCAAGAACTTGAATTACTAGATGAGCACAGACAAGCAGTGTATGATCATCTCAGATTATATCATAAGAGAATGTCTAGAGGTTACAACAAGAAAGTTAGACATAGAGAATTTCAGGTTGGTGATCTAGTCTTGAGAGAGAATCCTAAAAATCAATCACATCGAGAACGCAAGGGGAAGTTTGAACCCAACTGGCTGAGTCCCTTTGTTATCACTACTACTTTTGGCTCTGGTGCCTATCAACTCTCAACAACTAAAGGAGAACAACTCCGAGAACTAATCAACATTCTACATCTAAATAAATTCTATGCCTAAGGCATTCAACCTATGGTAAAATGTCCTAAAAAAATCTTTAAAATTGGAAAAAGTCTTGAAAAAATGAACATCTTGGTGAAAACCTAGAAATGGGTGCCTTGATGATTCATAAAAAAATAAAAAAATATCAAAAATATCAAAAATATTGAAAAAATGAAAAATACAAAAAAAATGAGAAAAAGAAAAAGTGCCTTGGTGAAAACCTGGAAACAGGCACCTTGGTAGCAAAAATAGAATCTTTGCCAAGATGGTGAAAACCCAGCAAACGGGTGCCACTTGTTTCAACACGCTCCATCTATCAGCACAATCTTGGTCTTTCCCAGCTTTCAGTTTTGCTTTAGTTTGTACATATCTCCCAGTTTATTTTCAATAAGTCAGTTTGTACACCAATCTGCTCAAGCGTCTGTATCCTATCAATGTTCAAACTTGGGGGCAATCAAATTCATATCCTATGACCTCCAATGTATCTTAGACGTATCATATCCAGTCAGAGTCCTTTGAAGCTTCATTTGAGTAAGTCAGTCAGTCTCATCTCCAGAAAGGATTTTGCATCTACAACAACACAATCGAACATCAAACACAAACTGAAAACAATCTATGCTTTCATATATGCTTTTATCTCCTTGTATGCTTACTGATTCACATTGAGATTTTTGCACATTATGTCCCTTTGAGCTCTTCGATGATGTCCTTTATAGGATTTAGAGAGTGATGACTGGGGGCATAATCTTTTCTTTATTTTCTGCTTGTATGTGAAAATCTAACACCTTTGGAAATTCTGGATTGAAATGGTGTATGACTGTAAGAGCCTCTATCTCGAATTGGATGGCCATGCATACCTCAACCATTGATACCTAGAAAATTCAAGGAAGTTTGATCTAACTATTATCTTTTTTGAGTGAGTTCTTTCTCCTATTGTGAAACGTGATCTTACCTAAGGATGTGAACGATAAAGGGTCACTATGGGTAATTCACATTGGATTTAGAATGATCTCTTGACTATTTGATGTGTTTACAATGCAAGGCGTATTCTGGTCATCACGACGTTTATGTTTTGATGCTTATACAAATTTTTATATCAAAATGGACATTATATTCAAGTCATCCTAGTGCTTGTGCCTTGGTGCTTATATCTAATCCGACATTCCAAAAACAAAATCAATATTCATATATCCATGGTTGTTGACCAGTGCGTGTTGTATTGATTCTTGCGCCTACAAATTGATATTCATGTCTATGGTTTCATAGCTAGTGGGCATTGTATTGATTTATCTGGTTACCTAAAAGTTCAATGATGATAACAAATCGACATATGATCAGTGAGTAGGTCCTAGGTCCTAGGTTGCATTTCATTTTGCATGTTTCTTTGCATTTTGCATGTCTACATGATCTCACAAATGTTTGGAAACACTTCAAAGCTTAAACGATTCTTCAAATCGCATCTTCAAATCTAACAAGAGCTGAATCTCACACGAAGGTTCCTCCAACAAAACAGCAAGTAGAATCCTTTTTCGGGATCAAAATTGAAATCTGAGATCATTCATATTGTCAACTGCTAGCATAATTAACCTTCAATCATCATAGAAATCCAGTATTAAACTTAACTGATTATCTTACATCAAACTATCAACATTTCAACTTGGTTAACCATGGTCAACTCATGGTTTCACCTAGTCAAACCCAGTCTTTTGGACCTCCAAATGATGTAGAACGCATTCTTGAACGTGTTTAACCACTTCTCAAATCAATTAACATGCTTCTAAACCATTTAACGCTAACTTTTCTTGTTAGATTTCAATTTTAATCCTGAAGGGGGCATGGTATTGCATATCATTCAAAGTCTATAATCTAATTTGAAATCATATCTTTGCTAAAATCATATCTTTCCTCAATAATCAAGACAACAACCACATCTAGTTACTGATTCATCAAAAAAACCTCATTACTTAGGGAAAATCTATCATCACTTGGGGCATATCAGATTCATCGAGATCCATATCAATCTGCTATTCTCTTAATTTTGTAAACTGTATCAGCTTTTCATAACCATTGGTTCATTAGTGTTATTTCCTTGGTTCTTCAGTAACTGAAGGGTTCAGATGTGATACCTATGTGATTCTTCTAAGGACAATTGAGTCTGGAATCGGTCACTCACTTCTTCGCAATCATAAGGTTCAGAATCAGGCATTTTGATGCTTTTGTTTCATCGGTTCATTGCTGTTATAGTTAACATTATCTTTGGTCATTTAGGACCTATTATCTTCATATCAAACTTCAATCAAGTTTCTGTCTCATATCAATATCAATTTCAAACATCAGTTTTAATATCATGCACAGACTATCTTTGAACCATTGCGCTTCACACAGTAATTCAAAGAGGGGCAAAATGTAATACCCCAAAAATGGGCTATAGGTTCATTAACCTCCTACATCTTCAAATCAAATGAAATCGACATCAAAGTCCTAACCAAAGGCACATCTGAACATCATCGAATCCTAATTGATTATCTCAAATTCTGCATCAGGGAATATTCCTAGTAATATTCCTAATTATCCTAATTATCTTTGATTTAATGATTATTTGGCGATAAATCTTTTTTATCCTAAATTTTGATTAATTGAATACTCTCAATATTTAATTAATTAGATTTAATTCTGCCACTTAATTGTTTAATTGAGGTTAATTCTATTTATTCCTAAATTGTATTATTTAATTTTGACAATAAATCCAAAATCCTATGAATAATTGATTAAATTCTTATTTAATTAATTAAAGCAAGTTGTCAATTTTTAATAATATTGTTTTTGAATAAAAGTTTGAAAAATAATTGATTAACCCATAAATCAATTGTTTTATTTTTCAAATCAGTTAAGTTGGAAATAAATCACTTTATTATTAAATTAATTCATAATAAATCATGCACAATCAAGAAAAGTAGACAACTATCAATTATCAATTAAGCTAAACTCTATTTTGAGTTAGACTCTGCTTTTACATGTTTTTGTGAGTTAAATATCCTTTATTTAAAAATAACTCAAAAATCAACCTGAGTTATTTGAGTGATTTTTGCCTTTATCCATGCATCCTCAAAGCCCTAGATTTCTATAAATCAAGGCTCAGCTCTTCACAAATCATCTCATATTTTTGCATCCTCACGCTGTCGAATTGGAGACTGAAGAATCATCTTTGTGAATCCAAGCTATTGTGAGATCATTCTTGTTTTTGAGTATTGCATATCATTTAGAATTCATCTTAGATCAATTCATTGCATATTAATTTCATCTTAGATTCTAGATTCATATCATTGCATAGAAAATAAAAAAAATAGATTAATTGCATTCATATTTCATATCAGTTTTGCATTCAAATCCTTCGTTTAGGTGTCGTCAAGGTCACTGATCTCAATTACAATCTGAGAACATCATACTCGCACCCATTAGAAGGCAGTAAATCACCTGGTTAGTTTAGCTTTCAATTCATTGAACGATTTTGATTTCAACTAACTTATAATGTTTTACTGAAGTGTTGTGTCTACAGATCAGGTACAAAATTCACACACACACTTATCTCCAAGCATGCAAACCACTAGCTCTTCTATTAGCACTATCAGATAACCAATTTGATCTTCAAGATCTCATAGGATCCAAATGCTATCCTTCTATTTGCTACTGCTACTAACTCAATAACTCCCCAAACATCTACCCAAACACTCCTTAAATACATTTCCTCAACCACAAGTCAGGTGGAATAAATAGTTAACTCCTAAGCCAATTCAGCTTCTATGACAAACAAATATTAAATGCAACAATAGTCAGCTCTCAAATAGCCTTACATAGGAGAATACAACAAAAGCTACCAATAATAAATTCACCAAGTCGGCCAACCAGATCTTAAAGAACTCCAGTCGGTAAACCAGAACTACCAAGCACCAGAGAAACAACGGAGCATCATTGAAACAACTGACTACACCAAGCATCACCAAGCAACACAGGCATCATCAAGAAAGCACGTTAATCAAGCACCATAGACATCATCAAGTACAAGTTCCACCAAGCACAAGAGGTTTCACCAAGTTCCTTCAATGACCAAGCTTCCTTCAATAACTGAGACTATCGGTTAAAGCTGCAACCGAGTAACACATAACCAAATTAACACGCCACCATGCAAATTTGCTGAGTACCCTAGAATTCCCCTACTTCAAACACCCCAAGTTTGAAAATATGTTCTCATAGGCTGGAAGAACATCTTTCAGGATTTAGCACATAAATGTTGAACTGGTTCTTCACATACAAGCCCTTCAATTCTTCACCTTGCACACTCTTCCACTTCTATTTCCTTTGTCTTTTCAGATCTTTCTTTGACAACACATAGGCTTGTTCTCCATACTGATCCATCCTTTCAGAATTTCTCAACTCATCTTGGCTACCAAATCTTACGTTTCTCCTACCGAGTGTTGTATCCAGCAAATGCATCAGGGAAAGCTTCCTGTTATTCTTCTCAATAGTAAACACATTCTTGACACAATCATACATAGCTTTGCAATCATACTGCCAAGGTCTATTGAGAAATATATGACAACTATTCATCTCCATAATATCACACAACACTTGATCCCTATACTGGCTAATCTGAAAATCAACAAGACATTGCTCCCTCACTTCCAGAGCATGAACATCTTGTAACCAGCCAATCCTATAAGGATAAATATGTCTCATTCTCTTCAAACCAAGTTTTGGAACCATATCCTTAGCAACAAGGTTATCATTACTACCACTATCAAAAATTACATCACAAAGTTTACCTCCTGATTTGCACTGAGTTCTGAACAAGTTACTCCTCTGACAAGGTTCCTCCTTTGCACCAAGTAATGTTCTCCAAACCAACAAGTTCTTAGATTTAGGTTCATTCTAAATGTTCCCATTTACCACATCAGTCCTTCAATCACCAAACTTCTTCTGTGTACACTCAAAATATCGGTGTCCTTCTTCACCATAATTATAACAAGTTCCCTTAAAGATAACCCTACATATCTTCTTTTTCAATTCCACAGGTTTTGGTTCATCTTCAATAGTGGGTTTATCATTCATCAAGTGATCAATATTTTCCTTCCCTCGGGGATTGCTATGTTGCCTCCTTTTCAACTTATCTTCTACCTTCAGAGCATAATGATAAGCATCTTCAACTGAATAAATCTTTAGCATACCAGGATCATCCTGAATATTTAATCTCAAACCATTCACATACTGAGCTACTTTTTCTTTACCAAGTTCTCTATGTCTAGACCGAATAGTCAACTTATAGAACTCCTCAGTATAGTCCTCCACAGTCAAATCTTTTTTTTTTAGATTCTGCAACTTCTTAAACAAATCAAGCTCATAGTCGGCATGCATGAGCTTAGCTTTCAATTTAGTCACCATCAACCTCCACCGATTGATCTTCATTTCACCTTCATCTTCTCTATCTCTTTTTATTTCTTTCCACCAAAGAGCAGCATGTCCTTTCAACTTAGTCTGTGCCAATCTTACTCTAAGATGATCTTCAATTTCTTCAAGCTCAAAGAAGTCTTCTAATTCACCAATCCAATCAATTAAGTCCTCAGGTCTCAAAGTACCAAAGAAAGTAGAAACTTCCATTTGGTAACTAGTACTTAATTGAGCTCCAGATCTATGTAACCAACTAGTTCTATCTTCACCAGATCTATCTCTTCGGTCATCTCCACTAGATCCAGCAGCTTCAAAGTCTTTAGCAGCTTCCTCATAGCCATCATCAATACCAAGATTCCTCAGCATACCAGCAATAGATCTCATGACCTCAATGATCATGTCATTCTTCATCAATTCCATCTCAGATCTAAAATCAACTTTAACCTTCTCTATAATCTTTGATTCCACAACATCATAGAGATCTGCAATCTCTCTAGGGTCCAATCTTCTTGGAGGCATCCTTCAAGATTTTTAAAAATTCAAAGCAATAAGTCACCAACCAAGGTCCTAGTGCAAATAGCCTCAACTCAGAGATCAGTTTACACACTCAAGATCTTCAAGCTCTGATACCACCTAATGCAGGACAGGTAAGGAGGATCCAATTAAGGACATTCCAAACATGCAGCCAAACACCAACAATACATAATAGCACAACAAGACAATGTTTTCAATTGAATTTTCATTAACATGCCTGGCTATAAGGCCTTCTAGGTTACGACTAAATACAATCAAAGTATTTATGTAATCCTCTAGCTAGTCCAGCTCTGAAACAATCAGCAACTAATGGAAACTCTAAGGCAAATCTAAACTTGAGCTCACAAGCCTCCAAGCAATCTCTATTACAAGTAGTGGTTGTCGTTGCACCAAAAGATTGACCTTTTAATGCCTAATACAACCACTAGACTTATAGAAGACATAGGAGGTGGTTAAGCCATGTCATGAATCCTGAGGGGAGCACTGACCATTTTTCCAACAATCTCCCCCTCAGTGTTACCCAATGGGATTTGAACCTGTGACCAAGATCTGATACTACTTGTTACAAGTAGTGGTTGTCGTTGCACCAAAAGATCAACCTGTTAATGCCTGATGCAACCACTAGACTTATACAAGACACAGGAGGTGGTTAATCCATGTCATGAATCCTGAGGGGAGTGCTGACCATTTTGCCAACAATCTCCTTGTCTCCAAGCATGCAAACCACTAGCTTTTCTATTACAACTATCAAATAATCAATCTGATCTTCAAGATCTCATAGGATCCAAATGCTATCCTTCTATCTGCTACTGCTACTGACTCAATAACTCCCTAAACTTCTACGCAAAAACTCCTTAAATATGTTTCCTCAACCACAAGTCGGTTGGAAGAAATAATTAACTCCTAAGACAAGTCAGCTTCTATTAAAAACAAATATTAAATGCAACAATAGTCAGCTCTCAAATATCCTTAAAAACAATTAATTCTCCATGTCAGCCTCTAGATCTATGTAGGAGAATACAACAAAAGCTACCAATAATAAATGCACCAAGTCAGCCAACCAAATCTTTAAGAACTCCAGTCGGTAAACCAAAACTATCGAGCACCAAAGAAACAACCAAGCATCATTGAAACAATCGACTATGCCAAGCATCACCGAGCAACATAGGCATCACCGAGAAATCACTTCGACCAAGCACCATAGACATTGCCGAGTACAAGTTCCACCGAGCACAAGAGGTTTCATCGAGTTCCTTCAGTGACTGAGCTTCCTTCAATAACTAAGACCGTCGGTTAAAGCTATAACCGAGTAACACATAACCAAATCAACACACCACCATGCAGATTTTTTGAGTACCCTAGAATTCCCCTGCATCAAATTACTATCCATGGGTGTTTTCAAATGGCCCTCAAGGTGGATGAGAAGCTCAAAAAGAAACAAAATTAAAGCTCTAGGGGTATAGGAAAAGGTAGACTCAAGAGGAGGACATAAAGGAGGTTATAGTGGTAGAATCAATGAGTACAAAAATCAAGGAGACTCTAAGTTTATTGAGCACGCAAGTGAGCCAAGCAATAGAGGTAGCTATGGAAGAGGTAGGAGCTCTAATAGTGTGGGAAGAGGTAGATATGGTAGTTTTGGTAGTAGTTCACACTTTTCCACCATGAAATGCTACAATTGCGGATAGTTGGGTCACCCTGCGCAGCTATAGGTGTCCAGATAATCCATCATCCTCACAAGGAGAGAAGAAAATAACATATGTGTAAGAAGAGGACAATACAAAACACCCTGAGATAAGTCTTGATTCAGAAAAAGGAGAGAATATAATGCTGAGGAGAATCTTGATTAAGGAACCTAGCAAAGAAGAACACAAGCAAAGGAGAGCACTCTTTAGAGTCAAATGTAAGATTCTTGGCTAGGTATGTAGGGTCATAATAGACTCAAGGTCAATAGATAATGTGATCTTAGAGGAGGCAGTGCAGAAGCTAAAACTAAATAAAATACCCCATGCTTACCCCTACAAAGTGACCTAGCTAAATAAAGGGAAAAACATACTAGTTAATGAACAAGTGTGGGTTTAATTCACCATTGGTAAGTATCATGACAAGATACTTTTTGATGTGCTACCAATGGATGCTTGTGTTGGACAGCAAGCCAGATTCCTGACTGTATGTTTTTCATTGATGAAAACATATGGTAAGTAGCATGTGTGGAAGCCTAACAGAAAGAGCTTTGAGCATATGTTGCATGGATATGTTATCAACATTATATCATGGACGTGGACATTAATTATGAGTACAGATAGTTGTAATAGTTTATGTCAGTAGTATACCTGATAGAGTTATAGATAGATGTAGAGTTCCTAACAGTGTTCATGGATGCAGAGTCTGATATGCAGTAGAAGTTAAGTTATGATGTTCACAGTTGACAGTCACAGTTTCCTAATTTTATCTAGAGGAGCCGACAAAGATTATATTGGTAAATTAGTTGCACCTATCATCTTGGTATGCGTGCTTGTATTAGTGTTTTTTGGAGACTTAAGAATGTTTGGTTAAGAGTGCATGTCTCAATTCAGCACAAGAAGAAAGCATTAGTTAATTTGGTGGAGCTGATAATGTGAAGTAACGTGTTCACTCATATTGAGC
The DNA here is from genome assembly GCA_027943335.1 of Chamaecyparis obtusa. Lineage (NCBI taxonomy): Eukaryota > Viridiplantae > Streptophyta > Pinopsida > Cupressales > Cupressaceae > Chamaecyparis > Chamaecyparis obtusa. The sequence continues at coordinate 199,237 of BSBK01003197.1, forward strand.
TGGACAGGTCATAGTTTGTGTTGTGTTCTTAGTAGAGCTGACAAAGATGTTATTGGAGAGTTTTATTATTTCTCTAATATGATTTCAAGGTGGTTCTAATAGGCCAACTTGATTATATCATTTAGAGGAAAGATACTTATAGGTAGTCATTTGCGATTTCTATGTATGGTCCATAGTTGAAAGAGTAGAGAAGAGCAGAGAGTGTGACGTGTTGAGCCATCAGCAGAAGGTCTATGTGACATAGTAGAGAGTATATGCTATTCATTGGTACTAATCAAGACAATAGGTCTACGTGCAGTTCACCAAGATCCAGATATAGTGTGTATCTATTAAACTAAAGGTTGCAGCCTTCACCCCTTTGAGCAGTGTGCTCTCAGATAGTGCATCCTCACCCCTAACAGGGTTAATTGTAAAAGACTCATAACAAGGTCTGACCCTTGACCAGGTCACTGTACTTATTGCATTGTAAAGATCAACTCCTAACAGGGTTGTAAGATCTTCTAATAGGGATCATAATACACTAGTGTATTTCTTAGTGGGTGTTTATTCCCACTGGGGTTTTTACCTATTTGGGTTTTCCCGTAACCAAAATTGTGGTGTTGTGTTAAGTATTCTTTCATTTTTTTATGCTTAATGTTCTCATATACTTAATTGGATAAAGAATTGAATCTTGTAGATAACTGATTCACCCCCCCCTCTTAGTTATCTCTTGGGACTATACCTAAAAATTGGTATTAGAGCCAAGTGCCTTGGAGAGAAATTTTAACAGCTTGAGGTTGATCAGATGGTATTCTTTAGAAAATAAATTCCTAAGTTTGATGGAGAGAACTATCTAGATTGGAAGAAAAAAATGATGACTCATTTTTAGTGCATTGCCTTTGAGATTTTTGAAGTAGCTACCAAAGAAGTAGAGATTCCTTCACTAGCTGATCTTGCAAAAGAAGATACAACCTTGAAGAAAAAGGATATGTTCACTTCAAATTCTATTTCTAAAGAATCCCTTATTAGCACCCTATCTGATACTGAGTTTTCATAGATCAAGAAAATGGACAAAGCCTATAAGATATGGAAATACCTAGAAGACATTTTTGAAGGAGATATTCAAGATAAGAATGCGTGCAAAAAGACATGTAAGAAAAGATACAATACATTAGAGATGCTACCTGATGAGAATGTTAGAGCCTACAATCAAAGGATTAATGAAGCAGTTGCAAAAATTAGAAACAATGGTGGAGAAATCTTAGAAGAAGATATAATGGATAAACTGATGACTACCTTGACACTAGAATATGACAACAAGATATGCATCCTAGATGAAACTATGTAGTCCACAAAAGACTTTAAGAGAGAGACTTTAATCAGCAAGCTTTCAGCCTTTAAGATATCAAGATTGAAGATCGAGCCTAAAAGTGAAACAACATTTAAAGCTTCAGTCCATGGTAAGAAATCTTTGAACACCTCTGGTAATTTTGATGATGATAATAAAGAGAAAACACTAGATTATTTCATTTCTATGATTGCTAAGAGATAAAAGAAAGGAAAAGGAAAATATGAAGGTCAATTACCATTCAAATGCTTTTCCTATAATAAGATTGGTCACTTTGCATCCAAGTGTCCTACAAGAGTTAAGAAGTTCAAAAATAACTACAAGCCTAAGTATACAAATGAATGTTACTATGCTGGAGATGGAGTATTAGATGAATAATTAGTAGAGGATGAAATTGGATTCATTTCTCTTGAAGATGAAAAGAATGCACAAGAGTTAGCACTGATTTCACAAGCTGACATCAGGATAGATTGGATCATTGACAGTGGTTTCTCACACCACATGACAAGAGACAAAGATAGATTTGTACATCTTGATAGATACAAAGAAGGCATGGTCAGATTTGGAGATAACACTCATAAATCTATCATTGGTAGAGGAGCCATCACCCTGGATGGAAAGAACAACACTGATGATGTCCTATATGTTGATGGTTTGCAGCATAACCTACTAAGTGTTGGATAGTTTCTTGACAAAGGATACCGGTTGGAGTTCAAAGATAACAAATGCATCATTAACAACAAGGAAGGTGAAATGATTGCATCAGGCTCAAAAACTAAAGGTAATGTTTTTCAAATTAATCCTGAAGCAAGTTGTTTTGTTGCTAAAGTAGATGACAGTTGGTTATGGCACAAAAGACTATGTCATATAACTTTTGATAACATAGTAAAGATAAGTAATGTAAAGGCAATAAGAGATCTTCCTAGCATTGCAAAACCAATTGATGCAATATGTAGGGAATGTGTGATGGGAAAGCATGTAAGGAATTCATTTAGAAGTAAGAATAATTTGGTAGAGAACAAGTTGGATCTGATACATACAGACCTATGTGGACTAACTCAAACAAGATCATATTATGGTGAAAGGTATTTCATTTTGTTTGTTGATAATTTTTCTAGAATGATGTGGGTTGCATTCTTAAAGGACAAATCAGAAGCATTTGACAAGTTCAAAATATTCAAAGCTAAGGTTGAAAATGAGTTTGGATTGAAGATTAAATTTCTAAGATCAGATAGAGGAGAAGAATTCACCTCTAATAGATTTTATGAGTACTATGAAGAATGTGGGATAAAGAGATAGCTAAGTGCCCCTAGAACCCCTCAGCATAATGGAATTGTAGAGAGAAGGAATAGGATCATTCTTGACATAGCACACACCATCATGATAGAAGGAAAGGTTGCACACACCTATTGGAGAGATGTGGTCAATGCAGCAATCTAAACTATCAATAGAATTCAATTAAGGCTAGGCACAGACAAGACACCTTATGAGCTATGGTTTGGGAATGTACCTACAGTGAAATACTTTAGAATCTTTGGAAGCAAGTGCTACATCAAGAGAGATGAAGAAATTGGCAAGTTTGATACAAGAAGTGATGAAGGTATTTTTCTTGGTTACTTTACTAAAAGAAAAGCTTATAGATGTTTTAATCTAAGATTGAAGAAGATCATTGAAAGTGCTCATGTTAAGATTGATGAGAAGTTTATGATTCAAGAGAGATACCATGATTATGCACCTATGATTGAAGAAGAACCTAGACCTACCAGTAGTGAAGCAGTTGTTGAAGAAATGTTTGATAGCATAGATGTTCTATTCAATGACCCTGAAACAAGTGGAGAAGAAACACAAAAGGCAGATGAAAAAGTCACACCTAATGTTCCTAAATTCACATCTATATATCATTCAAAGGAAGATATCATTGGAGATCAAAGAAGCAAAGTCATGACAAGATCAAAAGCAAAGAGTTCCACAACAAATGAAGAGGTATGTTTACTATCATAGATTGAGCCCTTAAGTGTTGAAGATGCATGCAATGATTCAGATTGACAAGAAGCAATGAAAGAAGAGCTAGATCAAATAATTAAGAATGATACATGGGAATTGGTCCCTAGGCCTAGTGATAAGAATGTAATAGGAACAAAATGGATATTCAGAAATAAGATGAATGAAGATGGAACAGTGGTAAGAAACAAAGATAGATTAGTATGTAAAGGGTATGCGCAAAGAGAAGGAATTGATTATTCAGATACATTTACCCCTGTAAGTAGATTGGAAGCCATAAAGTTGTTTCTAGATTATGCTACATACAAAAACTTTAAGGTATACCAGATGGATGTTAAGTCAGCATTCTTGAATGGAGAGTTGAAGGAAGAAGTATACATTGAGCAGCCAGAGGATTTACTTTATTAGACAAACCTAATATGGTATGTAGATTGAAGAAAGCCCTGTATGGACTTAAGCAAGCCCCTAGAGTATGGTATGAAAAACTTGATGGTTACCTGACTAAGATTGGATTCAAGAAAGGAGTAGCAAATTGTAACTTATTCATAAGAGAGACATCTGATGGACTATTGTTAGTTGCTATATTTGTTGATGACATTATATTCAGTGGTAATGAAAATCTTAGTGCAGAATTTGCTAAGGAGATGCATAATGAATTTGAAATGAGCATGATTGGTCCTATCAAGTACTTTTTGGGATTGAATGTGCAGCAGACAGACAAAGGAATATTCATAAATTAGACTAAGTATGTAAAAGAGATCTTGAAGACATTCAAGATGGATGATTGCAAGCCAGTAAGTACCCCTATGATAACAAGATGCAAGCTTTCAAAAGAAGATGATTCACCAGCAGTGGAAATAACCTTGTATAAGTCTATGATTGGAAAACTTATATATCTTACTCAAACCAGACCAGACATTTCCAATGCAATTGGTATTGTTGGAATATTTGTAGCAGAACCTAAGCAAAGTCATCTCATGGTAGTAAAAAGAATATTCAGATACTTGAATGGAACATCAAAAGAAGAATATGTAGCAACAACATTAAATTCACTACTACATTTGGGGCCAAATTTTGATAGAAGTTTTCGACGGGTAACTTTTTCTTACAAATTTGGTGTTTTTTTTTTGTAATAGGCCCTGATGATGTTGGTATTCTAATGGGTGTTTAATTAACCATCAAAACTCTGACAGATTTGGGCTATAAATTTAAAAAAAAAGTGAAACAACCTCCTCATTTTTATTTCAATTGGATAGAGGGAGCGGGAGAAAAGGAGCGAAAGCTGAGCGCGGGAGAAGGTATGTGATTTCTTCATCTTTCGAGCCTCTAGCATCATATTTGAATGCACTTAATTTTATTTGATCATGAATGCTCTCTAAAATGATCGCATTCTATTGGTGTCATGCCATAGCCAGTGCTTTATCTCTATTATTTGATGTTATTGGTGCTTGTGCTCAAGGATATCGATTCACTGTATTCAAATGTTTGGATTCACATTTGTTGATATTACTGGCATATATGTTTAATGACGCCATTGTAAATTTTTGTCACTGAAATGACCGCATTCTACTGGTGTCGTGCCCTAGCCCATGCTTTAACTCCATTATTTGATGTTATTGGTGCTTGTGCTCAAGGATATCCATTTTTTTGAAATGTTGACTATGGTTATCAAATGGACAGCCCGTGAGCTTCTAGCTAGGTGCCATTTGTATTGATAGCTTAGGGCATCAAATGTATTGTATCATTGATAGTTGATACTTTGTTAAAAGGAAATAGGACAAAGAATGATTTTTATTTAGTTTCTCTATTTTGATCCCTAAGTGGCTTACAACCCTAGAGAAGTATATGCAAATTTACGGATGTAGTTGCAGGATACATAGCAGCCAATAATTCACAATAAATCCATGCATCCAATTTGAATAGAAATTAATACAAAGAACTAGGTTCCTCCAATGGCCCAATCATCTGGACCTTGACTGTCCCCTCAACCAATGACACTTCAAAATCATGTTATCATGCAATCAGTGAGTGATCCTTCATTCTCCTGGTGAGCTTCTAGGTAGGTGCCATTTGTATATTTGATAGCTTAGGGCATCAAATGTATATTGTATCATTGATAGTTGAGACTTTGTTAAAATGAAATAGGACAAAGAATGATTTTGATTTATTCTTTGTAATTTGATCCCTAAGTGGCTTACAACCCTAGAGAAGTATATGGATATTTACGGATGAAGTTGCAGGATACATAGCAGCCAATAATTTACAAGAAATCCATGCATCCAATTTGAATAGCAATTACTACAAAGAAATAGGGTCCTCCAATGGCACAATCATCCGGACCTTGACTGTCCCCTCAACCAGTGACCCTTCAAAATCGGGTTATCATGCAATCAGTGAGTGATCCTTCATTCTCCTAGTCTGCCCTACATCTAAACATATTGGAAATACACAATACAATGATAACAATTCTTTCACAATCCCCCTTCCCTCAAGGAATACTATCAACCATCCCTTCCACATAGCATTTCACTATTTTATGAGTGGATTATGTAGGAACAATTAACATTAAACAAGGAGAAAACTCCTCAACACATCTTGGAAACCATTGAATTCAATAATAAATGAAACCTAACACCAACACTATTCCTTCCATAGTTGCAGGATACATAGCAGACGATAATTCATAAGAAATCCATACATCAAATTTTTATAAGGATATCCTACTAATCAATAGGAATTTTCTTGAGATGACCAATGATTATGCATTTTGATGGCAGTGTGCTAGTTCAAAAGGATAATATAAATCTGAAACAATTTTTTCTAATTTTCTCAAACCATAAATGTGGTTAAAGGGAAAATATTATGTGGAAAACCCACAAACCAAGCTAGCAAATGATTGTACATCAAATTATTCCTATATTCATTCAAGTATTGCTATGCTTCAGCTACCTGACCTTTGAGCTTCATCTAGAGGAATGTGTAGCTTTAAGATAGAGTTACTTCTTGGGCCTTACAATAGGGTGGAATATGATCAAGATTTGTTTAGGCTGTATCTTTGTTAGTCCCATTGTTAGGCTCTTATAGTTCATGGTTTGAATCTATTATGGTTGTGTAAGGGATTTGTAGATGCTTTTTCTAACATAATTATTGTTCACCATGATTGGAACAACTAGTTGTTGGCTATTATACACATGAATCATATCTATCAATGGTTCTTTGTGTTCAAGAATTCGTTGATCAATCTTTGAGATTTATTGTCCCAGCTTTAAAAGAGTGATAAAAGATATAGTGAGTGCTATCTTTTCCAAGTGTTTTGTGGGTGCCATTATCTTCTAGGAGTAATTGTTGGAACCAAATTATGTTCTTTTCCTCTAGTAAATATTGTAGACACAGCCATCTTCTTGGTGAAGGGTTTCTTCCATCCCCATGAGGCACTATTGCATGGTTTCCATTCCCTTGTAGTTTACTGAACCTAATTTAATACAAGTGTGCACTATTTTGGATTCCATAATTTATGGCCCCTACACTGTGGTTGTTAGCCTAATTAAGATAGGCCTACCTTTGCATATAATAAGAGGCCAACATGAAACAAAAATCCAGAGGTTAGGGGGTTGTTCCCTGTCCATAATTTATTATTTAAGTGCTAAGTGATGATGGGTATATTGTGTAATTCATATGTAATGTCCCCTATCAGGACCTTAATTTATCCTAAATTTATCAATTAGGTTTTGGATTGTTATGTCCATGATAGGATTAGTCATTTTATCTGATTAGATTTAGTTATATTTAACACTCATATCCAACCTTATTACTATTTTAACTCCATGAAGGGAAGCGTAAACATTATCCAAGGTGCCTAGAGACCAATTGCAATGGGCTCCCTCAAAGTTTACAGGTCCAAGCCCAAACTATTGGGATGCTGACCCCCACCTTATTTTGGGACAGATAGCCATTGCTTGGATTTAGACAAGCCCCTCCTTGGTAACACTTTAGTCTTCCTTAGCTAAATAGTAATAGGTTCTATATATATGTTCTTAGTTTATTTTAATTAATATATATATTATCAATGTAGATGTTTACTCATTTATGAGCACTATATATATAAATAATCTTGATTATCAATAACGATATATATTGATTGTCATTATGAGAATATATGAATATATATATATATTAGATCATTGGAATATATAGTATAGATTATTTAGATATATAATTCAGATATTTCATATATATAATTTCTATATCAGATACCACTGACAAGGGATTATATATTTATAATCACTCAGATCTGTGCTCTGCCTTATACACTAATAAGTGATGTATATGTTTATATATATATATATATATATATATATATATATATATATATATATATATATATATATATATATATATATATATATATATATATATATATATATATATATATATATATATATATATATATATATCAGAGAATCGATATCAGTCTAGTAGTATACATAATTATTTATATATATATATATATATATATATATATATATATATATATATATATATATATATATATATATATATATATATATATATATATATATATATATATAATAAATAATGTCTGATATTCATTCCCTTATATCTCCCCCATTAATTGTGAGATTGTTTAATATATATACATAAAGTTAAATCCTATATGTTCTGGTTGTTTGACTTATTGCCAGATGCTGAATACAAATTTATTAATCTATCAGTATTTTCCTCTATAATGTTCTCTTCCCTACGTAGGGTAACAAATATATTTTATATTCTCTCTTCTTCAATGCCTAAATTAATGATGGAGAGTTCTTTCTTATATCTTATGCTTAGGATGAGTAGTCATGTAAAAGACACGACTCATGTCTCTTCGTAAATCATATATCATTCCTTTATCAATACTAATCACTGTTATTAGTCTAAATTTTGCACCACTTTATGAAATCATATTTGTCATTTCACTTATGTGGCACCTTTTCTGCCAACTTGTCCTTGCTGACTTTGTTTGACTTCAACAATATCACTGTTCTTTATCTTTCCATCCCACTCTAATATTAATTTAGAATAATTATTAATTTTGTTTAATTAATAATTATCTATGCATTATTAATATATCGCTGATATACGACTGATTAATATTTATTTTAATTATTAATTTTGATAATTATTCATTATATATTCATTGATTGATAATTATTTATTTCAATGTTCAATATATATATTATTATACAATTATCTATTTGTTAATAACATTGCTTAATGTGATAAATATATTTATTTAATATACTTTTGATTATTTTTTAATTTATTTATCAAATTCTTAATATAGACGAGGGATATCACATCATACCTAGTGTATCTCTTTCTTTCTCTCCACATTTCACATTAGGAGTATATGTTATAAAATACTAATGAAATCAACTATAGGTCAAATCTAATCAAAATTGCAATATAAAGATTAAAATAGATCTTAAAGAAATATGGGAACCATTTTTTACAGATATTGTACAAATGAAGAGAATAATCCAAAGAGGAAATGTTTCAATGTGGAACAATTGAAGGACAATATTTTACTTTTATATGCACATTTGCAATGTTTTTGATATATTTCTGAGATAGCAAAACCATAGAAAGAATAGCATATAGAAGAAAGTAAAGAATAATGATCATACTTTGAGATATTGTGGAAAATTAAAGGAAAGAATGCTTGGTGGGGTTATCATGCAATCACTGAGTGATCCTTCATTCCCCTCTTCCAGTGACCCTTCAAAACTGGGTTATCATGCAATCAGTGAGTGATCCTTCATTCTCTCGGTCTACCTTGCATCCAAACATATTGGAAATACACAATACAATGATAAAAAGTCTTTCAAAATCCCCCTTCTCAAGGAACACTATCAACCATCCCTTCCACATAGCATTTCACTGTTGTATGAGTGGATTGTGCAGGAACAGTTAACATTAAACAAGGAGCAAACTCCTCAACACATCTTGGAAACCATTGAATTCAATAATAAATGAAACCTAACACCAACACTATTCCTTCCATTCACTTCTACCAAGAATAAAGCATTTAATCCATTCAACATTACATATAATCATTAGAGAGTTACATTTCCTAACTATGTAGAGGAATAGTCACGACCAAAATGATCAAAACTACTTTCACCCTTGCATAAGCTTTTCCAAACTTCAAGTAAAATGAGCAATATGCTATATCAAATCATTCATATTCATAGTAACCATTTGAAGGATCATTTTGTCAATGAACCCTCTGACTGTACGCCTGTGGTAGAGAAAGGAAACCTCAAAATAGAGAAAGGAAACTTAGTAAAACTAGTCTATGCCGATGTTTGTGAGGGAATCTTAGTCACGACATCAAGTATCATCTCATCATGGTCTATTCACCATGTTTCAACACCCCATTCGCTCTGATCTATTCAACTTACACCATTCTTCTTCTCTAAGACTCAAAGGCTTGAAATAGTATATGTGGTAAAAATTCATGAAAGACTAAAGAAGACCTGCTATTTGTCAGACATATCTTCATTGTCCCCCACAAAAAAATAAGTAATAACTACTCTACCCTTAATTTGTTTAATAATGCACCATATTAGATAAAGTAGGTTCTATCACACATGGCACGAACTCTCTTCAAACTCACAATATGTATCATGAGTTTTTTAGCTAACATTAGATAATTGAATTACATATGCAGGTACCTGGACTCCTTTCACAAGCATCCCACATAGTCTCATGGATCGATAGGTATAAGTCAATACACCCTATAGAGATTAATGTATTTCACATTTTGAAAAATATCTCACATTACTTGCTATCTCTCTCATTTGATGGAGTGCAGGTAGTAGCAAATAGGTATTTGTCAGATGTGTCTTCCTCGAGCGAAGAAAGTGAGTCATTTAGTATGTCTGAATTAGTAAGATCAACTAGAGGTCAAAAGACTAGAAGGAAATTCAATAGACGCATGAAATTTTTCCTTGCTCAAGGGGGGTCATGTTCTTATGATGATGAGAGCAAAGGCGACATCGAGGTGCCCTCTAGGTACCAAAATCTACAAAAACAATGGGTCCCCAAGGAACTTCCTCCAATAAACACTGATTTTAGTGTTAAAGGCAAGATATATCATATTGCACCATCGTCAATACATGGTTTGGGATTATTTTCTATGGATGGCATAAAGGTCTCTTACAACAAAGTTGTTGAATTGATGGAGTATGTTGGACCTTGTTACGATTACAAAAGTTGGATGCGAATTGTTCAATATAAAAAAAGTATGTGTAGGTATGCACTCTCGGCAAATTATATTCAACAAAAAGACAATGAGAAAAGTAAAAGAGTGGCTATATACATTGATGGAAGGCCAAAAGCATCTGGGAATATTATTGGTTTTATAAATAGCATGCGACCTCTGTCAACTATTAAGCAACCCAATTGCATATTTGAGGCGCGCGAGGGAAATCATGTATTTGTATGTGTGATAAAATCAATAAGTGTAGGGGAAGAGTTGCTTATTGATTACAATTTGAATTGCATAGATACAAATGATGTCACTATCATTAGGGTGCAGGTACATACTATGTACCATTAAATAATTGAGTTTTTTTGCCAAACACATTTAGAGAGTCTCCTCACCATCCATCTCATCTCCATCATCATCTTCTAATGAAATTTATTAATGTAGTCCTTTCTAATTATTGGTTAACTTTAAATAATAACACGGGACCACAATATGGAGCAACCACATAGTGGGGACAATGATGTGCATGCATGCACTTCTTCCCAGCAGGTAAACCTCTTTGTTATTGAACTACAAATTAGATAGAAGAAAAATGTCAAATAAAGTTTTTTATTATATTCTTTTCATCACTGTTTTAGATTAATTCTAATAGTGTTAGTAATATTGTTGTCACAGACAGGTGGTTAGTAGAGAAAGGGAAAGGAACCTGCAATCCTTGAAGAGGAGTCCTTTGACAAGGACCTAGTTGTTGATTTCGGTGCTTGTGATGAGCTGGCCTCTGCAATTAAAAAATGCCTCCACAAAATTGGAAATAGATTGGCTGAATTGGCATCTATATTCCCTCTGACTCTTGAGTCACAAAAGAGGGCAACTAAACTGATGCATCTATCTCAAAATTACCGAGTAAGTGTTAATGTAATTTTTAATTATAACAAAAGTTCAATAATAGTTTTTATGTTATAGTAGTCTTTTATGTCATTAGAAAATAAGTGGATGTGTTGCTTTTATAGCTTTTTTTGCGTAATTTTGATCCTTGTGGCCATGATGAGGGTACTAAAGCTGGTTCAGGTAGATCGCATGTTGGACTATATTTTTTTTACTCTCTAACAATATTGTCCATGCTAATCACTAGTTTTATTATGCTCTAACAATCTTATTCTTCAACACATGTCAATGATCATTTACTATCACTGCCTCATACGATGGCAGGCTCAGATGTATCGCGTCCTGTAATGTCAGCAACATAGAGCATGGCCACAGATGCCATGGCACCACCTACTCATACAGGTATTCTATTTTCTCTATCATTATATATATGTTTATTTCCCTTGAAGTGTTCTTTCTTAGGGCCATTTCGTAATGGATTCAATTTACGCAACAGGGGATCCAACACTTGATGGTGATTTTCTTGGATGTACTAGTATTGCTAGTATGGGAACAGTGAAGGATTGCATATTGCTTGTGTCCGAAGAAGGATTTCCCTTGAAAATAGCAAAACTTCCAAGTACTTTAAAGATTGGACCTTTCTTTTACTATACAATCATATGTTAATTACACCTTGCATTCAATATGAGAAGCTTACATCTATTGTGTTATTATTTTATACTATTATATCCTTTGACTAATGATCCCATGATTATTTTGTAGGGAATGATGTTTTTTATAGTAAACTTAATGATGAGTGTTTGCGGATATTCGGGCCCACCATCTATACAGGGTGAAACATCATATCCGAACTAAAACCCCAATCCACTATTTTGATTTCATATCATTGCTAGGATAGTTATCATTACATCCATTTTTTAATCTAACACTATTTTCTTTCTTAAAAGGTGGAAAACCCAAAATCAAAAGTTAAAGGATGATCTCATAGAGAGTATGACAAACTTGTTTGGACCTCGTGCATTTGAGAAGGGTAAGCTCCTTCAAAGAGTCAAGATATGTTTGAGGTATATTAGGGACCAGTATAGGTGTACATTAACCAAAAACCCACATTACCAGTGCCCCCCTTGCATTCCTGATTTAGAGTGGAAATCTATTATTCTGGATGCGAATGAGAAAATTGAAGTAAAAAAAGGAAATACACCACCAGAGAACAGAAGAAGGTATGTGATACTGTTAAGAATGTAATTGTGTACTAAATACTCTTCATATTTATATGAACTAACATATTTCAATCTCTTCATAGATTGCCTGACACATCAAAGGCAACAAAGGCAAGATTGCAAAAGCACAGGCAACACAAGCTAGGCTCTGGTGGTTATTCGAAACTTGTTGCATGAGTTGTAAGTGTTGGAAAAATACAATCTTTACATGACTTTTAACACTGAAAATAATTCTTTGATCTTAAAATATTTATTTATAATTTGAAATCTTTTTTTGTTTTGACGAAACAATAAAATAAAATTTGATGATACCAAGCAAAAATGTAGGGTTCGGAGTTCAATATAAGTATCACAGAAGAGGACAAGAAAATTGGCTTCCAACAAGGCTATAAAGTCGTGGCAGAAAGAATAAGATGTATCGCTTCTCATACGATGGCAGGCTCAGATGTATCGCGTCCTGTAATGTCAGCAACATAGAGCATGGCCACAGATGCCATGGCACCACCTACTCATACAGGTATTCTATTTTCTCTATCATTATATATATGTTTATTTCCCTTGAAGTGTTCTTTCTTAGGGCCATTTCGTAATGGATTCAATTTACGCAACAGGGGATCCAACACTTGATGGTGATTTTCTTGGATGTACTAGTATTGCTAGTATGGGAACAGTGAAGGATTGCATATTGCTTGTGTCCGAAGAAGGATTTCCCTTGAAAATAGCAAAACTTCCAAGTACTTTAAAGATTGGACCTTTCTTTTACTATACAATCATATGTTAATTACACCTTGCATTCAATATGAGAAGCTTACATCTATTGTGTTATTATTTTATACTATTATATCCTTTGACTAATGATCCCATGATTATTTTGTAGGGAATGATGTTTTTTATAGTAAACTTAATGATGAGTGTTTGCGGATATTCGGGCCCACCATCTATACAGGGTGAAACATCATATCCGAACTAAAACCCCAATCCACTATTTTGATTTCATATCATTGCTAGGATAGTTATCATTACATCCATTTTTTAATCTAACACTATTTTCTTTCTTAAAAGGTGGAAAACCCAAAATCAAAAGTTAAAGGATGATCTCATAGAGAGTATGACAAACTTGTTTGGACCTCGTGCATTTGAGAAGGGTAAGCTCCTTCAAAGAGTCAAGATATGTTTGAGGTATATTAGGGACCAGTATAGGTGTACATTAACCAAAAACCCACATTACCAGTGCCCCCCTTGCATTCCTGATTTAGAGTGGAAATCTATTATTCTGGATGCGAATGAGAAAATTGAAGTAAAAAAAGGAAATACACCACCAGAGAACAGAAGAAGGTATGTGATACTGTTAAGAATGTAATTGTGTACTAAATACTCTTCATATTTATATGAACTAACATATTTCAATCTCTTCATAGATTGCCTGACACATCAAAGGCAACAAAGGCAAGATTGCAAAAGCACAGGCAACACAAGCTAGGCTCTGGTGGTTATTCGAAACTTGTTGCATGAGTTGTAAGTGTTGGAAAAATACAATCTTTACATGACTTTTAACACTGAAAATAATTCTTTGATCTTAAAATATTTATTTATAATTTGAAATCTTTTTTTGTTTTGACGAAACAATAAAATAAAATTTGATGATACCAAGCAAAAATGTAGGGTTCGGAGTTCAATATAAGTATCACAGAAGAGGACAAGAAAATTGGCTTCCAACAAGGCTATAAAGTCGTGGCAGAAAGAATAAGAAGTGCACAAGGTTCTACTGATGGATCCGTCAAGGTAAGTAAGTTAAATAGATGATATTTCAAATTTAATTATTTACCAATTAGTTTATTTGATGTTAAGTTCCAACATAAAGTGAGTAAATTTGTTTTAAGTAAGAAAACAATGATAACATGAATGCGTATGAAATTGAAATGCAGCTTGCCGATTCTTGCTGTACACAACCTATGGGTGTTGATGAAAATGAGGATGTGCATCACAGTAATACAAGTAAACATCTTAAATTGATTGGTGTAGTAATAAAAATTTAATTGAAATTGGTGTTTGGATTAATGTAACAATTTGTATTGCATTTGTAGAGAGTGTAGAGGATGTTGTTAATGAGCATGTTGAGGTTGAGGCCGAGGCCAGACAAGCTGACCTCGATGTTGATGATGTGACTAGATCAAGTAAAGAGCTATATGATTATGGCTTGTAAAGTACTGAAATACTTTAAAATGTTTTTAATTTAACCCTTTTATATGTTATTGTAGATGACCTGCCTTTGCATCAACAAAGAACTAGGTGTGCATTGAGATCTAATGAGAGGGTAGATGATCATGATGATGATATTGATACTCATCTTAATGATTACATCTTAAAAACTAGAAATCAAAAGAAAAAAAAGAAATGATTGTCATCTATGCACTTTAATTGATAATGACTGATTTTTATATGCCAATGAATTTAATTATGTGGTAGTGAATGTTCATAAATTTTATAATGTGTTAATGAATGTTATCATGTGATAATTAATGAATGTCACATTTTATTAATGTGTGAATGAATGTTAGATGTTAGATGAACTTTAGAATGTTAGATGAATTTTATTAGATGAACTTTAGATGAATGTTAGATGAACTTTAGATGTTAGATGATATTTTCTAATGGCCGAAATAATGAATGAATGTTAGATGTTAACGGGGAATTTAGAGTGATGTTGGGAGGGGGGCGTGGGGCCAAATGAGCTTCCACCTTCACGTGGTTGGCCCTGTTTAGTATAGAATATAAAACTATTCTCAAAACAAAGTGAAGCTCAATAAGTTTGTTTCTTATATAGGGTCTCAAGTGTAGCTTTTATCCCACTCTCAACATTGCAAGGCTTCAAGTGGTGTTCTGATATTGGTTTCTCCATCTCCCACTGACATATTTTCTTTCTCCTAACACTGAGCTATGATACATGGATGAGCAGAAGATGTCCCTTACAGGCTACACATATATAATATGGTAGATCTAGGGAACAAATATACTACAACATAGAATGAGTCAACTTGAATCTATAGTTTCTTCATTCACAATGAAAATTCAAATTACAAGCCATATTTTAGATTTAATATTCATATTTATCTTCATCATGATCATAGCCATCACGGTCAACATTTGGTTCGACTTCATTTGAACCACAGTCCATGTCGGGTACCACTATAAGGCATGGAGTGTGGTCATACCCATGTTACCATAATAATGAGTTAGCCTATAAAATTATGAATAAAATACCTCGTGTATCATATTTATAATACTGCAAGTGCAGTCGGGATTGGCCCAAGCACCCAAGTTCCTACCAAAGGAACCCAAGTTGAACTCAAAGGAGAACAAAAATAGAATCGAAACCCAGCCTCAAACAAAGAACTAGATAACTTGGCTTTTTTCTAATTCAAGTTTATTTCTGAATTCTTCTCCAATTCCAACCTGATTATTCCATATTTTGTTTTCCAATTTTCTTTCTTCCTCACTCCAAATTCAAGGATCACCACCCATGACTTATGTTGTTATTTCCTTTTACTAATTGTGCTATTTCAAGGATCACCACCCATGACTTGGTTAAGATGATGAATGCTGGCAATGACTTTATTACCAAGGAATAACCGCCTGCCATTAATGAATATTAATGATCATTGTTTCCTAAGGGTAATCATTGTTTGTGTATGTTGATCACCCAAGTCTTTGGCTGTGATTTGCATGCTATGAGGTTTGTCAGAAGTGGGGGTATGACATGCTGGTTGGATTATAACATATTGACACTTACACCATGAAAAAGACAAATAATTAAATAGAAAGAGAGGACCAACTGAACCATCTTGTGGTCAGTCTATATCACATTGAGAAACAACATCAAGACTTGAGAATCAAAACAATCAAAAGTTTCTTCAAGACCATGAATGATCAACAACATTCCATTAGAAAACAAAACACTAATCTATATTATCATCAAGCCATAAAATATGTCTTTAAAGTTTAGAAGCATCACAAGAACTTTCAAGAAACATAGTACTATCCAAGGACCAAAATGAATACCCTCCAAATGATTATGATTATGTTGATGTTGATGTCTATAATTTATGTCTAATGATTATGATGATGTTGATGTTGATGTCTATAATTTATTTCACTTACTGATGCTTGCCTAGATTGAATTTTGAATTGCCAAGCTGGAGAATGCTTTCAAAGTTTAGGGTCTGTTCTACATGATACTCTTAGTTACAACTCAAATGCAACTCAACATATTTTTGATGCTGGGCAACCCACTGCAGAAACTCATCCGCAGGTGAAATTTAATGTTGTGAATCTTGGCATTGTTAATGTTATTACTTTTCCTCACGTTTCATATTTGTGAAAATGTTTCTTGGCACTATCTTATTCTTATTACAATGTTCTTTGTTGTGGGGTAGGAGGTCAATCTTCATTGTCTTCATTGTGGGGGACAGTGAAGATTTCTCTGACAAATAGCAGGTCTTCTTTAGTATCTTATAATAACATGCTAAACTGATAAAGGTGTTATGGGCATTTAATCTGTAATTACTAATAAACTAAGCATATTATTACTATGCTTAATGTTCCATTTAAATGCATTTAACACAAAAAACAAATTTACTAAATTGAACCAATCACATGTTTACAACAAAGATGTGTTGAGGAGTTTGCTCCTTGTTTAATGTTAATTGTTCCTGCACAATCCACTCATACAACAGTGAAATGCTATGTGGAAGGGATGGTTGATAGTGTTCCTTGAGGGAAGGGGGATTGTGAAAGACTTGTTATCATTGTATTATGTATTTCCAATATGTTTGGTTGCAAGGCAGACCAGGAGAATGAAGGATCACTCACCGATTGCATGATAACCCGGTTTTGAAGGGTCACTGGAAGAGGGGATTGAAGGATCACTCAGTGATTGCATGATAACCCCACCAAGAATTATTTCCTTTAATTTTCCACAATATCTCAAAGTATGATCATTATTCTTTACTTTCTTCTATATGCTATTCTTTCTATGGTTTTATTATCTCAGAAATATATCAAAAACATTGCAGATGTGCATATAAAAGTAAAATATTGTCCTTCAATTGTTCCACATTGAAGTATTTCCTCTTTGGAGTATTGTCTTCATTTGTACAATATCTATCAAAAATGGTTCCCATATTTCTTCAAGATCTATTTTAATCTTTATATTTCAATTTTGATTAGATTTGCCCTATAGTTGATTTCATTAGTATTTTATAACATATACTCCTAATGTGAAATGTGGAGAGAAAGAAAGAGACACACTAGGTATGTATTACATGATATACTCATCATCACTTAGCACTTTAAATAATAAATTATGGACAGGGAACAACCCCCTAACCTCTGGATGTTTGTTTCATGTTGGCCTCTTATTATATGCAAAGGTATGCCTCTCTTAATTAGGCTAACAACCATAGTGTAGGGGCCATAAACTATGGAAACCAAAATAGTGCACACTTGTATTAAATTAGGTTCAGTATACAACAAGGGAATGGAAACCATGCAATAGTGCCTCATGGGGATGGGAGAAACCCTTCACCAAGAAGATGGTTGTCTCTGCAATATTTACTAGAGGCAAAGAACATAATTTGGTTCTAGAAATTACCCCTAGAAGATAATGGCACCCACAAAACACTTGGAAAAGATAGCACTCACTATATCTTTTATCACTCTTTTAAAGCTAGGACAATAAATCTCAAAGATTGATCAATGAATTCTTGAACACAAAGAACCATTGACAGATATGATTCATGTGTACAATAGCCAATAACCAGTTGTTCTAATCATGGTGTCCAATAATTATGTTAGAAAAAGCATCTACAAATCCCTTACACAACCATAATAGATTCAAACCATGAACTATAAGAGCCTAACAATGGGACTAACAAAGATACAGCCTAAACAAATCTTGATCATATTCCACCCTATTGTAAGGCCCAAGAAGTAACTCTATCTTAAAGCTACGCATTCCTCTAGATTAAGCTCAAAGGTCAGGTAGCTGAAGCATAGCAATACTTGAATGAATATAGGAATAATTTGATGTACAATCATTTGCTAGCTTGGTTTGTGGGTTTTCCACATAATATTTTCCCTTTAACCACATTTATAGTTTGAGAAAATCAGAAAAAATTGTTTCAGATTTATATTATCCTTTTGAACTAGCACACTGCCATCAAAATGCATAATCATTGGTCATTTCAAGAAAATTCCTATTGATTAGTAGGATATCCTTATAAAAATTTGATGCTGGATTTCTTGTGAATTATCGACTGCTATGTATCCTACAACTATGGAAGGAATAGTGTTGGTGTTAGGTTTCATTTATTATTGAATTCAATGGTTTCCAAGATGTGTTGAGGAGTTTGCTCCTTGTTTAATGTTAACTGTTCCTGCACAATCCACTCATACAACAGTGAAGTTACAAAACTGAACCGATGGCATGTTTACAACAAAGAAATAAAATGATAATAATATGCTAAAAATTCTATTCTGTTTAATACATGCCAAAGGACCGCATTGTAAATTGTTGTCACTGAAATGATCGCATTCTACTGGTGTCATTCCCTAGCACGTGCTTTTACTCCATTATTTGATGTTATTGGTGCTTGTGCTCAAGGATATCCATTTTTTTGAAATGTTGACTGTCGTTATCAAATGGACAGCCCGTGAGCTTCTAGCTAGGTTCCATTTGTATTCATAGCTTAGGGAATCAAATGTATTGTATCATTGATAGTTGATACTTTTTTAAAATTAAATAGGACAAAGAACAATTTTTATTTAGTTTCTCTATTTTGATCCCTAAGTGGCTTACAACCCTAGAGAAGTATATGCAGATTTACGGATGCAGTTGCAAGATACATAGGAGCCCATAATTCATAATAAATCCATGCATCCAATTTGAATAGAAATTAATACAAAGAACTAGGGTCCTCCAATGGCCCAATCATCCAGACCTTGACTGTCCCCTCAACCAGTGACCCTTCAAAACTGGGTTATAATGCAATCAGTGAGTGATCCTTCATTCTCCTAGTGAGCTTCTAGGTAGGCACCATTTGTATATTTGATAGCTTAGGGAATAAAATGTATATTGTATCATTGATAGTTGAGAATTTTTTAAAAGGAAATAGGACAAAGAATGATTTTGATTTAGTTTCTCTATTTTGATCTGTAAGTGGCTTACAACCATAGAGAAGTATATGCAGATTTACGGATGCAATTGCAGGATACATAGTAGCTGCTAGTTCACAACAAATCCATGCATCTAATTTGAATATAAATTAATACAAAGAAATAGGGTCCTCTAATCATCAGGACCTTGACTATCCCCTCAACCAGTGACCCTTCAAAACTGGGTTATCATGCAATCGGTGAGTGATCCTTCATTCTCTCGGTCTCCCCTGCAACCAAACATATTGGAAATACATAATATAATGATAAAAAGTCTTTCAAAATCCCCCTTCCCTCAAGGAACACTATCAACCATCCCTTCCACATATCATTTCACTGTTGTATGAGTGGATTGTGCAGGAACAGTTAACATTAAACAAGGAGCAAACTCCTCAACACATCTTGGAAACCATTGAATTCAATAATAAATGAAACCTAACACCAACACTATTCCTTCCATTCACTTCTACCAAGAATAAAGCATTTAATCCATTCAACATTACATATAATCATTAGACAGTTACATTTCCTGACTGTGTAGAGGAACAGTCACGACCAAAATGATCAAAACTACTTTCACCCTTGCACAAGCTATTCCAAACTTCAAGTAAAATGAGCAATATGCTATATCAAATCATTCATATTCATAGTAACCATTCAAAGGATCATTTTGTCAATGAACCCTCTGACTGTACCCCTATGGTAGAGAAAGGAAACCTCAAAATAGAGAAAGGAAACTTAGTAAAACCAGTCTATGTCGATGTTTGTGAGGGTATAGTCATGATAAGTGCCTCTCAAACCTCTCCAAACATGTAAGATTTTCTTTAAATACTTTATTGATCTCTTCTAAACATTAACCAAAT
This sequence comes from Chamaecyparis obtusa, assembly GCA_027943335.1. NCBI lineage: Eukaryota > Viridiplantae > Streptophyta > Pinopsida > Cupressales > Cupressaceae > Chamaecyparis > Chamaecyparis obtusa. Next base: position 220,018 of record BSBK01003197.1, read on the forward strand.
CAAACCTACATTTGAATCCACACACAATAACCCCAAAATGAAGGGTTTTGTATCCTTTAATGAATCTCAGTAATTGGTAGCGCATGGACAGTCAAACCAGTAGTCTCCAAAGCATTCAATAAGTGACTGGATTGTATTTAATACACACTATTCCTTCCATTCACTTCTACCAAGAATAAAGCATTTAATCCATTCAACATTACATATAATCATTAGACAGTTACATTTATTGACTGTGTACTAGAGGAATAGTCAGGAAATGTAACTGTCTAAACAATCCAAACATTTAAAAATAGTGAATCGATATCCTTGAGCACAAGCACCAATAATATCAAATAATGGAGATAAAGCACAGGCTAGGGCATGACAACAGTAGAATGTGGTCATTTCAGAGAGCATTCATGATTAAATAAAATGCAATGCATTTGAAACTTGCAGTCGAATATGATGCCAGATGCTCGAAAGATGAAGAAATCACATACCTTCTCTCGCGCTCAGCTTTCGCTCCTCTATCCAATTGAAATAAAAATGATGAGACCATTTCACTTTTTTTTTTCATAGCCAAATCTTCCTTGTACCACATGAAGAACATGCCATTGGTTCTGTTTTGTAATTTGTTTTTTGTGTAATTAGTAATTGGTAGATTAAATGCAGATAACACCTTTATCAATTTAATTAGCATGTTATTATCATATCAGATAAAGTATGTTTAAGAATTGTTGGGACTGGTCCTTTTGCGTGTATTAAACATAATAGAATTTTTAGCATATTATTATCAATCTATTTCTTTGTTCTAAACATGCCATTGGTTCAGTTTTGTAGATTTTTTTTTTGTGTTAAATGCATTTTTCATGAGGAGGCATCTTGTTCTGAGGAGATTGATGAAGATTGTGCACCTCAAAAACCAATTCATAAGGTACCAATCCATGTTTCTTATTCTCTTATATTTTTAGTTTGGTAAATCTCCTTATAAGTTTCATTTCCTTTCTTTTGATTACTATGGATGAGATATATATCTTACATTTAACATTCAACTTCTTTACATTTTAGAACATGTAGTGTGTTTTTTGAGGATTTTACCAAATCAACTTTTAATATAAACCAAAAACACCAAACTAATATCTTTCCCTTGCAACGTGACAAAATATTTGCATTTGACCAATAACTGCAAGAAATTGAATGATAAATCCACATACCTGTATCTTTGTAAAATACCTGGAACATCAAAAAGATGGCTAAGTGGCTGCCACCATGATTTTTATCTACTGAATATGGGAAATAAAAACACCAAAAGGAATTGAATAGAAAACATGATTGGTCATTTCAGAGAGCATTTATGATCAAATAAAATGCAATGCTTTCTCTCGCTCTCGATCAGCTTTCACCCACTCATTTTCTCCCACTCCTTTTCTCTACAATCGAATAAAAATAATTTGGCCGTTTCAAAATAGTGAATCGATATCCTTGAGCACAAGCACCAATAACATCAACTATTTTGATCTGTGGGTACCCTAATGTTGGCAAGAGTTCTTTTATTAATAAGATTACTCTGCAAGCTTGAAGAAGTGATATAGTTTGGCAAATGAAGAATGGAAAGACGATGATGTTCCTGAGATCATGGATGGACACAATGTTGTAGATAGAATGGGAAGACATCTTTCGAGCCTGGCCCTGGATCCTTCCACAATTGGGGTAGGATCGAGACCCAGGCTAAAAAGATGTCTTCCTTTTTGTTCTAGAATATAGGCTCTGTTGTTACAACAATGACAGACTGCGATGTACATATCACAACAATTGAGAAACATAAATGTAGGCATCATGGTCACAATTTTTTGGAGACACAACATAATTGAGTGCTATTCCCAAATGATGCAAAGCAACCACTACTTTGCATCATCTCAAAAAACCACTCAATTATTTTGTGTCTCCAAAAAATTGTGACCATGATGCCTACATTTATGTTTCTCAGCTGTTGTGTCCTAGGACCCCTTATGACCCTTTACGACTGTTTACGATCCCTAAGAATACATCTTAGAGGTCTTAAAATGTCGTAAAGGGTCATAAGAGGCTCCTAAGAGGGGCTAGGTGAGCTTCCACCTTCACGTGGTTGGCCCTGTTAAGTAGAGAATGTTAAACTATTCTCGAAACAAAGAGAAGCTCAATAATTTAAGGTCTCAATCCATGGAGATGCTAAAAAAATGATGAGAATCAATGATGGAGAGTTTTTAGATTCTAAGAAGACGTATATGGAGTGGAGGCCAGATTGAGTACCATTGTAGAGATGATGATTTAGTAACCTACATCTATAAAACTTTCACAATTATCCCTTCTTTGGCCTCTACTCATTCCTCTTCTCAAAAATGGTTATCTAGAAACTTTGGATAGTGTTTTCTCATCCATGCACGAAATGTGCTAGTGATCATATAAAATTAATTTAGGCCTCCAATATTGATGAGATGTACAAGTGTAAAATGTTTTTGTGAGACTGTGATCAATTTCTACATTGTACATAAATGCAAGGCGGTGATTGTTCTCGACGATCGACAGGTAGCTAGGACTAAAGATAACACAACTCAAGAGACCATCATAGGTTGTCTCTTTCTTCGGTCTATATTATTGATAGAATTTTTTACCTCATCAAATTTGGGGATTTGAAAGAATTTAATAGAATATTTTCATGACAACGTATATTATTTAAGTTGACATTGCATGAATTTATCTACTTCACGCACTTGTATACTATGAAGACAGTGATAAAGAAGCATCTCCTCCCATAGCAATGCTTCTTTATCACCATCCTCATAGTCTACAAATGCGTGAAGTAGATAAATTCATGCAACGTCAACTTAAATAATATATTTTGTCATGAAATATTCTATTAAATTCTTTCAAATCCCTGGATTTGATGAGCTAATGAAAGGTAAAACATTATGTCAATAATATAGACCGAAGAAAGAGACAACCTATGATGGTCTCTTGAGCTATGTTAACTTTAATGTGCATATCCATCAGTTTTTTGACAATTCATAATTAATTCCAACATAAGTGCTATGCATTCAACAGACAAAATGTCAGAAAAAAATAATTTTTGACATTTAGTGCGACAGTAATGCTATACGTTTGACAGGAAAACCTATCGGAGAATAGTGCATAACTGTTGCTATTCCGACAATTTAAGTGTCGTAAAGAGAATATTTTTTATAGAACTTTTGACAATGAGGCCATATCACCGACAGGTAGATCTATCAAAATATGATGCTAACTATCGGTATTCCAACAGTGATACCATCAAAATTAATATGGTTCGACAGTCAGTTCTGACAGGGATTGTATATTTCGATAGGTCTTGTTATCAGAATTTTGATGGATGAATCGGAGGAAATGCCATTTTGAAGTTGTTGTCATTTACAACTTTTCGATGTGAGAAGGTGTCAGGAAACTGATAGGTAGGTCTTCTATCGCAATCTTCTACGCAAAAATGGCGACGGACTCATGTGTCGAAATTCTGACAAATGAGCGTTGCAAATCTGACAAATGGCCGTTGAAATTTGGCCCCAAATGTAGTGGTGATTGTATCTCTCAGTCAATAGCAGAAACAAAATATGTAGCAGCAACATTAAATTGTTCTACAATTGTGTGGATCATGCAGATGATCAATATGTCAAAGAATCCTGTGATGCATGCAAAGACAAAACACATTGAGATAAAATATCACATCCTAAGAGAGAAAGTAGTAGAGAAAGAAGTAATGGTGGACTATGTGAGTACAAAAGATCAGCTAGCAAACATATTCACAAAGCCTTTACCTAAGGATACTTTTGAGTATCTCAAGGAGAATCTGGGAGTAATTCCCTTCCCTGAATCTGATTAGAGATAGTAGGAGTGCATCAATCCTTAGTGACTGATGAAAGGTTGACTACTCTACCTCAGGAGTAGTACTGGTGCTTAATGTTTTTGGCGCTCTTTTCCATTGATGTCAAAGGGGGAGTAGTATATAGTCATGAAAAACATAAAAAAAAGGAATATATAGTAATAAAAAAACAAGTAGAAAGGGGGAGTAAAAATACAGTCATGCGAAGAAGTACAGTTGAGGAAATGGAGAATATTGAAGAATATTGTAGGAGGTGGAGGATACTTCCTAGGGGGAGTTTTTGTTGAGGAAATGGAGAATGTTATAAAAGAATTGGACGTTTGGATTGGTGGTGTTTTTCATTCCATATGTTGCCATTAATGCCAAAGGGGGAGATTGTTGGAGATTTTCCAGCAAGCCAAATTGCTGACTGTATGTTTGTCATTGATGACAACATATGGTAAGTAGCATGCATGGAAGCTTGAAGAAAAGATATTTGAGCATATACTGCATGGATATGTTATATGCATTATATCATGGACACAAAGGTTAATAATGAGTATAGACAGTTGTGTAACAATTTATGTCAGCAGTGTTCCTAATAGAGTTACATACAGAGATCGGTATGTGATTCACCGTACGGTTATCATGGAGCTTTGTGCATTTATATGTATGTTTTAGACATATGTATGAAGCTATTTTCATGGATGCAGAGTCTAATATGTAGTAGAAGTTAAGTTATAATGTTCACAGTTGACAGTCATAGTTTCCTGAGTTTATCCAGAGGAGCCGACAGAGATTATATTGGTAAAGTAGTTGCACCTATCATCTTGGTATGTGCACTTGGATTAGTTTTTCTTGGAGAGTTAATAATTTTTGGTTAAGATCGCATGTCACAATTCAGCACAAGAAGCAAGTATCAGTTAATTTGGTGGAGCTGATAGTGTGAAGTAACGTGTTCACTCATATTAAGTTAGACAGGTCCCATTTTGTGTTGCATGCTTAGTAGAGCCAACAAAGATATTATTAGAGAGTTTTATTGTTTCTCTAATATGATTTCAAGGTGGTTCTAATATGCCAACTTGATTATATCATTTAGAGGAAAGATACTTATAGGTAGTCATTTACGATTGCTATGTATGGTTCATAGTTGAAAGAGTAGAGTAGAGTAGAGAGTGTGAAGTGTTGAGCCATCAACAGAAGGTCTATGTGACATAGTAGAGAGTATATGCTATTCATTGGAACTAATCAAGATAGCAGGTCTACACGTAGTTCACCAAGATCCAAATATAGTGTGTATCTGTTAAATTGAAGGTTGCAGCCTTCACCCCTTTAAGCAGTGTGCTCTCGAACAGTGCATCCTCACCCCTAACAGGGTTAATTGTAAAAGACTCCTAATAGGGTCCAACCCTTGACCAAGTCACTATACTTATTGCATTGTAAAGATCAACTCCTAATAGGGTTGTAAGATCTTCTAATAGGGATCATAATACACTAGTGTAGTTCTTAGTGGGTGTCAATTCCCACCGGGGTTTTTACCTATTTGGGTTTCCCCGTAAGCAAAATTATGTTATTGTGTTAAGTTTTCTTTCATTATGTTTATGGTTAATTTTCTCATATACTTAATTGGATAAAGAATTGAATCTTGTAGATAACTGATTCACCCCCCCCCCCCCCCCTCTCAGTTATATCTTGGGACTATTCCTAACAGCTTGACATATGTTGCTTGGAAGACCATGGCAATATGATAGAGAGGTAGTCCACCATGGCAAGGAGAATAAGTATTAATTCAAGAAGGAAGGGGTCACTTATAAGATACAGTCCATAATAGAGGAAGAGATAGTGAAGACAATGAACTCCAACACACTCCTCATGAGTGGAAAAGAATTCCTACATGACATGAAGCAAGAAGGAGTTAGTATGTAGTCTTGGTGAAGCCAAAGGATGAAGAGTCATCCAAACAAGCACCTATGCCTATAGAAGTTAGTCAATTCTTAGATCAGTTTAAGGATATTATTTGTGATGGGACACTAGCCACCTTACCTCTACAAAGAGCTATCAATCATTAGATTTATTTTGTACTAGGGGCGTCTTTGCCTAATAAGGCTACTTACAAAATGACACTGGAACAAAACAAGGAGATTGCAAGGCAATTCCAAAAGTTTTTGGACCAAGGTCTAATCAAAAAGAGTATAATCTGATGTGTTTTACTAGTTGGAGGATGTGCACTGACTCTAGGGTAATCAATAGGATAACCATTAGGTATAGGTTTCCTATCCCTATGATAGAAGACCTAATGGATTGTATAGGGGGTGCCAAATACTATTCTAAAATTGACCTTAAGAGTGGGTACTATCAAATCAGAATGAAGAGGGGGATGAGTGGAAATCTTCCTTCAAAACCACAGAGGGACTCTATGAGTGGTTAGTAATGCCATTTGGCCTCACAAATGCACCTAGCACCTTCATGAGGGTTATGAATGAGGTCTTGAAAGATTACATAGGTGTTTTTTAAGTAGTGTACCTAGATGACATCTTAGTCTTTAGCAAGACAAAAGAAGAGCATATGAAACACCTAGAGATTGTGATAAGGAGACTGCAAGAAGAAAAGATAACTATTAACCTTGAGAAGAGTGAGTTCAAAAAACAAGAACTTGTCTATTTAGGCTTTGTAGTCTCATAAGGTGATCTAAAAATGGATAAGAGTAAGGTAGAAGCAATTCTAAGTTGGCCTACTCCTAGAAGAGGGACTAAAGTGAGGAGCTTCCATGGATTAGCTCAATTTTATAGAAAGTTTGTGAGAAAGTTTAGTAAAATTTGTGCACATGTCCTAGATACCATAAGAGGAGTTAAGACCAAATTCATATGGACCAAGGAAGAAAATGAAGGTTTTGAGAGGTTGAAGAAGGAGATAGCTACACAAACTATTCTTGTGCTTCCTAGTTTTGATAGATTATTTGTTGTGGAGTGTGATGCCAACAATATAACTATGGGATAAGTCCTAAGCCAAGAAGGAAGACCAATAGCCTTCTTTACTGATAGATTGAATGAATCAAAGTCAAGGTATTCATCCTATGACTTAGAGCTTTATGCATTTTTCCAATCTCTTAAGAAGTGGAGGCACTATCTATTGCCTAGGGTATTTTTTGTATACACAGATAACCAAGCTTTAATCTATATCAACACATAAGAAAAGCTCATTTTGAGACACATAAAGTGGATGGAATTTCTACAGTCATACATTCACAATAAAACATAAGAAGGGGATGAACAATAAAGTGGTAGATGCACTTAGTAGGAGATTACTCACAGTTCAAGAAATCCTATTACAAAGCATAGGAGTTGAAGGATTCAAGGACTTGTATGCAGGGGATACAAATTTCTCAAAATTTTACAAGGTATGCACTAATTTTGATAATCATTTTCATAGTAAGTTTATTGAATATACCCTGCAGAATGGTTTTTTATTTAAATGAAAACAATTTTATGTTCCAAGAGGATCCATGAGGGAAAACTGCATCCAAGAGAAACATAATGGAAGCCTAAGTGGTCACTTTGGGCTAAACAAGACCCTAAATCTATTGGAGAGATTCTATCATTGGCCCAAAATGTAGAAGGATGTAAGGAGGTATGTAGAATAGTGTGGGATATGTCAAAAAGCCAAAGGTACATATTCAAATGTAGGACTCTATCATCCATTACCCAACACCTAATAGGCCTTGGGAATGCATAAACATGGACTTTATAGTGGGCTTACCTGGAACAAAAATTGGTTTGGATAGTGTGTATGTTGTAGTGGATAGATTTAGCAAGATGGGACACTATTCCTTGTAAAACAACCCATGATGCTAGTCACATTGCTCATATTTTCTTTAGAGAAGTATTAAGGATCCATGGCCTACCAATCAACATCATCTTAGATAGGGATGTAAAATTTATGGGGCACTTTTGGAAGAAACTATAGAGTAGATTGGGAACCAACTTAGCACATAGCTCTGCATATCATCCTCAAATGGATGGTCAAATAGAATTCATCAATAGGGTCCTTGGTACTTTGTTAAGGTGTTTAACTAAAGAGTATGGGAAAGGATGGGATCAAGTCATCCCTCAAGCTGAATTTGCCTATAATGACAGTACAAATAGAACCACGGGCAAGAGTCCATTTGAAATTGTATATGGACTTCATCCAAGAGGTATTTGTGAGCCTAGGGAGTTGAAGAACCATAAGGGGATTAGTGGGCATGAAGATGACTTTTCTCAATCCCTGAGGGAGGTCCATGAGCAAGTGAAGAAGAATCTAATGGAAGCCAACCAAAAGCTTAAGGGTAGGGTAGATGAAAGAAGGAGATATTTTCAATTTGAGGTAGGAGATTTAGTGATGGTGTATCTTAAGAAGGATAGACTATAGAAGGGAATTCCAAGAAAGATTCAAATGAAGACAATTGGTCCATGTAAAGTGTTGGCAAAGTATGCCAGGCTTAATGCCTATAAACTTGATCTACCCAAAGAGATATCCATCTCTTGTATCTTCAATATGAAGGATTTGATAAAGTACAAAGGCCCAGATGTAAGGGAGTGGGATTACAATACATACATGGCCAAGGATGTGGAAGAAATCAGTGTACCTATCCAAATTAAGCCTCAAGCTAAATGGATTCTAAATTCTAGAGTGAAGAAGAAGACCCGACATAAGGTTTACATGGAGCATCTAGTCAAGTGGGAGCACCAGCCTGAATCAGAAGCTACTTGGATAGAAGAGAGTGACTTCAAGAAGCATGGCATTATTTTAGAAGCCTTCACACCTCAGGTAACTTAATTTCCTTTTTGCAGGGGGAGAATGGTGCAGGAGAACCTTAGGGTCCTAGTGAAGATCCTATGAAATTTTGGCTTGTAGATGGTTCTAGGAAACCATTAGTGAATAAGGACTAAGATAAAGTCCCAAAAATGTGTGTGAGAGTCTTGTAAATAGGAGTGTCTAGTTTTTTAAGTTTCCTCCTAGACTCGGTAGTCTTAAATCAATTAACTTTCAGCATGAACCTATAAGGGTCAACTGGTCAAATGTATGGACCAGGACTTAGAATGAGTAAAAATTTAGTAAATGATATCCAAGTGTGATTTTGGATCCATTAGGTTGATTTATATTAGATTTATACAAGCTAAGAGTAATGGAGTAGCACAAATCCAAAAGTTGTAAAAGTTGCTCATGACAACTTTCCTAAAATCTTGTAAATAGCCTTAATTAGGTCTAAAGCCCGACCTTAGGGTATTAACACATAGGGAAGGGTTACATAAGACAAAATAAACCCTAATTGATGGGTTGGTGATCAAATTGTACAGACTGGTCAAGAAGAGCCACTGGTTTTGAGACTCAGAGACATTGTTTAGCCATCATCTAGACCTAAATGGATTGAATGGTCAATGTTTAATCATTGAGGAACTATTGTTTTATACATAGATACTTTGTGTGAATTAGAATTATAAAAAAAAATTCTTTTCTTTAGCATTTTGTAAATTCTTTTAGTTTTCCTGGTTTGTTGGCCTAAACAAAGGCAGTCATGTAAATATGGCTCCTTCTTGAGTTACAATGGTTGAATCCTTATGGCCACTTGGAATTGAGAAGGGAAATTTGTATACTATGTAAATATGGCTTTTAGGTTTGTTTCATGTAGGGGAGCTCATTTTTCAAGCAAGCCCTAGGCGGGTACAAAGCCATCCAGTTAGGAGCTTGCAGTGTTGCAGAGGTATTAAGATTGGTTGGATGGATTGGTATGTGCCAATCCCAATTTTGGGAGTGTAGAGGATTGAGATAAGGTCATGTGATCCAAAGGAGAAGGACAGGAGATTCCATTTGAGCATTTTTTGAGCCATTCAAAGACAGATTGGTCTAAAAGCCCTAAAAACCCTTTAAAATAGGGGTTTCATGGATATCCAATGTACGGAAACTTTAAGGAAACAAAACCTAGAAAATCTTAGAGCCTAGGTAGATCCAAGAATGAGTCCAAGGCTATCTTGGAGGCTTGTTAAGGGAAGTTATGAAAAATCCAAAATTTCAAGTTTTAGGAGGCCTAATTGAGTAAAAAGGCTACAAGGCCCAAAACATAGGAAATCAAGAACCTGATTGCAAAGCTCTTGAAGGATCAGTGTAAAGGAATAAAAATCCTATTGGAACATGTTGGAGAAGAAGTTTGGACACCTAGTACCATTCCAAGAAATAATTGATACATAGAAGCTTTGAATAGGACCCATGAGTGTGGGGAGAATTGAGGAGTAAAGAGTGTTTGAATTTGATTGGTGAGATTCAGTAGAGTTGAGGATTGCAGAAAGAATCCTCTTATTAGGGTACAGAGAGGTTTCCCTAGGAAGGCTAAGGAAAATCCTTAGGAATAGAAAGGAAGCTCTTGTAGTGAAATCTCCCCATCACTAATGATGTCCTTGCTAACATCATGGATTGTGAAACTGCCTTTTGTATTTTAGAAAAATTGTCTAATATTTATGAAGGGGATAAGACTATGAAAGAGGCTAAACTGCAAGCCTATAGGGCTAGGTTTGGAGGTTTGAAAATGACTGAGGATGAAAACATTCCTGATTACTTTCTTTGAGTCTCTAACTTTGTAGGATGAATTTGAGGATTTGGAGAAACATTGGAAGAGAGCATAGTAGTAAAGAAGGTGTTGAGGTCACTTACACCCAAATAGGATTCCATAATTTCTATTGTGGAGGAAAGAGATATAAATAAGGTAACACTTGACACTTTACATGGCATCTTTACTACTTATGAAATGAGAATTACTTTAGATCTACCTAATAAAGAATCAAAATTTAAATGTGTTAAAGTAAAAATAAATTATGAATCATATCAAGCAGATAATTTATTAAATCTACATTTGTTAGCAAACTTAGAAGAGGTTTAGGAAGGTACAGAGGAAAACTACCATTTAAATGTTTCTCTTGTAGTAGAATAGTTCATTATGATGCATAATGTCCCAATAAGGATGTTGATAGTGATGAAGAAGAAAATAAATCTTTTAAGAAAAAGAAAAAGTTGTTAGAACTACAAATGATAGACTACTTGGAGAACAAAATGGGAGAATGTGATGATGATCACCAAGCTACTGAGGTATATGTGAGACATTATATCAGTTATTATATTGTCATTGATGTCAACTAGTTTTTATTTTACTTATCATAATAGTTGTAAACATCTGAAGGAGGTAATGATTAGTGAAGGACAGGAGATATTAGCATGAAGATGAGATGTATGAGTAAGTTATGAATAAGGTATTCATTAAGAAAATTATTGATGAGTCTATGATAGTATGATAGTGATTTGATTGACTTACATGATTCTAATAAGTGTTGAAGATTAACATTATACAAGTTACTTTGGTTGGTATATGAAGAACTTAGTGTACACCAAGAAGATGTAGTGTACAATGAGTGTGGTATTAACCAAGGAGGAAGAAATTGACATATCGCGATATTGACTGAGCAGGAGAAATAAGGAGGAACATGTGATTACCGACATGAGATGATGAGTTGGATGAATCTAAAAGATTCCAAGGATAAAGACAAAGTTTTTTATGAAGATCTACGGCTGGAAAAATTCAAGGATGATTGGATGATGAAGATTAAAAATGGTTTAAGGCACAAGTTATGAGGAAGGTTAAAGAGGAAAAACCAATTATGGAGATTAAGAGGCAAAATCTACGGCTGAAATGAAAATGGTTTACATGTTTATATAAGGAGACAAGAAAGAGAGGAGAGAGAAGATCACATCCCTGTGCAAATTTTTGGTGCATACATTTAAAGCTGGTTAGATAGGTTGAAGTAAGAGCCAAGTGATTCTGCAGACCAAACTGAGTAACATAAGGAGATAATTGAGCATAACAGAGTAAGAGGAAGAAGGAGAATGAAGAGATTATGATGATCAAAATGAAATTGAGCTTAGTATAGATCTGAATACAATAAAAATAGGTTACATTTGAATTAGGTCATACACCATTTCTTTCTAACCATTTCTACAGTCAAAATCTCTTAACCAAGTGAGACTTAACCATCTTTTTCTATTGACATTCTATGAATGTTGTTTTCTTATTGACCCAAGTGAATCTATGGTCATAGAGAATTGTTAGTGATAAATCCTCTAACAAGGTCACACCTTATAGTTTCTTTGTAACCTTTAATAGGGTTGGCTCTTAACCGATATCACTTCAGAAGAGTGAAAATATTTTGGGTTACTGGTCCTAGGTGGTTTTTCCCTTAACAAGGTTTCCACGTTAAAAATCAAGTGTTAAATGTGTATGTGATGTTTTGATATTTTACTTTACACATTACATTAACTAGTTAGATTGTTATGTGTTAACTACTAGTTGGTTTACATTATCTGATAATTGGTTAATTAATCAAAAAGTCACACACAAGTTATTATTGAGTTGTTTAGTTTGTTTGTTCAAGTTGATATTATACATCAGAGAGGAATTTGGGACTGTAGGATAACTAAACATAATTGATTCACCCCCCCCCCCCCCCCCACCTCTCAGTTATCTAATAATTGGTATCAAAGCACAAGTATTTAAAGGAATAAGTTTGAAGGACTTAAGTTAAAGATCCAAAGGTGTATAAGAGAGGTACCAAAGTTGAACAAGGATAATTTCTCAACATGGAAAAGTATGATGAAGCTGTATCTATCAAACATTGGGGGTTCTGCATTATGCTATTTGGAAAATCAATTAATAGAACCTACAGGTCCTTTGACTGTCACACAGATGAAAGAAAGACAATATAATAATGCAATGATGATTGAGATTGTTTCTTCTCTATCAAATGTTGAATTTGAAGACATTACAAATTATACAACTACAAAAGAAATGTGGGACAAATTGACACTAGTTCATGGTGGAGATCAAAATGTGCTTAGGGAAAAGGCAGAAAGTTTAAGGGGAACATTTAATGATATAAAGATGAAAGAGGGTGAAACATAACTCAGTACAACAACTAAGTTAAGGAAGTGGTGAATTCTATCTGAGGAGAAGGTGGAGTTATTGATAAAGAAATTGTGGTAATCCAAATTCTCATAACACTATTGCCTTCCTATGCTATTAGAGTCTATGTAATACATGAAATGAGATTTTTACCTAGTAATGATGTTTCCCTTGATAGTCTAATTAGTTGATTGATTGTATTTGAGCTCAAAAACTTTGATAACAGTGTTTTACCTAAGGTAGAATTTGTATTTGTGTCATCTTTAAATACTAGAAGATCAAGTAATAGACATCAGATAAGAAATGGAAGTGATTATGAAGCTGAAGAAGATGAGCTTGAAGAAATAGAAGCATTAATGGCTAGAAGGCTACTAAAAGGCAAAGGAAAATATAGAGGTAAACTACCCTTGGTATGTTTCAAAAGTAAAGAGATTGTTCATATTATTGCTAGATGTCTTGGCAGGAATCATAATGAGAGGACAAGTGAAAGATCAAATGAAAGAAAGAATGAGAGAAGAGATTACCAAAATCACAGAGGTAACCGACAGCAAGGAAACAGAGAAAATCAAGACTACAGAGATAAAGGAAAAAAGGCATGCTACCTAGTTGAAGAAGATGATGATACCAAGACTAAAATTGATGAAGAAGAAGTGGTGTTTGTTGCAATGAAAGAAGATTCTGAAGAAGAAGAAGAGGAAAGGTATATAGAAAAGGAACTTATTTCTAAAGTAAGAAAAAATGATACTTGGATTATTGATAGTGGTTGCATACATCATATGACCGGTGACGATGATAAGTTTGAAACCCGTGAACATTATAATGGAGGATTTGTAAAAATAGAAAATGATACACCTTGTCAAGTGAAAGTTAAAGGATCAATATTGATAAACAATAAGATCATATGTGAAAATGCTTATTGGGTGAAAGGACTTAACTATAATTTGTTGAGTGTACCATAGTTGAATAATACAGGTCACTGAGTTGCATTTAAGAATAAAAGAGAAAAGATCTATGATGATGTTGGAAGACTAATCAGTACTGGTGAACAATCAAAAGGTGGCCTATTTTATTTGGATAATATTGAAACTTCATGTTTAATGGCTAAGAATGATGATGTTTGGTTATGGCACAAGAGGTTATGTCATGTGAATTTTGATGACATGGTAAAGATCAGTAAGAAAAGGAAAGTTAGAGTTTTACCAAGTATATCTAAGCCTAACCAAGTGATGTGCAAATAATGTCAAATGGGTAAAATGACAAAGTCTAGTTTCAAGAGAAAAAATTATTCACCTAATGCAATTCTAGATTTAGTTCATACTGACTTATGTGGTCTAATGAGAATTTAGAGCTATTATGGAGATAGATATTTTATCTTATTTGTTGATGACTTCTCTAAAATGATGTCTACTATGTTTCTAAAATAAAAATCAGATGCTTTCCAAATGTTTAAGTCATACAAAGAAAAAGTAGAGAAAGAAATTGGTAAGCAATAAAAATTCTTGAGATCTGATTGAGGAGGTGAATTCATTTCTAATGAATTTATTAAATTTTGTAATGAGCATAGAATCGAGAGACAAGTATCTGCACCAAGGACACCACAACAAAATGGGATTGCTGAAAGAAGGAACATGTCAATTGTTGATTGTGGTAGAAAATTGCTAATTGAAAAGGAGGTTGCACAAATTTATTGGAGAGAAGCTATCAGTATTGTTGTCTTTAGACTAAAACTATTACAATTGAAGAAAGAGTCAAATAAGACACCTTATGAGCTATGGTATGCTTATACACCTAATGTGAGTTATTTCAAAATATTTGAAAGTAGATGTTACATTCTGAAAGATGATAGAAATGGAAAATTTGATTCTAAAGGAGATGAAGGAATATTTCTAGGATACTCTACTAGGATTAAGGCCTATAAATGTTTGAACAAGACTACTAACAAGATGATTGAAAGTGCAAATGTGAGAGTTGATGAGTTTGTTGAGAAAAATGATGAAGAAAGCAAGAAGAAACCAGAAGACTACATAATATTTATTTACATACAAATTGAAGATCTTGATACTTTTCCCAAGAAACATCCTGGTGTCACCGAGCAATAGAATACTACCACCAAGAAACAACCTTTACAAACTGAGCAATAGTAAATAGTTACTGAGTAAAATGATGATCATGCACCAAGTGGAGAAAATATTGAAGAACAAAGATCTAAGCCTATATTAGTAAAATATGTGAGAAGACACCATCCAAAGGATTAGATAATTGGTGACAAAGAAGCAAGAATAATGACAAGAAGTAAGTTGAGGAACAATACATGTTTGGTTTATAAATTTGAACCTAGAACTGTTAAGGATGCATTGGCAAATGATGATTGGATTAAAGAAATGAATGAAGAGATCAAGAAAATATAGAAAAACAAGACATGGACATTAGTACCAAGGCCCAAAGACAAAAATGTGATTGGCACCAAATGGATTTTCAAAAACAAATTGAATGAGAATGGGGATGTTACAAGAAAAAAGGCAAGATTAGTCTACAAACATTATGCACAAGAAGGAATTGACTATGGAGAAACCTTTGCACCTATTGCTAGACTAGAAGGAGTGATAATTCTACTTGTGTATGCTTCTTATAAAGGATTTAAGGTATATCAGATGGTGTTGGAAATTTGTCTATACTGAAGTATATGACTAGATATAGTGTTTTCATTATGGTAACAAAGTCATATAGAAGTTTGGAGTCAGCGCACTAAGTGTAAAGATCAGAATTTAGTTAAGTGTTGAACACTGGACAATATACAGAGCACCAGAGACTCAGAGCATCAGTGCACGTATGTACAAATGAATTAAGGTATGTGCCCTAGAAGTTAAGGTTGTTAGACTATACTTATGCTTAGTCTAAGAGCACATAAGTAGATATGCAAAGATGTGAAAGTTACAGTCTATAGAAGTTGCACAGCCAGTGTGTGCCAGCAGCGAATAGAGCATGGAGCCGATAGTTAGTATTTTGGTTTGCGATTATAAATTAATGTTATAGAGGCTATGCGCCCATTTTATTTAGGTTTTTGACATATGTACATGTATAATTGTAAGCACGCTTAAGCCAATTCTTTTGGAAGTGTTATTTGTAATTAGTTATAAGGTTGACCTAATTGTATAATCGGTATGAGCACTTAAATATAAGGTGTGCCCATTGTATTCGGTATGGAAGTTGTAATAGAGTTGTGATAAGAAAAGTAGAGGTATGTGAAGTGAGCATAAGATGTATTAGAGCTTTGTTAGAGGTCAAAGCATCAGCACACCAAAGGAATTGATCTGACAAGTAGTGTCACAGTGAACAGTTCACCTATAGATATAGTGTGTATCTTATTCAGAAGGTTGTAGCCTTCATCATTTGAGCAATGAGCTCTAGGATAGTGAGTCCACTCCCCTAACAAGGATCATTGTAAAAGACTCCTAACAAGGTCCGACCATTAACAAGGTCTACTATACTAAAAGCATTGTAAAGCTACTCCTAATAGGGTAAAGGATCTTCTAACAAGGATCACAAAACACTAGTGCAGATTATTAGTGGGTATCAAGTCCCACCAAGGTTTTTACCTATTTAGGTTTCCCTACAACCATATTGGTGTCATGTGTTGATTTCATGTTTCATGTTTATGTGAATGTTTAATTTAGTTCTTAAGCATTTATGTTCAGCATAAAGATTAAAGTAAAAAGTTAAAATATAGTGAACATTGATTCACCCCCCCCCCTCTCAGTGTTCCCATTCCTAACAATTGATATCAGAGCTCTGGTCCTCAGCAAATAATTTTAACCACTTGAGGAGATCATGGACAAAGAAGAAATGAAACATCTAAAGAAAAATCTTGAAGCTGCTCTTGAAGACCTAGACAATTTAGAAAGAGAAATTGAAGAGCTAAAAGAAAAAGTCAGTGATGCTCAATTAGTTATCAGAAGACTAAGAAAATATTTGAAAGGACACTCTAACAGTGATCTTGAAGAAAAAGTCAAGAAGTTGAATGAATAAAATTCATCTCTATTAAGTCATCTTGAAGAATTTGATGAAAAACTGATGAACAATCAAGATGTCTACAATGAACAAGTCAAGGAGAACCTTCAACTGAATGAAGAACTAAGGGAAGCTAACTTTGAAATCCTGGAGCTAAAGAATATCAAAGAAAGCTTGGAATATGAATTGAAGAAGTCAAAGGATCATATTGACAAATTAAACACTAGTGATGAATTGGTAGAATCACAGTTGTATGCAAGAAGAATCAAAGCAGACACTAGCTGCATTGGATACAATGAAGCACAAAATTAGATTGACAGTATGTGAGCAAGAAAGGATTCACAAAAGAACTCTACTGATGATGAGAAGACTAAAGATCAAACCAAAGACAATGGTGGTCCTCCTAAGAATAAGCACAAGCAAGTAGAATGCACTTATTTTGCTTGTAACAAGCATGGAAACATTGCAAGAAACTGTACAAAGGTAAAACCTTTTAATGGTTACTATTATTCATGCAATAGATATGGTCATAGAGATATAACTTGAAAGACTAGTAAGAAGAACAGGACTCAGCAAGATCAAAGAAATCAAAATCAAACAAATGTTAGAAGTTCTTAGAATGTTACATGTCAGATATGTAACTATAATGGTCACTCGGCTAGAACATGCAGAATGGTGACTCATGTCAATGTGCCAAGGAATAATAGACCTCCAGTCATTTTTCACTCTTGTAACAAGGTAGGACATATCTCAAGGTTCTATAGATCAAGGACGCAAGGTCAGGAAAGCCCTAAAAAGACCAAAGAACCAGTTTTGGATCCTGAAGTAGAAGTCAAGTTTGTGAAAGCCTCAGACGATGTGAGCTTGATTTGGTTAGAAGGAAAGAAGGAAAAATCTGATGAGAATGTATTGGATGCATCCCAAGTGGACGCACCATCTACATCTGCATGAATGACCCTCAGGGTCATAGGGGGAGCTAATTTATCTCTAGACCCCTGCATGGCTGGTATACTCATCCTCAGAGTATGCACCTTTGGACTTAAGCTTTTGGAGTATATAGGAACTTTTGTGCAAGAGTGCACATGTTGATTGTTACCGGAACTCGAGTTTGAAAATTTGAAGTGACAGCTTGGTTTACACGAGTTGCATTAATGGACAATTTCTTACTTTAAGTACACAAAAAGTTGTTCGTTCACTCATTGCATTCATACTTAGAGCAATTGAAGAGCAACTTGAGCCTTGGAAGTTGTTGTGAAGATTTGGAGATTAAATTATCAGTGTTTGCAGTGCATTTGATTAGTTGCAAGAAACCCTAGTTCGTTGCGCCCATTCGTAAGCCGTCAGAACATCTCAAAGATCATTTGGAAAGTGAATATCAAGTAATTCATGGCCACTCCTATTGTTTTTGATGTTTCTAAGAAGAAGAGGTATGTTTTCAAGAGGTACCCATTTAAATCAACCCTAGATGATTTAGAGGGAGCTTTCTCCCACATGTCGATGGGCATCATGCATTTAGAAGACATAAGGGCTTACATCTATTGTAAGAAGGAACCTGTTGGACTAGATAGGTTAAGGGTGCACATGGACACGATGTTGAAACCAAACAAAATGTTCATGGATGAATACACCAAATGGAATGATCGCCCCATTGTTGAATATGCCACAGCATATGAATTCTATGAAACTGAATGGATAAAAATATTGTTGAGCAGAATCCATGATGATTTGTTTTGGATTGGAGATGTACTAGTAAGAATCATAGGAGACTTAATTCATGAGATGAAAGGCCTTTCTAAGACATGTGCCATCCTTCTTGTGGGTAAGGATGTCAGGAAAATAGTGGAACAAGTGTGTAAATCTAGAAGTGATAAGCATAGCATGATTATTGAGCCTATAGAGCAACCAGACATCAAGTTGATATCAATGATACTAGGTTACAGATTTCATCATACCAGTAGGGTGAATAGTGTGTCTGTGGGCACTATTCTAGCAGCCATCTGACTTGTGCAAGAAGATGGTGAGTTCAACTTGTGTGAGATCTTGCGCACATAGTTGATAGATAACATCAAGGCCATCAAACATGACAAGACTAAGGTATTCAAGTTTGGGTCCCTAATCATCTATATGTACCTTCATATAGTTGGTAAAGTGTCAAACTTGTATCTAGACAAGTCCATTCCTACCATGCCATAGATATTAAACAAGGCATCCACAAAAATCACACTAAGAGATTACATCACTTTGGAATTGAAGACCTTCAAAGAAAGGATGCAGATGAGGTATAGGATTCTTGAGAGTATTGTAGAGAAGTATAAGGATGCAATATGCTTTATAGTGGAGATTGATACTACATGTATGGAAGTTATGGAACCTAGAACTAAGTGGACTCATCTACTTGGGTATGAGGTTGAAGAACAAGTTCTTGAAGCTTATGCATAGGTATTGCTATCAGCCCCTAAGGATGAAAATGAACCTAGGTGGGGAACCTATGAAGAGAAGACTAGAGAAGTTGATGCTAAGTTGAACAGTGTTGCAACAAAAAGAAAGGTTGCAAAGGTCACATCAGAGATCCTAAGAATACATGGTGTATCACAAGTAGACCTTGATAAAGCAAGGGATGAGAAGATTGCCCTAGAATTGAAGAGTGCAGTAGAAGCACAAGAAGATCCCAAGATGAAAAAGATAAAAATTGAAAAAGATGACAGTCAAAAGGGTAAAGAAGATAGCACTCCTTCTGCACCCAAAGATACTCCTCCAGAGTATAAGCCTTTATTCAAAAGGAAGAAAGAAGTTAGCACCAGTCATCCATCCTAATGAGCATTAAGGAGCAATAAAAACACTCAAGCTCCTCGTAAGGTAGGATTCAGACCTATTCTCAAAGTTTTGAATGCAAGAATTGTTGATGAGGGCAGAATTGATCAAGTAGGAAAGTTCTATAAATCTTACAATGAGATTGAGAAATCAGAAATTCATAGTATGATTGTCAAAAACATGATCAAGTTCAAGAAGACAGTCCTTGAGTTGAAAATAGAAATTCCAGATAAAGTATGGGATATTTTGGAAAATCTAAAGAGACAAGCAAATGAAGAAGATCTAAGGATCAAAGAAAAAGTATTAGAAGATACTCTGCCAGTATGTTCTAAAGAAGAAGTGGAAATGATATTGAATTTGGTGAAGTCGCACCTAAGGACAAAGATGAGAACTCTTCATATCATGAACAAGGACTATGAAATGATAACGAAGGAAATAGAAAAAGCATTTGAGAAGGTGTTGTTAGAACAACAAATCAAACCACCTACTACACCCATCACTCATGCACCCATCAAGGAAGATAAAGTGGTAGAGCCCACTAATGTACCAATGATAGGTCCTCAGGACTCAATGCCCATAGAAGAAACTCAAACAGAAGTAGATCAGTCTACATCCATGATAGAATCACTCAAAGACAACACAATTATCATAGATAATGTGTAAATAGCCATGGTGGCTACTAATAAGGACTTGGACAAGTTTGAGGAAGCATTTTTCAACACTAAGGAAGCAAAAATCCTATGCAACAATATCCCTCCCACTCAGCAAGAAGAAGTAATCATAGAAGATATATCTGATGAGAAAGAAGAAGAAAAGAAAGGAGTAGAGGTAGAGAAGAAAGATGAATCTTCTATTGATTTGGTCAAGGTGAAGCAAGAGGTGATGGATAGCACTCCCATCACTCCCTCCTCAACATTGTTGTCAAGTTTCACACTTGACACTAGCAATTTGGACTCCTGGAAGGAAGAAGACCTGATTAAGTTCAGCGTCCTAGCTATGGAGAAGGCTAAGGAGAAGAAAGTAATGAGAAATCCTCTCTTGGTGGAATTAGTAAATATTTTGAATAGTTTTCTTCCAGAGGATAAGAAGATGGTAAATGTACATTCAGTTGATGATGTGAGCACAGTCATCTCTCAATTCAAAGTCAATTTTTTAAGCCTAGAAGAATGTGCGGCCATAGTGGCAGAGGAGAAGTACTTAAAGAAGAGACTCAATGAACTAATGAGTAATTTTGCACTAGACTTGAACTCTCTTAAGTCTGGTCAAGCATCATTGAAGGAATTTACAGATCAAGGAAGGAAAGTCATTGCAGAATCCATGGATCAGGATAAGTTCACTGACACTCATCTTAAGAAGATCAAAGATGCAAAGGCAATGATTGAAAAGGTGAAGAATTTAGTGCTAGACACATCCACTGATGTAAACATGTGTAACAATGTCTATCAAGGTTAGTTAGACATAATCAAGAAGGTAGAGAAAGAAATGGAGAAGATAAGGTCTAGACAAACTCAATTGAGGAACGCTCTTGCACCCTCACTAGACATTCTTAGTCAGAACATAAAGGAGATTGATGAGACCATGATAACGTATGATCAAGGTCCAAGCATAGAATTGGAGAAGATAGAGAAGCTTCAATATGCATTATGCACCCATCTACAAATAGTCAATTCTCTGATAACCTTTTGGAAGAAGGAGATCCAGAAACTCAAGATTGCATATCCGGATGTTTTCTCTCAATGAGTAAGCGTACATACAATTTTTTGATGCACCTTTGTCATCAATGTCAAAGGGGGAGTTTTATAGAATATGGAGTACATATATGTATAGGGGGATATAAGATTATGTATAAAAGATGTATAGATGACAAAAAGTTTTGTGTAAAGGAACAATTAGAAACTTGGCCATATTCCTTTTTTGCCATCAATGACAAAGGGGGAGATTTTTGGCAAGTTTTCTATACTGAAGTATATGACTAGATATAGTGTTGTCATTATGACAAAAAAGTCATATAGCAGTTTGGAGTCAGCGCACTAAGTGTAAAGATCAGAATTTAGTTAAGTGTTGAAGACTGGACAATATACAGAGCACCAGAGACTCAGAGCATCAGCGCACATGTGTACGGATGAATTAAGGTATGTGCCCTAGAAGTTAAGGTTGTTAGACTATACTTATGCTTAGTTTAAGAATTCGTAAGTAGATATGAGAAAATGTGAAAGTTACAGTCAATAGAAGTTGCACAACCAGTGTGTGCCAGCAGCGAATAGAGCATGGAGCCGACAGTTAGAATTTTGGTTTTTGATTATAAATTAATGTTATAGAGGCTATGCACCCATTGTATTTAGGTTTCCAAAATAAGTAAATGTATAATTGTAAACACGCTTAAGCCAATTCTTTTGGAAGCATTATTTGTAATTAGTTATAGGGCTGACCTAATTGTATAATTGGTATGAGCACATAAATATAAGGTGCACCCATTGTATTCGGTATGGAAGTTGTAATAGAGTTTTGATAAGAAGAGAAGAGGTATGCAAAGTGATCATAAGATGTATTAGATCTTTTCTAGAGGTCAAAGCATCAGTGCACCTAAGGAACGGATCTGACAAGCAATGTCACAGTGAACAGTTCACCTACAGATATAGTGTGTATCTGATTCAGAAGTTTGTAGCCTTCATCATTTGAGCAGTGAGCTCTAGGACAATGAATCCACTCCCCTAATAGGGATCATTGTAAAAGAATCCTAACAGGTTCTGACCCTTAACAAAGTCTACTATACTAAAAGCATTGTAAAGCTACTCCTAACAGGGTAAAAGATCTTCTAACAAGGATCACAAAACACTAGTGCAAATTATTAGTGGGTATCAAGTCCCACCGGGGTTTTTACCTATTTGGGTTTCCCCATAGCCATATTGGTGTCATGTGTTGATTTCATGTTTCATGTTTATGTGAATGTTTAATTCAGTTCTAAAGCATTTATGTTCAACATAAAGATTAAAGTAAAAAGTTAAAATATAGTGAAAATTGATTCACCCCCCCCCCCCCCTCTTAGTGTTCCCATTCCTAATAGATGGATGTCAAGTCTCCATTTCTAAATGGGATACTTGAGGAAGAGGTATACATTGAACAACCTAAAGGTTATATAGATCTAACTCAAAAGAACATGGTTTGTAAGTTGCACAAGGCACTTTATGGACTAAAACAAGCACCGAGAGCATGGTATGAAAGATTTCACTCTTACTTAATAAGAATTGGATTTTTTAGAACAAGTGATAATAGTAATCTATATTTGAAAGGTGAACCTGATGATAAAATCCTTATTGCTAAAATATTTGTTGATGATATCATATTGGAGGTCATGATACCTTATGTAAATCTTTTGATAATGAAATGAGAAAGGAGTTTGAAATGTCAATATTTGGAGAGATAAAATTCTTTATTGGTTTACAAATTCAACAAGTGAAGGAAGGTATCTACATCACACAGTTAAAATACATTAAACAAATATTGAAGATATTTCGTATGGAAGACTCAATGCCAATCGGTACACCTATGATAACCAAATGCAAGCTAACCAAGGATGATAAATCAACAAAGGTAAATAAAACCTTATACAAATCTATGATTGGCAAACTGATGTATGTTGTGCATGGTAGACCAGATATTGTACATGGTGTTGGAATTGTAGCTATATTTTCTACAAATCCTAAAGAGATACATATGATTGTTGTAAAGATAATCTTGAGATATTTGAAGAACACCAAGAACTATGGACTGTCGTATAAGAAAGAAGGCAATTTTGAACTTAAAGTCTATATAGATGCTGACTGGGTAGGAAATATCTAGAGGAGCTTTCTTTTTAGGTGAAAGATTAGTAACATGGATAAGCAAGAAACAAAGTTGCATTTCTCAGTCCACTATTGAAGCTGAATATGTAGTTGTTGTTTCCAAAAACTCTAATATTGCATGGATAAAGCAATTGTTGGTAGGTATGAATGAAGAAGTAACTGAACCAGTGATAATTTATTGACACACAAGTGCTATCAAAATTTTAAATAATCTAGTGATGCATGTAAAGACAAAGTACATATCCATTAAATATCATTACTTAAGGGAGAAATTTCAAGAGAAACAAGTCAAATTGGAATATGTGAAGTCACAAGAACAACTTGCAGATATATTCACAAAACCCTTACCGAAGGATGCATTTAAGTATTTGAGAAGTAGACTATGGGTCCATCCCCTATCTAATAGTCACTAAGGTGATATAGGGTTGCATCAACCTATTCTTCATCAGAAGATCTAACTATGTTGATGCAAGATGTTTACACTTTGGGATTCTTAAGGATGTGAAGAATATGGAAGACAAGATGAAATAGAGAACATATGTACATGCAAGGTACAAGAATATAAAAAGGAACAACAAAGATATTTATTTTTCTATTGAAGAGCTTATTCTTGGCATTGTTGTCAAAGGGAGAGATGATTATGCATGAAATATTTAGTTAGGAAAGAAGATAACCGAAACAGAGAGAATGTGCATTGAACAGAATAGAAGAACACAGTCATACAGTAAAGAGACATACTATAGGAGAGATAGATATTGCATAGTGATTAAACATATTAAAAGAATAAGCTAAGGGAGAGCTAACTGAGTCACAACATAAAGAACGCATTGTAGACACTTAAAATTTATTTGGTATTCAATGGTATATTTCATATTTTGTTTCCATCAAAGCCAAATGGAGAGATTGTTAGAACTACAACTGATAGACTACTTGGAGAACAAAATGGGAGAATGTGATGATGATCATTGAGCTACTGAAGTATATGTGAGACATTTGATCAGTTTTTATATTGCCATTGATGTCAACTAGTTTTGATTTTACTTATCATGATAGTTGCAAACATCTGAAGGAGGTAATGATTGGTGAAGGAAAGGAGATATTAGCATGAAGATGAGATGTATGAGTAAGTTATGAATAAGGTATTCATTGGGAAACTTATTGATGAGTCTATGATAGTATGATAGTAATTTGATTAACTTACATGATTCTACTAAGTGTTGAAGATCAAGAGTATACAAGTTAATTTGGTCGGTATTAATGAGCTACAACTGATTGAGAACATGATTGAATAACTACAGTGATTAGAGATCACCGAACACTAAAGTGTTATGTAAGATAATTGAATCAGTTTTATGTTGTCATTG
This sequence comes from Chamaecyparis obtusa, assembly GCA_027943335.1. Lineage (NCBI taxonomy): Eukaryota > Viridiplantae > Streptophyta > Pinopsida > Cupressales > Cupressaceae > Chamaecyparis > Chamaecyparis obtusa. Next base: position 244,873 of record BSBK01003197.1, read on the forward strand.
ATGTCAACTAGTTTTGACAGTACTTATCATGGTAGTTGCAAATATCTAACACATCTATAGAAGAGAAGAGAAATATGAAGAATTGAGATATCTACATTGAGGAAGATGGATATGACAGATGAGGATAAAAAATACTCTTGGTAACTTATTGATGAGTCTATGACTTTGTATGATTGACTTGATTATGTTACATTAATCTATTATGGAGATAGAAGCAAAATGTTACAAAGTAGTTTGGTCGGTTGATGAAGCATTCCAATATACACCGAGCAGTGTAGTGTATATTGAGCATAGTATAAACCAAGCTTGTGTTCATCGGCACATCTCTTTGTTAACCGAGTATGGACAAAAGAACTAAATGATGAGTTTAGTCGATAATATTGATGAGCTGGAAAGTACCTCGTAATCAGGATGGAAAGATAAAGTATGTTATAAGATCAACGACTAGAAAAATTCAAGGAAGATCTAAAGGATGGAATTGAAACACATCTTCCAAGGAAGGTTTAAGCAGCAAAATCAACGAAGGAGATTAAGTGGAAAAATCTGATGGATGAAAAGAAAATAGTTTACTTGTCTATTTAAGAGACTAGGGTTTCACAATGAAACTTATGTCAGAGGAAGATAACTGCAGAGATATCATGTTAACAAGCTTCATGCATGCCTGATCATACTAGTTAAAGGAGAACCGAACTGCAGAGTTAACCAAGTGTCAGAGAGCTTTTATTGAGGGACAATAAGTTATTGAATGTTGATGAATTGAATAGAAATATTGATCAGAGGATTTTATGAGCTTAAGAATAGATTTGAACATCTGAAAATCAAGTTGTATTGTATTCAGATCACCTGTTGTTACAGTTTAACCATTGTAAATAGATAAAATCTCCTAACCGAGTAGACTTGAAAGTCTTATATGTCATTCATAGAATGTACATTGTTATCTTGTCAACCCCATAGTGAATGTTGGTTGGACGATAATTGTTAGTGTTAAATCTTCTAACAAGGTCACACCTTAGAGTGTGTTTGTAACCTTTAACAAGGTTGGCTCTTCACCGAGCTCACTTCAGAAGAGTGAAAATATTTTGGGTTACCGGTCCTAGGTGGTTTTTCCCTTAATAGGGTTTCCATGTTAAATCTCTTGTGTTATGTGTTTATTGTGGTTATTGTTTGATTGTCATACTTTACATATTGCATATCTGATTTGGCTGGTAATCACTATAAACAATTAACTGGTAATTGGTAAAATGCACAGACAGTTTAGTATTATTGTTTACCGAGCTGCAGATTGAGCTAAATTTGTTTAGAAGTTTTACATTTTGTATTTGGGACTGTGGATAACTGATTCACCCCCTCTTAGTTATTCTAATAGGTATATGAAGAACTTAGTGTACACCAAGTAGATGTAGTGTACAGTGAGTGTGGTATTAACCGAGTAGGAAGAAACTAACATATCATGGTATTGACTGAGCAGGAGAAATAAGGAGGAACATGTGATTGCCGACATGAGATGATGAGATGGACAAATCTAAAAGATTCCAAGGATAAAGACAAAGTTTGTTATGAAGATCTATGGCTAGAAAAATTCAAGGATGATCAGATGATGAAGATTGAAAATAGTTTAAGGCACAAGTTCTAAGGAAGGTTAAAGAGGCAAAACCAATGATGGAGATTAAGAGGAAAAATCCATGGCCGAAATGAAAATGGTTTACATGTCTATATAAGGAGACAAGAGAGGAGAGATAATATCACATCCCTATGCAAATTGTTGGTTCATACATGCGAAGATGGTCAGACAAGTTGAAGTAAGAACCAAGTGATTCTACAGACCAAACTGAGTAACAAAACAAGATAACCAAGCAGAATAGAGAAAGAGGAAGAAGGAGAATGAAGAGATTATGATGACCGAAATAATATTGAGCTTAGTATAGATCTGAATATGAGAAAAATAAGTTGCATTTGAATTAGGTCATACACTGTTTCTTTCTAACCATTGCTACAATCAAAATCTCTTAACCGAGTGAGACTTAACCATCTTTTTACTTTACACATTACAGCAACTAGTTAGATCAGTATATGTTAACTACTAGTTGGTTTACATTATCTGACAGTTGGTTAATTAATCAACAAGTCACACACAAGTTATTATCGAGTTGTTTAGTTTGTTTATTCAAGTTGATATTATACATTAGAGAGAAATTTGGGACTATAGAATAATTGAACTTAACTGATTCACCCCCCACCCCCCTCTCAGTTATATAACAATAGCAAGGTTTTAAAAAGAAAAATAGTGTTAAAAATAATAAAGCTTTATTTGCATATATCATAGATAGTTGTTTTGATGAACCAATAGAAGGAAGCGAGGAAGTGTTGTTAATGGAAATTATGTCTAATGTTGTTCCTCAAGATAGTAATTTATCAAATTGTTTGAATTAGAAATTGATTTTAAGAGAGAGCTAAATGTAGCTCTTAAAGAGATTAAAAAACAAAAAAAGGAAGATATTGAATTAAAGTCAAAAATTCAAGAATCTTTAGATCTTATTTATATTCTTAAGGTGTAAATTGAAGAACAAAAATGAGTTCTTGAGATTACTCAAGAAACAGTTAAAATCAAAGATAGAAATTATAGCACTCTTGAAGTAGAGATTACAAATTTAAGAAAAAAATTGGAAAAAAAATTTGTTACTGACCTTCAAGAGACTTCTAAAGAAGGTAGTAAAGGTAAAATATTTTATCAATATTGTGATAACTATAAAATCTCACTGAACAAGACAAATGATTACAAAGGTTATCCTAAAAGATATATAAGTTTGGTCAATAGAAATTTATATCAATTTTTAACTAAACTTTAATATTTTAAATGGGTTGGTTTGGACACATTGCAAGATTTTGTCAAGGTTCTACAAAAAGACAAACAGATTATGTCTCTAAAATAAAATTAGTGTGGAGACCTAAAAAGGTTCCAATGAGTGCTCAATCGTGCATTATTCTATAATAGAGGATGTTTGGATGTTAGATAGTGCATGATCTCATCATCTAACTAGTCACAAAAATAAGTTTGCAGAACTTAATTTGTTTGATGTTGGCACAGTTAGATTTGGTGACAATCAAAGCATAAGGATTAGTTAAACTAGATGATTATACTCATGTAAATAATATTTACTATGTTAGAGGAATGGTACACAATTTGTTAAGTGTAAGCTAAATCGGTGGACAAAATTTCACAGATATCTTTATAGTCATTACATGTCAAATTTTGGAGGCAAATGGTACATTTGTTGCTACTAGGATCAAGATAGAAGGTAATGTGCATTGTTTGAAAAGGGTTATAATTGAAAGTAAAAATGAAATTTGCATGGTTAGTGAAATAGGTGAATGTTTTGAAAAGATTATTACTGTAGATTATGAAGATCAGCTAACTGATGCAAAAAAGGGAGATGTACAGACTCAAAAATCAAATTGAAAGACTGGAACTAAATCTAGTAGAATTCCAAAATTTAGTAAATAATTTGGATAGTAAAAATACGTATCTTTGTACTAGAATAGAGGAAGCTAAAAGAGCTCAATTAAATTTGAGGTAGAGGATTACCAAAAAATGTCAATAGCATGATAAGGATGTTTCTAGGCTAATGGAAAAACTAGCTAAATATACCGAAACATCAATTTTTTTGAAAGAGCATAAATGGAATATGAGAAATCATTTGATGATAGATAGTTCACATCAAAAGGTGCATCTATTTTATTCAATTCAAAGAATTCAATGGTCTACTATTATGTAAATCAAGTATACTTAACTCAAGGGAACTAAATCCTTCATCCCTTGAGCACAAATATGAAGTTTATTGAAGGATTGACTCTAAAATAAGATAGTCTTTATGTCTCTTAAGGTCACTCTTTCATGTTTATCCCATGATAATATTTCTTTTTAGCATTTTATTTTTTTAAGTGAAAGTGGACTAGCCACCATAATTATATTTATAATAAACTGATTCAAGGACTTATCAGTGGAAGAATTAGGAAGAAACCTTGGATTCATTGTCATATACATGTACAAAGTTAATATAGATCAATATATTTGATTTTTCACATGAAAACCAAAATACCCCTATAGGATATAAATCAAACTATTTGATTTTCCACATGAAAATCAAAATGCCCCTAAAAGATATACAATATTTAACTCCATTACAAAATAGGGGATCAAGTACAAAATAATTTTTCAAAAAAGCATCAAGTCCTACAACCCCTGTCACTCCTCTATGGCCATGGGATTTGACACACACCTATGCAAATCAAAAGCATGATCCCAGCTTGTAGGAGGAAACTTTGGAAAATTTGATACCCAACCATCGAGCTCCTCGGTAAAGCAATTTGTAGACATTTCATTCACCTGTTGGAGGGATAAAGTAATCGGTGAAGTAAGCAAATTTAAATCAAGAACCAGCTTAGTCGAGGCAGATGAAACTCCACTGGGTGATGGCAAAGAATTTGATAGAGGTGGAGGAGGATGATTCAGAAAGCTTAATAGATTCAACACTACATTGGCAGACCTACGAATTTTATCCACCAATTCTTTGCCAAGAACCAAACCCACAATTTTAAGGTTATTGGAAATGGTATGAAAACTTTGTCGCTCCATGGCCCATTTGAAAAAGTTATAGGCCATGAATTTTTCATGGCTAGACATCAGATCATGGCAAGAAAAGAGGCCCCCCACCAAAGCCTTACCAGACTAGAGGTCATACATTTGCAGTGCTCTCACAAGAATATTGTCCGCAATGAACTGAGGGTGAACCACCTTGACCGCAATGAAATTGACTAGTTCTACTTACTGTAATAAGTCCATAAGGTTGGACAAGAGAATTGACAATAGCTGTGATGGGTTAATATAATAATTTTTGTTTTGGGCGACAAGATATGCTCACCAATTATCCAACAGACTGCACTGTATATCGGCCTAGAATGGCATTTGAAGATAATATCCAGCTGAAGACCATCAATTCTACCTTGAATGGGGAGCTCATCTTCTAATGGTGGAATAAAAACCCTTTGATTCCTGGGCATTAGTTTGTCATGAAACCCACATGTCATACATCTCGAAATCTCCATCAAAAATCACATAGATAGCTCACAGAAATAAGTAGTAACCCACTCGATATCACTGAAATGGTGAAGTCTGCATAATGAATTAAATAGAAAATAGAACCCCACACCTTCATCATTATGCACATTTGGGTAATGCATTGAAGCCATCATGAATCAATCCTACATTAAACTAGGGTACTGTGAAGACAAACATGGCAAATCAAGGCAGAAAAATTGTGTAAAGGCACATGAAATTCAAGTGCGAAGATTGGGAGGATTTACTTCATTAATCTCACCAATAGATAACACTATACTGCAAATGGGTTGAATCATGCGAGGTGAATGACACTGAGGAATGGAGAGTACAATGGCCATGATTAAAACTACTTGCATAGTTGGGATGTCATTGAAATGATTATGCGTACCATCTTACGCTAAGCTGAGGTAGATGAAGCTGATGCAATATTGTTAACATCCTATAGCATTACCCTGTTAAAATCCTTGTTGGACTTAATGAAAGCATCCAGATTAAGATCCTCAATATCTAACCCATCACAACCTATATTAACTAGAAAGTCTGCCACTAGATTCCCCTCTCGAAGGGTATGGGAAATATGGATAATTTTGAATGAATTGAGAAGGATCCAAATTTGTTGCAGTATATAGGAGAGTTGCCAATTATGGGATTCCTATTTAATGTAGGCATTTATGATTACCATGGAGTCACCTTCAATATGGATTGACTGATGACCGCCTTTTTTAGCCAAAATTAAACTGTCAAAGAGAGCAAGGGCCTCAGCCCTGTTATTTGTTCCAGGGGGAATTGGGGACGCTTTGATGGCCAGAGCTGCACCCTTGAAATCTCTAATACAAATACCAATCCCTGACTACCCTGGATTGCCACAGGATGTGCCATCAAAATTTATTTTGACTAAATCACATGTATGAGAATCCATTTAATTGTGTTCCTAATAATTGGAGAAGAAGACTATTTGTGATGAAGCCAACCGAAAGGAATATGAATTCCTTTCCAATCTCTAATGACTGAACTGTCCTAGCTGGATAAAATTGGGTTACATTTGACTCTGTAGTGACTTGCATTCACCACTTCTAAGATGGATTGTTTGATACCAACAGTAACTGAGTTGATTGGTGAAGAGATCTTGTGGAAGATTCTCTTAGTGTTCCCACCAAATTGCCCACACTACAATTGCAGGAAAGCATTTCCACAAATAGTCAAAGAGTGAAGAAGAATATAATACTAACCAAGCTTGGAAGAGATCCTAAAGTGTGTTTGGAAGAGGAGAGGGGAATTGAAGTTTGTGAAGAACAAACATCCAGCATTGTTGGGAAAATGTGAAATTCAAAAAAAGGTGATCTACATCTTCTACCTATAGATCACACAAGCAGCAGTTGAAAGGTTGGGCAATGTTAAGTTTGGCAAGTCAGTCATTGGTGAGAGCTCTCTTTTTCAACGCTATCTAGGAAAAACATCCAGCTTTGGGGAGAGTTACTGAGTTCCAGCAAAATGAAAATTCATGGCTTTGAGAGGTAGATGACTCCTGCTGCTGAATAATTTTGTAACCATCTTTGATAATGTATGTGCCACATTTTCCCGGAACCCAAAGAAATTTATCCTACCTTCCTAATAAAAAGACCACTCTATCTGATAATATTGTTCTAAATGTAATTCTATCTTGAGAGGAGATTGGTAATTCATCCAAGTCCTTCCATATATGATGACTTCTTTTATTAAATCTTGTATCAATCCAAGAAGGTTTTTGATAAGAAATGTAAAGTTTCCAATCAATATCTTGCTATATATACATTCAATATTTAGTAAATATCACAATAATCTTCAAGGGTATTTCATTGTTTAAATATGAATAGTCATATTAAGGGGGAGCACTCTCTCTATTATTGAGCAATTTTTGAGACAGGGTATTCTTTTGGCATTAGTATTTAGTTTTTGCAAGGCTTTATTATATTCAATTGATCTAATATTATAAATTGATCCATTTTCTCAATCAGTGATAACAAGAATTTACTTTCCAGTTTGGTATATGGTTCCTCCTTGATTTCTAGTGATATGCAATTATTTATAAATAGATTTGTGGAATTATTGAGCAATTTTTTATCTTCATGGTAGTCTTATGTACAATATTTCAATAATATTATCTGATTTATTTATGGGTTGTTGTTTGAATTAGTACTATAGATTACAGGTTATTTATAGGATAATTTCTTTATTCCATATTATTTATCACATTGTTCAAAGATATTTTATCGAGATGCTCATCACAAGTATACATGTTTCAGTTTTATATAATTTTTCATTGTTACAAATAGGGGGAGAGTTAGTGTATTTGTCAACCAAGGAGAAAGAGGGTGTTTGTTTCTTCACCTCTTTGTATTTCTTTGTTTCTAAAAATACTAACTTGCCTGGCAATATGTAGTATCATCATGATTGTATCTCCTTTGTCGCAGCATGATATTTAGTTTGTATTGCATCATGATCATTTTCTTCCAATGTTATACAATTTGATTAGTATTATTTAGTCAATTTGATCATGCTTAGATATATTGATTTCATGGTATTATATTGTTCTATTTGATCAAGTTGATATACACCTTCATATGACATATCTAGTTTACATGGCATCATGTGGAACATAGTTTAATCAATAATATTTGAAATAATGAACAAACAAAACTGGTGAAAAAGGTAATAAACATGTATGTCAAATAGTTACACCAACATTCCCCCCTGTATGCACCCTAAAATGGTCGCCTAGACTTTGGGCCCCCATTCACCAATTTATCAATTTCTTGAATCAATGCTTTGCAATATTTTCAATCCAAATCAATTTTCTTGATCAAATCCTAATTCTATCATTTATTCGATTATATTCTATGGATTAACCATTTTATCCTAAGTCTTTATTTAATTAAAAGGAATTCCCTCCCCTTTTATTAAATAAAAATCCCCCACTTACCTCTTATCCTAAGTTGCACAAATAAAGCATTATTCTTATTTTATAAAAAGAAGAAAAGGTCTTTTTGTCTCACATGGAGAACAAAAGTCAACACTTATTTCTCATTGGAGGAGATTTGTGCACAAGGATTGATCCCACTTTCAAACTCCGCCCTTGATCAAATATTTTGCCTCTTAATCTCCATGGTCCATTTATCTTTAAAAGGAGAGCTCTTTTCTCATTCAAAGGATCCCACTCTTGATGCTAATGTTGTGCTGCAGGTTTTCATAGGTGACTTTGGAGCTTTGGGGAGCTTGTTGCATTTTAGTCTTCATACTTTCATTATAGCTTAGTTCTCATGGCATTCTTAGCTTAGTTCCTTTCATGTTCTAGCTTAATTCGCATAGCTTAATTAGTAAAGGCTTGTAATACTCTCATTTTCATAGCATAGTTGCATTTTTGCATTCTCATTCTAGCATAGTTTGCATTACATCTTTCATTCTGATTCTTGAAGATATTGGCATTCTTTCCCGTGTCTCTTTGAATCTCCCATTGCATGGTTTACTAGCAAGGTTGCATGCTTAATAGCTCTAGCTGAGAGCCCTCTAAACACCCTTGCACTCCATGCCTAGGAAGCTCTAAGTTGCTTTCTCAAGGCTTCCAATTCATGGATGCTCTTGGAACCAAAGACTCAGAGAATTGCACATCTTGAGTGTACATTTTTGGCACTCGCCATGGGGCGGAACAGTTCTATTTTGCCTTTCTTTTCTTGCATTTCCACACATTTTTTTCGTCACTTTTATCTTGTTGTTCAAGCTATTTTTTGATAGAGTATTGTACGATAGTCTTCCAGTATCGTACGACAATTCTTTACATGCCTATGTGATACTTTGTCAGTCAGAGTATCGTACTACCATACAGAGTTCTGTTGCACTTCTATATTACACTTTGTCACCTGGAAGTAGTGTGAAGTATCATCCAGAAAAGAAATATCACACTCTTAAACTGCAAAGTATCGTGTGAAACTTTTTCTGACAGAACTGTTGCCCAGGCCTGGCAGTGACTGATTTTGGTGCTTTCTTTGCAAGATTTGGATTTGTTTGCTTGATGATTTTGACTTGTTGTGTTACAACAGAGATTCATTTGCAAATTTTACTTGGTTTTTGATGCACTAACCTTTGTGGGGCTAACGATTTGTGCTTGTAGGTGTGCCCTCATTGCTTGAATATTTGCTAAAAGAATGCATGTCAAAGCTTCAAATGCGCAAGGGCTACTAATCTTTCTTGCAGGGCTGCCCAAAGCATAAAAACCACCAAGTGCTTATTCTTTTCTTTCATTTTTAAGTGTGGCATATACTAGTTCTTTTTTTTTCTTAGGCACTTAATATCTTGTCATAGGAGTCTTTTGGTGGTAGGAGAGTATGCTCTTCACCCTTGTGGTGAACCAAAAATCTTGACCCACCTCTAGATTTTGAAAGAAAGAGGGTTAATTGAACATTACTTGGTGTGTTTGGGAAAGGCTTTTGAGATAGGAGAGTATGCTCTTCACCCTTGAGGTGAACTAGAAATCTTGACCCTCAAATGTTGATCCACTTCTTGTTTAGTTTAGAATCCTTTAGCGGGCCTGCTCTTGAACAATCAAGAGGAATGACCCAAGTGGGGACAAGCTAATACCCGGCTATTCCAACCCACTATAAACTCAAGGCTATCAAGGACACAAAACCTTGGTAGATGTAGTACTTGTCTTCTCTTAGTGTGAGTACTTGTGGGATTGTGACCATGAGGAAAATGCTAAGCAAGAATGCTTAAGGTGCTCTTGTGGCCATGAGGTTCGTTACTTGCCACAAGGTAAGGAGTCCCTTTGGGGAGCAAGAGGGGTATTACGAATAGAAGCCCTTATTACGAAACGTATAGATAGAAGCTACCCAATTTTACCGCTCAGCATCTTGGTGCAAGGATCGATCCTAGTGGACTAACCTAGATCACCCCAAGATTTTACACTCACCATCTATGTTCCTTTGGTTGTGTCATTGGCACTTCCATGACAAAGCCAAAATCTATTGTGGGAAACCACGTTGTGTGAGGTGATGGGACATCAAGTGTGGGACAAGTTGTTGAGTATTGAGCCTTTGTCTTTCTAGGCTAGCAAGTGCTTGAACTGTCTTTGTTGTGATCTACCTCTATAAACATTCTTGAGCATCAAACATCACAGTAGTGTTCATAGGATCTTTTTCTTTGATATCCCAAGTGCATGTCTTGGCAATGTTGCTTTCACCCTTGTTCAAGTGTTTTATGACACGTTTGATCCCTTACTATTTGCAAACCTGTCTGTTTTATGCTATTACTATGTTTGAAATTGAGAAATTGAGCTTATCAACCTGCAACTTTGGCCAAATTACCTTCAAAACTGGGTTTTGCACATTCACTGGTCAAATATCATACGATATTGCACAACTATCGCACCACCTTCTTGGATATTATCACATCAACTGCTTGGAAACTATCGCACTTCTTTGTGCAAAATATCATCTGGGAAAATTGTATCATTCTGCTACCCTACGAACTATCACACATAATCAATTTGTTGTCCTACAGTCTGTCAAAAAAGTGAGTGGATTTGTGTTATTTCCAGTCTTCCTTGGTTGGTCTGGGTTAGATCTTAAGTTCTATGACATGTTGCTCAACATCCAAATGAACTTCAATGGTATCAAGTTGCACAAATTGACTCTTGGTCTTCTTTCTTTCACATCTCCCATGTCTTCCTAATCTCCCATTTCCATCCTTTCTCTTCTTCCTTCACGCTTCTTCCTCTTCTTCCTCAACTCTTCACATCTTCTTGATTCTTTTCCTCTTATTATCTAGTCTTACCTTCTTCTATTCATCTCTTCTGTCACTTCCATGCTTGATTCCTCCTCTTCCAGAACCATGAATTTCAACTATCTTGTCATGGAACCTCTCTTGAAAATAGATGATCTCAAACTCATTACTCAATTTGAAGAGTTTTATTCCTTCAATAGTCCTTCTAGATATGGCACGGGTGATGAACTTAAGACAAAAATAAAATAAAAGATGAATGAATTAGATGCCTTTGCTAGGATCATAGACATGATCATGTCACGACCTCCTTCTTCCAAACATTTTTCATCTTTTAAGTTTTCTCATCCTTCCTCATCTTCCAAGTCTTACCATGACTCTTCTAGACATTATTCGCATTCCTCATTATCCAAGTCTTCTTCCTCCACTAGGTCTTCACTTTCCTCTTCTTCATGATCTCGTTCCTCTTCTACTTCTCCCAAGAGTCTTACTTCTCTCAAGACATACCATAATGACCAATGTGACAATCCTTCTGATACCTCTTCCACAAAGAGTGACATGCCCATCTTTGATGACTATGATGATGAACAATGTAGTGATACCTATGACACCTCTATTCCTAAGAGTCATCCTAGTCATGTGCTCGTTCTTACTAGAAATGGGTCATCACATTGGATAGATCATGATGGTGATCCATATGATTCTTATTTTGAAAGAGACTTTGATGATTTATGTGAACAATACCTAGATGATACATCTACTTCACTTGAGGAGGATAAAGCTCACTGTGCTGATTATAAACATAAATACTATAAGAATCTCTCCTCTAAGAAATCTCATGCTAAAAATAAAGATTACACTCTCGAGCAAGATTATGTTAATGATGTACCTTTGTCTTGTGATGGTTCCCTTCCATCCCCTAATTCCTCCAATACCCATACATTTCCTAAAGCTTCCAAGTCTTTCAAATCTTTTACAAATCCTTCATCCAACAAAGATCCTAATACTTTTCATGTGGTTCCCTATAGTTATCCTCAAGGGCTACCTCTTAAAGATACTCAAGCTAACCTTCACTTGGCTGAAAATACTTTCAATAATGCTAAACCTAAAGAGCCTAAGCCTTTGTATGCTATAATGCCTACTGTAGTTAGTCCTTCACCATCTCTTCCAACATCTTCCATACAATTCTAGCATGCTTCCTTGTCCTTAGAAGTGGCTCCATGTCAAGAGGACTCTAAAAATAATAAAGAAAAGAACATAAAGAAAGATCAAGATCAAGAACCCTCCATGTCATCCAATCATTTTCATGATGTCTCTTATCTATTTCATGGTTCTTTTGATCCTGCACACCCTTTCTCATTCATTCCACCATGTCTTAAGTCTTCTCCTAAGCAAGATCAAGCTACTACTTACACCATTGAGCTTATTGACAATCAAAATAACCTTACTACACTTGTGCTTTCCAAAGATGATACTTCCATTAAGGTTATTAAAACTAGTATTGTTACTTCCAATGTTAAGCCTATTGAAAATCAAGAGAAAAATTATATGCTTATGCTATCCAAAGCTCCTTGTCAAGATCAAAGTATTCTATCTTCTTGTTCTACCACTCCATGTTCACTTCCACTTTCTACTCTTCCTAAGTCTTTTCAAGTTCCGAACAATCCTATCAAAGAAGTTTCTCCTATTCAAGATGTTCATGATCCTATTGCAAATCCTAATGCTCACTCTAAAGATGTTAATGTCCTTGGTTTTCATATAGATGTTGATGAACTTATTGATTATCCTTTTGTATCTTCCACGTCCATCCTTGGACCTCCTCCACCAATACTAAGGGCTTCACATCTTCCTTCCATCTTGGGCCCTTATGTACCTTCACTTTCCCCTCCTAACTCTCCTAATTTGTCATCCATCTTGGCTCCTTATGTCCTTCCATCTCCTATCTTTCCTCAAGATCAACATAGATGCATATCCTTGAATCCTTTTCATCCACCCACCCATCTAAACCAGTCATATCCTCCTTCCACAAGTCCCAAGTTTTTTGGAAGTAACTTGAATGTTCAATACAAGAAAAAGAAGTAATACAAGAATCCATCAAAAAAAGAAGATCACCATGTCTCCTCTAATCGACATGGAGGCATAAAGTCAAAAGAGATATCTAAGAAGAAAACTACAAGACAAGTATGGGTTCCAAAATCCATCATTGAAGATATTCTCTCTAAATCATCAAAAAGAAATGAAAAGCCTATGACTATATGGATTCCAAAGTCTCTCTTGAAAGAGTCTGATGATGAGTAAAAAGTGAAGTTGAAATTCAAGCTTCCAAAGGCTTCCACTTCATCTTCTTCCAAAAACATTCTTCCATTCCATGCACCTAAACCACAACCTCTGCTATCCATTCACCATATTCCTTCACGTATTCCTTCATTCATGTTTCCTCCATCCTCTCCCCACCCTTCAAGGTGTGTGTTGATGTTGATCTTTCCTTCCTTTCCATCTACCCTTTCACAATTCTTCCATTCATTATCCTTCTCCCTTCTATCCTTTTTCCTCATTTTCCTATTCCTCCTATCTTCCAACATCACTCACTTTACACAAAATGTTATCTTCCATTTTTCTCTTCCATCTTCCTTTCGCTATCGGCATTTTTGAGCATATCATTTTGAATCATTGGCATATCATGGTTTATCCTTTCAAGGAGCATTATCTAAAAATCTCACCTTCTTCCAAAAAAATAAAAAATTTTAAAAATAGAAAAAAATAAAAAATTGAAAATTGAAAATGTGCCTTGGTGGAAACTTGGAAACAGGTGCCTTGGTAGCAAAAGTAAAGAGAAGTAAATTCATCCTATGGTGAAAACCACTCCCTTGTGGTGCCTTGGATAAGTACCGTGATGAAAACCTGGCAATCAGGCATCATGCGTAGTTCTTCTACATATTCCATCCATTTTATCTTCTCTCTTTAATCTTGACAATGTTGACCTATACACGAACATTTGGCTATCTTGTGAGCTATCTTACAATGATCTTGCTTTCATTCCATTCATGTTTAGCCTTCATATTTATTTTCCTCCATTCATTCTAGCTTTTCACTATCCTTTACCCCTTTGGTCTTGATCTAATAAAAAAGAGTAAAACATGATGCTATGAAGTCTCTTAACATGTCTACTCCTTTGGACTGCATCCTTTCCTTCTTTTGCATTACGCTTTTGTGACTTATCCTATGCTGGCCTTTCATTGCTTGTCCAAATGTGCTTTACATGACAATTCTTCCCTAAGCTTGGGTACTCTTGAGGAGTTTGCCCTTGAGGATTTCTTCCCTTCACCCTCCTTCATTCTCTTGTCTTCCATCTCTTCCACCAACTTGCTAATCCCTCTTGTCCTCCACCTTGCTAGACATTGGGACTACAAGATTTGATCTTGCTTGGGAGTTTAATGCTCATTCTATCTTGGGGAATCTTTTGTACATATTTATTGATCTTGAAAAAATTCAAAAAATGGTATATTGTCAAAATTCTAAAAAAATTAGAAAATGTCCTGAAAAAGTGATCATCTTAGTGAAAACCTTGCAATAGGCACTTTGATGTATCTCAAAAAAATTATATATTCCAAAAATTCAAAAAAAAAAAAGAAAATGTGCCTTGATGAAAACCTAGAAACAGGCACCTTGGTAGCAAAAACACAAAAAATTATAAAAAGTCCAAAAAAAAATCAAAAAATTGCACAAAATTCAAAAAAATAGAAAAAGTGCCTTGGTGAAAACCTGGAAACAAGCGCCTTGGTAGCAAAAATACAAAAAAATTGAAAAAATCCTAAAAAAATCTACCAAGTGGTGAAAACCTAGAAATAGGCGCTACTTGAGGCTTTTGCACACCTATTTCTTAGCACGCATCCTCGACACTTAGCCTTTCTCCATCATGCCTTTCCCTTGTTGCCTTGGTTTGGAATTGGTCTTTGTCTTTGTCTAGGGGGCATAACTATGTTAGTTTTGGTCTCTTGGATGCAACGTCTTTAGGACACCTCGCAAATTGTGTTTTTCAACACCTCCCCAACTGTATTTTTCAACACTTCCCTAGCATCAAGTGTTCCTCAACATTTATCAAATATCCTACCTGCAGTCTAGAATGATACGATATTTCTCACTGGCAGATGCGATACTCAAATTTTGACTCTATGACCTACACACATGCACTTAAACACTTGACTTGCTGAGACTTGTTTGACTTTATTTCTTTGTGTGTTGTCTATGATGATTTCTTTGATGAGTGTTCTCTCCCTAATAGTTTTCGATGATGCATGGCTAGAAGATTGGGTGCATGAGGACATGTTTTATTTATTTTATGCCTGTGGGTGTATCTTGTTGATCTTAACTGTCATGAGCATTTATGCTTGTTCCACTTGACACTAGGATCTAAAATGTATTATCCTTGACTATTTTCTGCAAGTGCATGCTTGTAGTCATCTTGACTTTCTTGTGTCTCGATGCGAGCATAATCTTGCTATACCAAACTTACGGAACCTCACTGCACTAGTCATCTTGACCTACATGTCTCTGGTGCCTAGGTGGGATTCCCACATATCTATCTGATACAGATCATATTCATATACCCATAGTCATACTAGTGTGTATTGTATGATCTTGTGACGCTACCAATAAAGCTCGATGATGATTATTAGAGTCTAATGGCTTTGTGACCTTGCAAGTACACCTTTGCATTTTCATGTAGCTTGCATTGTTAGAATTCATGTTAATTTTCATTTTTAGGCTGCATTATGTGTTTGAGAGGGTTTCCTTCATCTTTCTTTTTGAACTTTTAATCAACTGTGATCACGTTTTGATCTTCATTTCCTTATCTTCTTTCGTGATCTCAATCGAAATTTCCTATCTTAAATAGTTGATTAATTTTGGCGCATTCTCTTTCTTGAGGTAAATTCTAGTCTTTCTTCTCTCCATTTCTTTCCACCTCTTCCAAACTTTGATCTTCCATTCTCTTTCACCCCACTTCTTTTCTTCTAATTCAACCTTGAGGCATAATCTTTCATGTTTGATGATCTACCTTGATTCTGTGATCCTTATATCTTTCATCTTACTTCGAGAACCTTATTTTTAGTTTGATTTGATCAAATTTATCAATTTAATGTTTCTCCTCTATCTCATTTCAATTTTGATCACAAGAGGGCAGTACCTATCAAACTTCAATCCTTGATTCAGCTTTATCAAACCTATCAATCAAACCTTGCTTGAGACTTGACAATTACCTATTTATAGGGGTGTTGGCCTTGTCTTTTTCAATCAGCTTATCTTTGTCTTGATGTGTTCCTATCCGTCGATCACACGTCTGGGTTGTTTTGTGATCCCAAATCGATCTCACATTTCAACTTCATTCTTTGACTACATGTGTTCCCATGAAGATCACGCATTAGTCAAAGAGGGGCAAATGTATGCACCCTAAAATGGTCACCTAGACTTTGGGCCCCCATTCACTAATTTATCAATTTCCTGAATCAATGCTTTGCAATATTTTCAATCCAAATCAATTTTCTTGATCAAATCCTAATTCTATCATTTATTCGATTATATTCTATGGATTAACCATTTTATCCTAAGTCTTTATTTAATTAAAAAAAATTCCCTCCCCTTTTATTAAATAAAAAGCCCCCACTTACCTCTTATCCTAAGTTGCACAAATAAAGCATTATTCCTATTTTATAAAAAGAAGAAAAGGTCTTTTTGTCTCACATGGGGCACAAAAGTCAACACTTCTTTCTCATTGGAGGAGATTTGTGCATTAGGATTGATCCCACTTTCAAACTCCGCCCTTGATCAAATCTTTTTCCTCTTAATCTCCATGGTCCATTTATCTTTAAAAGGAGAGCTCTTTTCTCATTCAAAGGATCCCACTCTTGATGCTAATATTGTGCTGTAGGTTTTCTTAGGTGACTTTGGAGCTTTAGGGAGCTTGTTTCATTTTAGTCTTCATACTTGCATTATAGCTTAGTTTTCATGGCATTCTTAGCTTAGTTCCTTTCATGTTCTAGCTTAATTCACATAGCTTAATTAGTAAAGGCTTGTAATACTCTCATTTTCATAGCTTAGTTACATTTTTGCATTCTCATTCTAGCATAGTTTGCATTATATCTTTCATTGTGATTCTTGAAGATATTGGCATTCTTGCCCTTGTCTTTTTGAATCTCCCATTGCATGGTTTACTAGCAAGGTTGCATGCTTAATAGCTCTAGCTGAGAGCCCTCTAAACACCCTTGCACTCCATGCCTAGGGAGCTCTAAGTCACTTTCTCAAGGCTTCCAATTCATGGATGCTCTTGGAACCAAAGACTTAGAGAAGTGCACATTTTGAGTGTACACCCCCTTATTACAGTATTTCTACAAAAATATCTAAGGGTCCCCCCTTAAGACTTACATGACATAACATGTTGATTACATAACACAAATATGTATTTGGAGAAAATCTTCTCCTGAAGAAGAAATTTTTGAACCAAGTGGGACTCCATAAAGTTGTTTCTTCAACCTCAAAAATGTGTAGATTTGAGCCATGGTCTTAATATCTTAGTCTCAAACTATTGAATCATGAGGTGTTGAATTATTTGACAAAAACCCCTAATATCTATGAAAAAAATCTACCATTGTGTGATGACCACAAAAGGGTATAATTCTTAATCATATACTCTGAGTTTCATTAGACAAAAAAAACATATTGAGCTCAAAACCAAATCTTGATCTTGTCTCTAAAATATATCTTCACAACACATGTATTATTTAAATTCATAATTATTAACAAAGAAAGGAAAACAAAAATAAAAAAACTAAGAATGCCAAAAATCCTTCTCATGTGGAACACCATATAAAAGTGAGAAGTTGATTTGAGATGATGGAGATTTCTCCATCCTCCAATACCGCCAGCCTCCAAAAGTGAAGGCTCTGTAAGACCAAAAAAAGGCATTAGAGAGCATAAATGAGACAACCACAACCTCAAAAAATATGCTAACCTAATCTAATCTAACATTAAAACTATTTGAAATTAGATTTTAAAAACATACGCAAAACAACACAAAAACTCCCTTCAAATGTGGTTCCAATGCTCTATTTTCTTCTCCATTGAATTAGACATGATGTTGCTCTTGGTAATGACTAAAATGCATGAAATATTGAAACAAAAATGATATCATGAGAATACTAGGAGTTTGGTTCACAAATTAGAGCAAATTGGGCTCAATTTATAGCGATTGGAAACCAAAATGCAAAAATGGCAATTAGGTGCACAAATTGGAAGGATGTCAAGATTATGACAAATTAAAGGCACAAATTAGTAGATTGTCATAATTGAGGAGCCAAATTAGAAAAGTGTCATATTATGACACATTACGACAATATGAAGAAATGAATTTGGAATTCAAAAAATAAGGGAAAAATAGAAGGGAAGGGGGAGGGAAATTAATAGGGAAATATAAGCACAATTAGGGGAGAAAAGTGGAGGAAAATGTGGTGGCTAGAAATTAGGGAATGAAGCTAATTAGTGAAAAGGGTGTAAGAGTAATAATTTTTGACATTTTGAAATTCATTATTCCCTGCAAATTAGAAATTGGGAATTAAGAAATTAGAAAATCCCATAATTCAAAAAGGTGACCATTTAATTAATTTGAAACTAATTAATTGTGAGAGACATAGGAAAAGGAGAATTGGTTAAACTAAATGATTGAGACAAAAACATAAAGCATGGGTTATTTATCCAAAAGGAAAAATTAGTAGATTTTTTATCGAATGATGATGTAGATATGAGATTGGATCAAATTTGATAATCTTGATGATGATTAGGAATAGTTATGATGATTGTGAGGCATCAATGAACTTTGACAATGCGCTCGAATAATGATGAAAATGATTGATGATAAGGATCTGAAAACAACATTGATGAACTTTAAAAATGCTATTGAAATGATGAGGCATCGATGAACTTTGAAAATTCCCTAGAATGATTGGTTTAAAACTAGTTGATAAGGTTGATTTGATATAGCATTGATGAGCTTTGATAGTTCCATTAAATGAATTGATGATTGATGAGGCATGGATGAACTTTGACAATGCCCTAAAATTGACTTGAGAATGATTGAATGTTTTGAAGTGGGCTTGGACTAATTAGGAAGGTATTAGGACTGATTTGGATCGATTTAAGAAGATTTAATATGATTTAGGATTGATTAGGATCGACTTTGATGACATTTACATGTTCTTCAAACTTTATTGATTCGGCCAAAGAGATTGAGGTTATGATGAAAAATGCAAGAAATGTTAATAATTAATTAAACAATTTTAAATGTTCAATCAAATGATGAAAGACACACTGTCAACATATGGTAAAAACCATATGGACAACATAGAGGAAATAATTAGAATGCAAAATAATGTTTCAATTGTAATGCAAAAATGTTAACACGTAGACTAGTAGGCTTGAACCATTTTTGAGAATCTACATTTTTCCCCTCTTTAATACAATGCGATTCAGAGCATTGTGTCAAATAATATTGATAAAAATCAAATTAAACATGTCCCAATAATAACAAGATACATGGGTGTATCCTTGAGAAACTAACTAAAAAATACAAGTGATAGGTGAATTTATCGACAATGACGAGACGAATCCACAACAACAAAAGGATTGAAAATTGAAGGTCAAATACAAAATTTATGAGGCTTGGAGTACAAAAATCATCGCCACCAATACAAGAGGAAAGGGTTGAATATCCATTTAGGTGGTAAAGGGATTGTAAAAAGGCTTTGAGAGGAGTTTGGAGGTCATTGTCACTCTCACTTTTGGAAGAATTGGAGTTCTGGAGCTAGGAGGATGGATTGATTGCCAATGGAGAAACATCATGGGGAACAAGTGCGGAGCTACCAATGAGTGGAGGATGTAGGTCCACGGGTGAGTACATCGAAGCCTCTTTGTCATTTTGATGTTTTTCACACATTTCTAGGTGTCTAGGGGGTCAAATACCCCAAGTGTGCAAAAAAAATGACCAAGTGCAATCTTGGCTACACTTGGCATGCCAAGTGTGGTCCTGACCATACTTTGGAGGCCAATTGCATAGTTGATCAAGGAAACTTCAAATCAGGTCAAAATAGTGTCAAAAGCTTCCTAAATGGTCAAGACTTGGTCAAAACCCTAGGATAAGTAAAAAATTAGAACAAACATAAGTCAAAGATAGGTCAAAGATGGTCAAACTTGGTCAACAAAAATTTTAAGTAGCAGAAAGTTGACACAAATTGCATGATAAATATAAGAGGAGTTGTCCCTACTACAAACATGGGAGAGAAGGCCAATGTGCTTGGATTTGTGGCACCTATTTGAACATATGGTGTATGCTTCAGGCCTTCTTCTAGAAGCTCACACTCCTAGAGGACATTGAGCAGCAGGGAGTGGAACGATCGAGGGGGCTACCTAGACCAGAGATGATAGTCAACAGATAGGAGGGGCTTCATCTTCAAGGTCGAGCAAAGACCAAGAGGACAAAGAGAGAATAGGTTGATAGAAGACTCTCTTTTATGAAAAGGGACATTTTTTTATAGATGTGTGATATGTTGCATTGAGCCTGTGGGCCTTAGTGTATACAAACACCCTGATTTTTTTACTCTGAAACATTTTGAGATATATATGATATGTAGCTATACTATAATGATTTTATATGAGATAGATGTTACTCCTAAATGGACTAGATGTTGTCATTAGTATTCAATTGTACATTTGTTAAACACAAGAAGACCAGTTCAGTCGGTTATCAATACATAAACTAGTACATTTTGCACCATTTTTCAACGTACTATTGGTTGAAGTTTCTACCCAACTTAGTCGAATAGTCGACCAACTGGTTCATCGCTATTTTTTAGCATCAAAATATTGACCCATTGCTGCAACTGTAGAATAATCGATGCCAATATTGGTCAAAAATGAGGGAAATCTAGGCCGAAAATAACATTAGCAAGTGTTGGTATATTGGTCGATCTTTCAACCAATATAGATTAATATTGGTCGAAAACTTTGGTCGCTCCGACTAGGATGCCAAACTCACGACAGTCATATTTTGACCAATATTGGTCAAAATATTTAGTGGCTCTGACCAGGATGCCAAACTCATGACGCCACATTTTGACACAGCATGGTCAATTTTCAATGACGGTGGGTCCAAATTTTGACGAAACACAAAGTGTTTAAAAAAAATTGAAGATAAATATCTAGACTAATCACCAACAACATCCTGATTGGTGATTAGTCTAGATATTTATCTTTAGGTGTCCACACTCATTCTGCTGCTTGTTGCCAGTGATTCCCTGCTCGTTCTATTTTCCATACTGCTTTGGGCTCTAGCAATCCATCTGCTTTGTTCTACGTGAAACTATGGGTTTTTTCATTTTGTTTGAACTATTTGAGAGATAGGCTTTGACTGGCGATCCTTGAATTGGTAGAGCTTCCTCTTAGATGCCCACAACTCTTCAAATCTATTGGTGTGAAGCCCCCAAAGGGTATTTTGCTCTATGGGCCTCCTGGATCTAGGAAAACTTTAACTGCTAGGGCAGTGGCAAATGAAACTGGTGCCTTCTTTTTCTGTATCAATGGACCTGAGATCATGTCAAAGTTGGCTGGAGAAAGTGAAAGCAATCTCCAGAAGGCTTTTGAGGAGGCTAAGAAGAATGCCCCATCCATTATATTTATTGGTGAGATATTACAAAGATTTGTCAGCGGGCTTGCAAGTATGCTATTAGAGAAAATATTGAGAAGGTGAGTTTCAATTGTGGTAGATTTTTCAAACTAGATTTGGTTATGAATTTCTTAATGGTTTTTTTTGAACTGGTTTGTTAGAATTTTACATTTTTTGATTCAATTTTCCTCAACTTGTATCTTATTATTTTAATTTGTCATGTTCTCTTTCCTCTGCACTTTTACAGGGCAATATTGAACGTGAAAGAAAAAGAAGTGAGAACCTCGAGGCAATGGATGAGGATGATAGTGATGAGGTAGCTGAAATAAAGGCTACTCATTTCAAGGAGTCAATGAAATATGCCTGAAGAAGTGTCAGTGATGCTGATATTCAGAAGTATCAAGCCTTTGCACAAACACTGCAGCAATCTTGAGGCTTTGGTTCTGAATTTCAATTTCCTGGTGCTTTTGTTGGTGCTTCAAATGTATTTTCTATAGCAGATAATAAAGATGATGATGACTTATACAATTAGGAAACTTAGTACACAATTGTCATCTTAATGAAGTGACAAATGTGTTTGTTCTAGCAGGGAACTTCTGCTGACAAATAGCCAATGCTATTCAATTTGGCTCCGGCTTTTGCTTGTATGAGTTTTATCTATTCATATGTTTGAAACTTTATTTAGTTTATCAGCCCTTTAGCTGAGGACTTACTAACTTGTAAGTCTTTAGAGCAATATTAACTATGGAAAGGAAATTTAGCTATGGAAAATTTTGCTCAAGTGGTAGATAATGCTACGAAAACCTTGCTTTTTAAAAAAAAATCTTGCTAGAAAATATTCTATACTAAATCAATTCTACAACAAAGAAAGTCTAGTTCAACTAATTATGACTAGTGATCTGTGAATTTTTAGAGCTTCCTCTTAGACACCCACAACTCTTCAAATCTATTGGTGTGAAGCCCCCAAAGGGTATTCTGCTCTATGGGCCTCCTGGTTCTGGGAAAACTTTAATTGCTAGGGCAGTGGCAAATGAAACCGGTGCCTTCTTTTTCTCTATCAATGGACTTGAGATCATGTTGAAGTTGGTTGGAGAAAGTGAAAGAAATCTCTAGAAGGATTTTGAGGAGGCTAAGAAGAATGCCTCATCCATTATATTTATTGATGAGATATTGCAAAGATTTGTCAACGGGCTCTAGCAATCCATCTACTCTGCTCTGCGTGAAACTATGGGTTTTTTCATTTTGTTTGAACTATTTGAGAGATAGGCTTTGACTAGTGATGCATAATTGGTTTGCATGTTTGTAGCATGGAAGCAATGTTGGGGATGATGGTGGTGCTACGGATAGAGTCCTTAACCAATTGTTGATGGAGATGAATGGTATGATAGCCAAGAAAATAGTTTTCATTATACCTAATGGCATTGGCCTATTATACCCAAGGATTCAATGGAACCGATGTTACAGAGATTTGTCAGTGGGCTTGCAAGTATGCTATTAGAGAAAATATTGAGAAGGTGAGTTTCAATTGCAGCGGATTTTGCAAACTAGATTTGGTTATGAATTTTGTAATGGTTTTTTTTTTAACTAGTTTGTTAGAATTTTACCTTTTTTTATTCAATTTTCCTCAACTTGTATCTTATTATTTCAATTTGTCATGTTCTCTTTCCTCTGCACTTTTACAGGATATTGAACATGAAAGAAAAAGAAGTGAGAACCCTGAGGCAATGGATGAGGCTGATAGTGATGAGGTAGCTGAAATAAAGGCTGCTCATTTTGAGGAGTCAATGAAATATGCCCGAAAAGTGTCAGTGATGTATTTTCTGATGATGTTGCTTCTGCTGCTGCTACTTCTGTTGCTGCTTCAGATGTATTTGCTAAGATGATTTCCCCCACCAAGATGATGTGCATCCATTTTATGGAGATCTGCTAAATATTTTATATGATAAAGATCACTACAAGTTGGCCCTTGGCTAGATCAATATTGCTCGCAATCTCATTGCCAAAGTGGCCAAAGACTATGTTAGGCTAATAAAATATGGGGATTCTCTTTACCACTGCAAATATTTGAAGGTTGCTGCACTTGGACAGATATGTACCATTGTTAAGAGAATTGGACCGAGTTTGGCTTACCTCAAACACGTGAGGCAACATATAGTTATGTTCTTTTTTCTATCTATCTGGTTTTCACTACCTGTCATTCCTTGGGATATCTTGCAAGGGTTCTTTAAATTGATGGTCTATATTTTGGTGGGTGTCTTGTATGGGCCTATGAACTTTTTTATCTTGTCTTTTTTTTCAATCCTACAACTAGATTTTGATACATGGATTGCTTGTAAGGAACTTTGATACCGCCATTTCAGTAGTTCTTCATATGATAGTTTTCTATGCAGTCCCCCGTCTAGGCTTTATTTGTAGATTTTTTATCTCAATATTAAAAGAATTAATTTAGTTAAATAAAGCTTTATGTCCCAAACACAATGACAACTAGGATGTGAATTTAATCTTTCTGACAACTAAAGAGTCAAAAAAGATGACATATGGTTCAATATAGCCTACAACTTTGTCCATGTAAGAGTTGAACTCTAAAATTTATGGTATAAAAACCTGCAACTTGCAGCTAAGAATATGATACTAAATAATTATGACTTATTTTAAAAATTTAGGAAAACTTAACCATTTCTGTAGCGATTACTTAAAAAAAAGTATACCTGATCGATGACTCAATATTTTTAACCTCTCAGAAACTTTTCCTTTCTACTTCAATATCTTTCCTTGATAATTCTTGATCTCCTCAGAACCACTAGAAAAAAAACAATGACAATAGAACTTGCTACTTTAGAAAATTGCATCAATACTTAACTTAAACATTACAGTCATGAAGGGTGTAACAAAATCTAATATGCTAATAGACAAACTCATTTTGCACAAAATGGCATTAAGCATGGATTTTTCTTTACATGTGGTACATCAATTCCTTCATTGAAGACATTATCTATTACATTTATAATTGTTTATTTAGGTTCCATAGCACTAGCATATACACAAAAAGAATCTATATTTTAAAAAAACATGGACACTACATATATATATATAAATAACCTATTAAAAAAAAGAGGCCATTGAGGACAATTATATAGGTCTCTAGAAACAACATTACCCAACTCTTTCTCTCAAGCCAAAGACTCAGTGTGTTCAATTTCCCAGACTAGCAATCAATTCTATGTTGAGTATATTTGTCAGGCCCTCCTGCATTTTGAACGAATTAAGAATAGAAGATAGAAATTGATTTAACACTTCACCTACTCAAAAACACAAACCAATGAAATAATCCACATTAGGCCAAGAGAGGTTGACGCATTCAATACAAGAATACTTACACAAAATGAAGCTGAATCATGCCAGACAATGACAATGAGAAGTTGACTATTGGCCCTTCTAGTTTTTTATTTGATAGTTGCCTGACAATGACACATTCAAAATGCACTTATGAGAAAAGACCTAGAATGATTGAAATTGACTAAATAACATAGGTATGTTAGTTTGAGCTTCACTTGGTTTCGAGAATACTTTAATATTCTCTACTTAACAAGGCCAACCATGTGAAGGTGGAAGCTCATCTGGCCTCACCCCCCCCCTCCCCCCAACATCAATCTAAATTCCCCATTAACATCTAATTACACACTTCATTCATCCATTTATGAACTATAACATTCATTCAATACAATCACATAACATCCATTAATATGATATAACATTCATTAATACGCAACACTAATCAAGAATTCATTAACACATAAAATTGTTCATTAACATGACATATAATTCAATATTAATACATAGCATTCATAGATAATTACTTAAAACAACGTTCATGGAGTTATAATGATAGTTTTACTAATATTTTTGTCACAAGTTGAAGTTCATGATAGGGGAAAAGCACCTACAACAACAGAGGCAATAGCTATAGATACAAATGAGGATATCCCATAAATCCCTAATATAATAAATATGGTGAAGAAAAAACTAAAAAGATTCAATGCAGAAATTATTACTATTTTGCATAATGCTACTACTGGCCTCACCGTGATGTCCATGACGAAGTAATTGAGCAAGCAAAAAATCTTGTGACAAGAACACATGCATATTTTAGTTAACGACATAAAAGAGTATAAAATATAAACCTTTATTGAACTTTTGTTATAACTAAAGATTCATTACTGCTTACTTCAAAATGGCGTTCTCACACCATCAATTCATCTGTCCTCTTCAGCAGCTCCTCGGTTGGATTTGCATCTTCCAAAATAGTAATAATTTTTGCATTACTATTTTTAGTTTTTTCTTCACCGTATTTATTATATTAGGGATTTCTAGGATATCCTTAGTTGTATCTACAGTTATTGCCTCTATTGTTGTAGGTGTTTTTCCCCTATCTAATATTTATCTTCAGGTGTCCACACTTGTTATGTTTCTTGTTGCCAGCGGGTCACAGTCAATGATTGGGAGAGCCCTGTTTTGGCACCAGTCATGTAGTACTGTGTGTGTGAATTTTGTACCTGATTTGTAGACACAACACTTCAGTAAAACATTAGAGGTTAGCTAAAATCAAAATTGAGAAATGAATTGAAAGCTAAACTAACCAAGTGATTTAATGCCTTCTAATAGGTGCGAGTATGATGTTCTCAGATTGTTATCGAGATCAGTGACCTTGACGACACCTAAATGAAGGATTTTAATGCAAAAGATGGATATGGAATGTATGCAATTAATCTTTTTTTTTTAGATTTTAGATGCAATAAGATGAAAAATGATATGAAATCTATGATATATGAAAACTTGATATGATATGCTAATCTAGAAATGAAATTCTAATATGATATGCTAAAATATGAATGATCTCACAAAGTTGTTTGATTTGCAAAAGAAGCTTTGATTCTTCAGACACCAATTTGGTAGCGTGATTATGCACAATTATGAGATGATTTGAGATGAGCTGAAGCCTTAATTTATAGAAATCTAGGGCTTTGGAGGTGCATGAAGAAAGTCATAAATCACTCAGATTAACTCAGCTTGATTTTTGAGTTATCTGGAAATAAAGATAATTTAATTCACAAAAACATGCAAATCATGCGAAAACAACTTTTTAACTCAAATTAGAAGTTTAGATCAACTTTAAAACTCAAAAAATGATGTTGAGTTCCAAAGAGTCAATAACTTGCATTGATTTTCTAATTTAGAGTTTAACTGCTCTTTGATTGTGCACATGGATAATTATGAATTAATAAATAAATAAAGTGATTTATTCTCAACTTAACTGATTTTTGAAATAAAATAATTGATTTATGGGTTAATCAATCATTTAATCAAACTTTTATTCAAAAATAATATCGTTAAATATGAAAACTTGCTTTAATTAATTAAATAAGAATTTAATCAATTATTAATAGGATTTTGGATTTATTGTCAAAATTAAATGATAATACTATTTAGGAATAAATAGAATTAACTTCAATTAAATAATTAAGTGGCAGAATTAAATCTAATTAATTAAATATTGAGAATATTCAATTAATCAAACTTTAGGATAAATAGGATTCATCGCCAAATAATCATTAAATTAAAGATAATTAAGATGATTAGGAATATTACTAGGAATATTCCTCAATGCAGAATTTAAGATAATCAATTAGGATTAGATGATGTTCAGATGTGCCTTAGGTTAGGACTTTGATGTTGATTTTGTCCGAATTTGATGATGTAGGAGATTAATGAACCTATAGCCCATTTTTGGGGTATTACAAGTACAAGCACTAGAATTGAGTTTTTCAGCACGAGCTGGGAAATTTGTGTATATCAACATGTGATAGAGTCTCCTATACTCCTATTATCTCTATTATATTACAGTCTCCTATTATATTACTGTAATATAATAGAGATAATAGGAGTATAGGAGACTCTATCGCATGTTGATATAAAACTATTTCCCAGCCTGTGCCAAAAAACTTAATTCTAGTGCTTGTACTACATGAGTGGTGCCAAAACAGGGCTCTCCCAATCACTGACTGTGACCCCAAATCTACAAACTCTCATGTTTTAAGTAATTTTATATGATCACTAGCACATTTCATGCATGGATGAGAAACAGTATCCACATCTAGAAAATCTCCACAAAAATCCCTTACAACCTCCACTGCATATACGTCTTCTTAGAATCTAAAAACTCCCCATCATTGATTCTCATCAATGTACCAATTTGGATAGTAAATCTAATTTAATTTGTCTATGGACTGAGACCTTAAATTATTGAGCTTCTCTTTGTTTCGAGAGTAGTTTAACATTTGCTACTTAACAGGGCCAACCACGTGAAGGTGGAAGCTCATCTAGCCCCTCCTAGGAGCCTCTTATGACCCTTTATGACATTTTAAGACCTCTAAGATGTATTCTTAGGCATCGTAAATGGTCATAAGAGGTCCTAGGACACAATAGCTAAGAAAAATAATTTTATGCATCATAGTCACATTTTTTGGAGACAACGTAATTGAGTGGTGTACCCACACGATGAAGAGAAACTTCTACACTTTCGGTTCCAAGTTGTTCTCCATCCTGCAATGTCAACTTGGAATCAGAGGTGCAGAAGTTGCACTCCATCGTCTGGGTATATAGCTCAATTATGTTGTCTCCAAAAAAATGTGACCATGATGCCTACAATTATGTTTGTTAGCTATTGTGAAATCTACATTTATGTTTCTCAGCTCTTTGCAATACTCTTCTTCAATCTATGTTTGACGATAAGCATCTTCTTCTTCTTACTAATTGCAGCCAAAGCTTCCTTTTCATCAAGATTCAACTCCACTTCCCCCATCTCATCATCCTCATCACCCTTAGCTATCATCCTAAGCCCTTCTTCCCTCTCCAGTTCTTCAAGCCTTTACAAGATATCTAGATCAATAAAGTCTACAATAATGTGTCCATCCATGATCTCAGGAATATCATCTTCTTTCCACTCTTCATTTGCCAAAATATACCGCTTCTTCAAGCTTGTAGAGTAGTCTCTAGTGGTTGCAAATCAATCTTTTTACAAACTACAATAAGAGGCTTAGTAAGTCTAATTTAATTTGTCCGTGGACTCAGACCTTAAATTATTGAGCTTCTCTTTGTTTCGAGAATAGTTTAATTAACATTCTCTACTTAATAGGGCCAACCACATGAAGGTGGAAGTTCATTTGGCCCCTCCTAGGAGCCTCTTATGACCCTTTATGACATTTTAAGACCTCTAAGATGTATTCTTAGGGGTTGCAAATGGTCGTAAAGGGTCATAAGGGGTCCTGGGACACAACAGCTGAGAAACATAATTGTAGGCATCATGGTCACATTTTCTTGGAGACAACGTAATTGAGTGGTATACCTAGACGATGAAGAGCAACTTATGCTCCTCTGGTTCCAAGTTGACACTGTGGGATCCCAAGACCATAGTTAAGGAATAAATTTAGAGAGTGGAGGAGGGCCATAACTACAAAAATAATACAGGACAAACCTCAAGTTAAATGAGGCAACTGCAAACATTTTAATAGAATTTTATTATTAAATAATGAAATTTGCATATACTAGTGTTCTAAGCCCCCTCATTACATGATTTATTATTGTAAGCCCCCTCTAACTTACACATCTAGAAAATGAAACTACAACCTATTGGGATTGAGACAAACCTTATAGAATAATAGTAGCTAGGAAGGATCGCTTGCCAACATTTGTTGAATACATATGTTGGAGGACCTTGTATTCATGAGTAACAGATGTATTCAACAGATGTTGGCAAGTGATCCTTCCTAGCTACCATTGTTCTATAAGGTTTGTCTCAATCCTAATAGGTTGTAGTTTCATTTTCTAGATGCGTAAGTTAGAGGGAGCTTACAATAATAAATCATATAATGAGGGGGCTTAGAACACTAGTATATGCAAATTTCATTATTTAATAATAAAATTCTATTAAAATGTTCGTAGTTTCCTCATTTAACTTGAGGTTTGTCCTATATTATTTTGGTTGTTACGGCCCTCCTCTGCTCTCTAAATTTATTCCTTATCTATGGTCTTTGGATCCCGCAATGTCAACTTGGAATCGGAGGAGCAGAAGTTTCTCTCCATCATCTAGGTATACAACTCAATTACGTTGTCTCCAAAAAATTGTGACCATGATGCCTACAATTATGTTTTTTAGCTATTGTGAAATCTACATTTATGTTTCTCAACTGTTGTGTTTATGTGCATGTTTTTTATGTATTTGGGAAGACATCTTTCTAGCCTGGGCCTGGATCCTTCGGCAATTAGCTTCATAATAATGTAGATAACAGATGAGCAATTATCTTCCCCCCCCTCTTGATTCCCAAAGAACCCACCCATATTTTTCCCAGCCTCGAATCTCATCTCCGCAACCAATTTTGCATCTTCCTCTGGTAGTGTCTCTAGTGTTATTTTATTTCAGATTCTAGCAAGGAATGAACAAACTATAGAGGTCTTCCAAATACTAGCAGTTGGTACAGGAGCACCAAGGTCAAAGGCAGGAGTCATTAAGAGCACCAGGGTCACTGATGGATCCTTAGGTGCAGTTGAAATTACCAAATGGCCTTCAAAGGTCAAGTAACAAATGGAATAACCAAGAAAACACTATACGTTAAATCATGTGATTGATAGCAAATTGAGGCTCACCTGAGCCATAAACATGAAGAATTATTCTAAAAAAAGATGTAAACCATATATATGTGCACTTGAGGCAAAGAGAACTTACGTCATATCCATATTAAAATATTAGTTACAATATGAAAATACTAAACTAACTAATTCCTGAGTTCATCTCTGCATATGGTCGCAACAAAGATATGTGATTACAATACAGAAAAGGCATCATAAAAATATAATTTCAGAATTTTCCCTAGCCTGACACGTTTTGCACTCAAATCCTTCATCGTGGATAAGTGGAGATGGGTAGATAGATGCATATGAGTTGTCATTGACCCAACTAAAGTATCTGCAGCCATTATTTCCCTGTGATGCCCAATCTACATTAGTTCTTATAATATAATGAATAGTATTTACATTAGAAACATTAAATATATACACATTAGCAACCTTTTTTCTATTTGGGCAGCACCAAAATTGTCGTCCAACATTTCTCTGTGTCCGTGAAGTCTTCAACACACACTGCCCACCACCACATTAATAGTTTGGCACATCGATAAGAGCCATCGAGCCTATATCAATAATGCACCGCACCATCATTACTACATTTATTACATAAATATTCTAATATATAATCATATGATTATAATAATCATACATTCACCACTATTGTTCTATTGTATATTCAAGTACTTTAAAAAAAAAAAAAAATCAATG
The DNA here is from genome assembly GCA_027943335.1 of Chamaecyparis obtusa. Classification (NCBI taxonomy): domain Eukaryota; kingdom Viridiplantae; phylum Streptophyta; class Pinopsida; order Cupressales; family Cupressaceae; genus Chamaecyparis; species Chamaecyparis obtusa. Next base: position 275,835 of record BSBK01003197.1, read on the forward strand.
GTTTGAACAAAGATGTCATTCTAGGGCAGCAAGGATAATTTAACTATACTTGAGCTAGAATTAGTCAACTTCAATACTTTCAATACTTTCAAAACTGAATATGAAATAGGGATATAAACAAGAACTATCCACACAGGTTATAGAGACTAAAACCTTTCCATTGATCCATGTGGGTATAACACAAAATAGATTTACATAAACCAATTAACTCAAAACACAAACCCTTTTTTGAATAATTTAATTTTAACTTTGGTTGTGTTAAAGGAACTATGTTGACTTTATTTTTTAGTTGTTTAACATGAGAGTTTGTAGATTAATAGGAGTTCACATTTTTATGGGAACGTATCATTCAATTGAGCATTAATGCCCATCTATATCTAGTGAGATGAACATAGCTCATGTACCTCATGCTAGTGTGCTTGGATTAGACTAGACATTATCCAATAGCCTATGAAGGTTGTCACTATTATTAATTGGTGTAAAAGTGTTAGCTTGCGGTGACTAATCAAGAAAGTACTATCCAGGAAAGTACTGTACACTTTTCCTCCCGACCTCGCCGGGGTTCGGGGCTGGGCCGGGCCCCGAGTGGGGGTTTGGGGGCGGCAGCCCCCAAGAGCAGGGGTTCGGGGGCGCAGCCCCCGAGGAAAATTTTTTTTGAGGCCGACTACTTTTTTCGGTTATTTGGGCCGACTACTTATAACTCATTCTAACCCTAAAGCGGGAAAATATTGTATAATATGGCTTAGGGTTAGGGATTTTTACGATGTATGATTTTAGTACTTGCGGCAGAGTTGGGCTGTAAGGGATTACAGATTGTAATCAGGTTGTAATCACTGGATAATAATAATATTGGACTTGCTGTTGGTGGACGTAGCCCAGGGATTGGGTGAACCACGTTAAATCTGTGTGCCATTGTGTTCTATTCTGTGTGGTTTATTATTTTCTGATATTAGTTATATTTGCACATAATTATTATTTCTGCCTTGTTAATCCTAACAAAAAGGAGGATCGCATGTATGTTATAGCACTTTATATAAATACTCACTATTTGGATAATGTCTAGTCTAATGACAAATAGTGTATACAAGGTATCCAGGCACACTAGCATGAGGTACATGAGTTATGTGCATCTCACTAGTTATAGATGGGCAACTATGGCACACTAGTATCTATGAACTCCTATTAATCTAAAAACTCTCATGTTAAACAACTACAAAATAAAATCAACATAGTTCTATTAACACAACCAAAGTTAAAATTAAATTATCTAAAATAAATGGTGCCTTAGAGGGATAGAGGAACACTTTGCTAAATAAGTTTGACTATTGTTTGTAAAAATGCCTCCAAGGAATGCAGGTACTACCAAGGAGATCTAGGAGTTGAAGGAGAAGAACACAAGGTTGCAGGAATCTTACAATGCACTTTTGGCCAGGCTTGAAGCACTGGAATCCAATCAAAGAAGAGTAGCAGATGAAGGTGTTGATAGTGAAGAAGAGGAAGAAACCCATAAGGAAGGGAAAGGAGAGGAAGAAGAGGAACAAATAGATCCTGAAGAGTAGAGGACAATCAAGATATTCAAGGCTATGAAGAATGATAAGCATAAGGTGAGGGGAGATATCCCTATGTATGATGGAAGTCTGAAAGAAGAAGAGCTTTTGGACTAGATTGCATCAATGGATGCATACTTTGAAGGTGAAGAGGTACCGAAAGATCAAAGGGTCAGATTGGTAGGGATTTAAGTTGAATCCATTGACTTGCAGGGATAAGAACAAGATAATAATGTTTTTTGGAGATAATATTCCCATAAATGAGCAAGGAAACATTAAAAATGATATAGGTGGGCGCAAGGAACAAGTACATAAATATGGATTGAATAGGACAATGTTGCACAGTCCTAGAAATGCAGACTTTTAGTATTTGAACTATGTTCAAATAGGTACAGTCAAGTGTCCTATTGAAGGGCAGCTAGTAAACAACCATGTTTAGATGTGGACGGACAATGGGCAGAAAGAACCAACTGTCAAGGCACCATATTCCTAAAGTATAGGTTCAGACTCAGACATCCAATGCTTAATAAGTTCATTTGGGTCACATTTCAAAGTCTTAAGGCTTCATTATCTTTAAAAGTTTCAAAAACTCCAAATTTGTAATGTTGCAAATTCAAAACTTTGAAATGCAACGGTTATTAGAAAATGGAGGGAATTGGATTTTGTTATGTTTTTGTGCAAAATGATCCATCCAACTAATTGGGATTGGTTGGGGTAGTTTCTAGGAGTCCATCAAATATGCCAAAGTTTCATTGTACGGCAAAAGAGACCTGCTGTACGGACTGTACTGAGTTTTTGATAAATAAACTTCTTTCAAATGCAATTTCCTTGAGTTCTTAGAGTGATTTTGGATTCATTTTTTCATTGTCTTACATTTCAATGAATTTGGAATAGTTAGATATTGATCCTAGACCATATATATGCATTTGTGAGGTCTGTATTTGTATTTTTACTCAATTAATTGTGACTGGCAGAGTAGTTTCAGCCATTCCTTTGACAGTTTTGTGAGTTTCCAATTGAATATGGTCATTCCATGACCTCTAACAACTGTAACACATGGAATGACTAAGTATTAACATGTACTATAGTTCCCTAATCCATTAATGTAATGAGAAGGAAGAATGTTTGGGTGATCACCATAATTTATAGAGGAAAATTAATGAATTTGCTTGGTATGCTATGACAGTAGCCATTTGGTCTGAAGGAGGAACATAGATTATGATTTGGATCATCTTATAATGATCATCTAATGGTGAAACAACTACCTATTGGACCTATAAGTGATTGGAGATAGGAGATTTAAGAATACCGTGAAGCTTCAGTGGTTACAACTGAAGCTCTTGTAGGCCCAACCAATTATCACAATAGAATAATAATGTTGATTCAAACCATGGATAATGGTTCCAACCAACACTGTAAAAACTCCTTAATCTCTGAATTTCTTCAGCCACAGGATAATTCTTCTAACTACCAATTTCCTTGAATGGGATTTGTAAAGTTCCAAGAGACACTTTTCTTTACAGACATCAACTGGTTGCTGATATTTAACCCGATTCTTGATTCCCTTCAAGATCACAATCTTTCTCTGGTTTTAAGCCTGCAACTATGTTCCTCCCTTCAAATGATTATTGGATTTGGGTCGAGGTTGTTCTACATAAAATTCACTTTCTTCTAATGTGTCACACTAAATCTTCTAACTAACTTTAACCACTCTACTCTAGCACTATCGACTGTCACAGAGACACTCTAATCTAGTTGATCAAGTTAGATTAGGGTCATCTGGAATGGTCTAATAGTGGGTCCTTACAATGGCTATTGTCATTTATAATTCTTCAATGTTCCTGAGGCTTTCTAATTTAACTAAGCCTTGAATCCAAATTATTCCTAGGATGCTGCTGCAAGCATTTTCTTACTTTGTTGGTTAAACACATAGCATATATCTAACTAGGGCATCAATCTTGAAGTAGCATAGCTACTTCCCCCAAATCTAAGCACTTAGGTTATTAAAATTCATTTCCTTGGCTTGCTTCTCACCCAATGGCATTGGAGACCAATGGAGAAATTGCAAGTCAAGGTACACTCTCCATGACAAAGCCAACTGAGGAGTTTCTAGGCCGGTCTGACAGAGAGTTTAGTATCTTGCGGGCACAGCACAAAATTTTCAATAAAATATTTGCAGAACTAACAAATAAACTTCAAAACCATGGATGCATCGAAGGTTAAACTTGTAGAGATGTTCAATCTATCCACTCACTTTGCAAATTGACAAGGCATGATATATAAACAAAAACATACTGGGGGAAAATGAATTCTAATCAATGTAGTTACATAACCTTGTTTGTGATGATAGTCAACTATTTGTTCATTGCACAACTAACTATGTAAAATAGAGATAAAACTAATCAAGTGAACATCAAGAACCGTGAATTCAACAAATGGACTTGCACGAGTGTTTAGTCTCTACTTTCCCTTTACAAAAAACAACTTAGAAAATACCCAATACATGATGCCCTGGTACATTGCTCATGGGCCCTAAGTAGGTAACCAATAAAACAATGCCAGACAAATGCAGAGTAAGGAAATCCTTACAGGCGGTCTTCCTTTTACACCAAATCACAATGGAAACCCTCGCAGGCAGGCGTTCCTCCTTTTAAACCAAATCACAGTGGCAACCCTCGCAGGTAGGCAATCCTCCTTTTACACCAAATCACAGTGGAAACCCTCGCAGGCAGGCAGTCCTCCTAAAACTCTCACCAAATAACAGTTCAAAAAATCGTAGGCTCCAGCTCCTTCATGCGCTCCAAGTGAAAACCAAACAATGAAATGAGACACGAAATCTTTTTTCTTTTTAAAGTTATGTCCGTGTTGGTCAAAATTTTGACCTTCATGGTATTAGTCAAAATTTCAACTAACACAGGCATGGATTTAAAAAAAGGAAGTTTTCCTTCTATAATCCGACCAACCTAAACCTTTTTAATTCATTGTCAAAAATTTTGGTAGAAAAATGAGGTCAAATGTAGTAGTGATAGTAGTCACCGAGAAGAGAGATCACTGAGTATAACAGTTACCGAGTACACAAGATTACCAAGCGCCAGTAATAACCAAGATCAAGAGACAATATTTATCGAGTAATCCATAGTTCACATAAAATTTTGGAATGGCACATTCTTCAAGGTGAACAAATTTTTGCCGAGTAATAAATTGGTTACCAAGATCGAGGTGAATATTTATTACAAATGTAATCATTTAATGAATGTTGATTCCTATGTAATGATGATCTAGGTTATTTTTGTGAACCGTTGATCTTAGGTTTTCTAAGATATTGTAAAACCCTAATTAGGTAAAGGTTAGTTTGATATAAAATTGTAAGGATGTCATTTTGACAAGTATCTTCATGGATTAGCCGCACTCAAGGACATCTAAAGTTTAGAAAGGGTTCTTACTAAAGGATTTCAAAGGAAGTATCCAATTTAATAGAATAGTTATAAGGCTACCGAGCAGTTCAGAAGGATATACTCATCACAGCAAGGTGATATCTTTATTATATTTAAAGGCTCTAATATCAGTAATTTAAGTTGTATTACATACAGGTCATATATCACTATTACTCTCTAACAATTATAGCAGATTCAAAATCTCCTAACATAGTGGACTTAACCTCTCTTAGTTAAATCTCTTAACTAAGTGCACACATATATTGTGTTGCTAAAATCCTTTAACAGTGTAGATCTAGCTGATTTTTTAGTTACTCCTAATAGGGTAAGATCACCAAAAGTGATCATTCTTGTAAGCCTTAACCAGAAAATTTATTTCTATAGAAGTGAAGCTTTGTGGGTTCCATCCCCACCGTAGTTTTTACCTTCTAACAAGGGTTTCTATGATACTAAATACATATGTCATGTGTATTGAAGTTTCATGAATGTTCTATTGGTTTACTTTCATGCATTTACATTTCTATTATATTATTAAATATATGTTGGATGAAAAGTTATACAGTTGGTTATTGAAGTTGATATTCACAAGGATTACGTTGAAATATTTTAAGGATACTGATTCACCCCTCCCATCTCAGTATACACCTTTCCACAATTCCAACAATTGGTATCAGAGCTAGTTCTCTTTTTTAGGAAGTTTAACCACTAGAGAGAAAAGATCTTAAGGATGGAAATGTATAAGCTTGACAAAACTATTGAGAATCAGAGAATAAAAATGCAGATCTACATTGAACAATTCAAGGAAGCCAAAGAAGAACTGAGAAATTTATTGATCAAGAGGAAGGATATGGCACTTCAGTATAACGAGATTGATTATCATGAAGAAGAGATAGATGATCCATTTGAAGGATCTGGATCTAGATTTGGTAGCATATATGATGGATCTAAAGGAAACATATCAAATCTATCTAAAAATAATCAACATATTACTGAACAAGTGAAAGCACCGTAGATCAGTCAAGAATCACAAATGGTTAGAATGATTGATTTCATAAACAATGCAAGGCAAGCAGAACAAGAAAGGAATATGGCTATTGATGACATAAGACAAATGACTAAAAAGATGGAAGAAAAGGAATTTGAGATAATGAGACTCACCGAGCATCATTTTGAAATCCCCAATTAGATAGTTGTCATGATTTGGGAAGTCAACCAAGTTAACATTGAACTTACTAGAAGATTGGAAGACAATGGTGAATTGAGAGAAGAAAATGAAAGGTTAAAGAATGAAGTAAAGATTCAATAACAACACAATGAGATGATTAAGAAAGTTGAAGAAAGTAAAAAAAGGATAGATGATTTTATATGCAGTCAAAAAGGACTTGACAACACTACTGGTTTAGGCTATACCGAGCATGGAGAATCTTCAAGAAAAACTGGTCAAAAGAATGCATATGCAAAACCAAGATGAAATAAGCTCTCATTTTATCATTGTGGTAAACTAGGCCACACATCAAATGATTGCAGAAGAAAAGAAAAAGGTATTCCTAAATCCACTCCTAAGTTTAATGGTTATTGTTACAATTGTGGTAAGTACAAACATCAAGGACATGAATGCAGATCAAAGTTGAACAAGTCACCTAAGAAACCTTAAATAGAAAATCACCATCGCACTTGCAACATGCATGGACACATATCACAAGAATGCAGGACACAGATGAAACAAGTTTGGAAACCGAGAGGATAAAACAAGACATATCAACTGAGAAGGAAAGGTAATGCATACACTTGGGATTACAACACTTGGGTTAATTACACAAAATGTGGTAGGTATGGACATATTGCATCTAATTTTATGAAAAGGTATTGGAAAGGAAATTATTGAAATCAGCCAAATTCTAGAATGGCATATTTGCACTGTCATAAGGTCGGTCACCTAAGTAAAGATTGCAGAGACCGAGCACCATAATCAAGTACTAGTGAAAGTGGAAACATAATTGAATAAATCATGAGGATAAGGAATCAAATGTGGAGAAAAGAATTAAATGATGTTTGAACAAAAACAACAGTCAATGACACCATGTCCATTGGATTAGGTGATTTCACGACCTCCACCTAAGCTATTCAAGTTAGTACGGAACTAAATTTTAAAAGGTTATATCTTCCAACAAATCCTTATATCTATTGTATGAATGCCAAATTAGCATAAATTAAGATGTACTAGGGTATTATATTGTTACTAACTTGAAACAAGTTTAATCGGTTAAACTGGACCAAGTAAGAAATTTCAATTGGTGAAAATGTAAAAGACAACCTAGTTGCTTAGCCAAGAGAGTATTGATAGTACTCACCGAGATGTGGTATCTATAGTGTTAACTGAGTTATTTGAATGTCAACCAAGTGGTAGCTAGCAAAGCATTTATTATACTGATCAAGGTTTTTATCTATAAATTAGCAAAAATAAACTCATTTGTTTACACAATGATCAGGAGTTAAGTAGAGTGACTTGAGAAAAACTTAAGCAGAGCGAATCCAAGAATTTCACAAAGATCTAACTACATTATGAATAGTTGAAGTCTGAATCAAGTAAGTTTGGACCTAACCGAGTTCTTTGTATCCAATTCATTGAAATCCCTAAGTTAGAAATCACAATGGCTTCATCCTCAAGAACCGTGCAAACCAAGGATGACAAGGGAAAGAAAGTTAATTTGATCAAGAACACAACCTACACTGAGCCTTCTTTTAAACTACATCCAGAAGTTGCAGCTCAACCTGATGAAAAGGGCACGTTTTCACCGATATCACCTAGGGTTCTTCTCGTAAAGGATGTTAGGTCATACATCCACTATAAAATCAATGAAATCAAAGACTTTGAGATTCAATCCACATATCAAGAGCTTTGCACTGACGACGAGCTGAAATATGATCACAAACACTTACAGGTAAAAGGGTTAACTAATAACCTACATTTCCCAAAGGAATTCAAGATAGAATGGATACGCATCGTACTGAGTTGAGTACATGAAGGAAATTTATGGCTAGATGAACCTATGAAGATCATAAAGGATGTGATACATGCAGTAACAGGGTAGCCAATGAACAAAAAATCCAAATCCCTAAGGCACCTGACACATACCAAGATTGAAAAGCTAACCGATGTAGAATGAGATGATAGAGCCCTAAGAATAAACACCATCAGGGATCCCGAAATGAGATTTGGTACATATGTCATTGCATATAAAATTTTCCAATCAAGCAGACCGAATAGTGTTGCATGTGGAGAAGTCAACATTGCATACAAGATTGTGAAAAAGGGTTTGCAACTCGACCTAGTAGAATTGATGTTGAGGAAGTTAGAGGAGAACATGAGAACACTTAGGATAGCAAGATCCAATACTTGCAAATTTGGATCGTTATTGGTATGTACATTCTTTTACTTGCAAAAAAAAATTCCATCAGTCGGTAATGTAGAATAGGATATCAACCGGCCTATTATTGTTCAGATTAGTGAGTTTATTCAAAACTTAGGAAATAACTTTGAGCCTATTATGGAAGAATATTTTGGTCAATTCAAGGAGAGAATGGAGAAAAGAACAAGGATACCAACACAGTTGGTAGAGAAATTTAAAGAAGATATCTATTTTCTAGTGGATATTGACACCACCCTTATCAAATATATAGAGCCAAGAACAACTTGGCTGCCACCCATGGACTATGATATTGACATAGATGTAGCTACAAAAGCTATAAAGGCTTTACTTGTCGAGCCCAAAGACAAGAAGGCTACAAGGTTTGGAACATTTGAGGAAGCCAAGTCCAAAATCAAGATGGGACTTATAGTTGAGAAGATGGGTAGGAAAAAGGAGAAAATGGTTAAAAATATTAAGAAAACATTTGGTGTCGTAGATGAAGACACTAAGAAACTAGTTGAAGAAGAAATAGAGGATCAGACACCAGTTGGTGAAGACATAGATGAAGAGGCCATTGAGTCAGAGGAACATGAACAAGAAGAGCCACCTAAAGCTGATAAAGGGAAAGGGAAATAGGTTAGGTCAAGGACTAGATTGGAAACTACTAGTTCACTACCTTTAAAGAAAGGTGTTGCAAAAATAACTAGGCCTATACCAACTCGTACATATCAGAAAAGGAAAGAAAAGGCCACTAGCGAGCTTCCTAAACCAAAGCGGAGAAGAAAACTGATAAGAGAAAAAGATTACAAAGATTCAGATGAAGAAGACAGATAAATTCAGAGTTGTGGTGAATACAGGACCTCAAACTATTGATGAGGTAGCAGAAAGGATAAGGACTACTAGAAAGCTTAGTTCACCAAAACTTAAAAGGGTATCCTCAACTGAGCACCGAGGAGCAGGACAAGCTTGAAGTAGCAGTAATAACTTGTATGATGATAACATTTAAAATAGTTCCAGTTGAATTTTCTAGTAACATCCCAAAGAACTATACAACAAAGTTTCTACTAGATGGACTTATGCGCTCACAACTGAGAAAATAATGAGAGAGAGGTCATTAATTATGGTAAACTCTAACTATTCTTTTGATCAAATAGATGTAGCATTAAAACAATATGCAAATAAATTCTTTATGAAGGCTCAAGCATTCAAAATCCTAAAAGGAAAATTGTAGGAGGTAGATGATGAGAGTAAGAACATTTGGAAAAAACTTCTCAGTCCAACCGAGCATGTTATTACTGAGGATCATCAACCGATCATACAAGAAGGAGAGTCTATTAATGTTGATGATGAGCCTATTCATATCTCAGATATTGAGCAGCCCGCAGAAGAAACCAATGAAGAAGAATCTATATCCATTATTGATATTGTAATGGAAGGAATTCCAGACATGTTGACTACTCTAGGGGATGAATAAATAATCATAGAAGACATAACAGAAGGTGACCCCAATGATGAGGCTAAAGAAGATGAAATCATCACCAGAGCTACTGAGAACCTTGGTGAAGATGAAGCAACTAAGGTAGCCCAAGAAATGGTCCCAGGTAATCTTCCCATACTAGTACAATCTATTGAGATGGCTACTAAAGCACAAAATGATAACACCCCACCTGAGTAGGTGACATATACAAATGAAGACAAGAGTGAGGAAGTAGGCAAGGAGACCAATGAAATGGAAGAGAATGAACAAGCGCAAACAGAGTCAATGGTATCTACACTTCTACCACCGACACAAGGACACAAGCCCCTACACCCTAGACTGTAGAATCAATTTCAGGGAAAAATAAGGAGAAAATCAAACCCATCAAGATGCCAAAGGTAGATCCCTAGCACAAGGCTCCACTTTCTATTACTCTTTCTCCTTAATCTAGTGTGAAAGAGAAGAAGAAGAGGAAGCGAGGAACTAAGGGTCTGGTTACACTTGATGTAATAATTGAAATTCCAACATGTGACCCGAGGACACTTGATCCTGAAGCTCTTTAAAAATATGGAGAGCTATGCACCTGAAAGGTAACACATGAAAAACTAAGAAAAGAAAATAAGAACACAAAGGTGCTTGCAGATGTCAAGGAGACCCTAATGCAAGTTGCTCCTGATATAACTATTGATGAATCTACCCCCATTTTCTATCAACTTGCATTGCTCATTGAAATAATAAATGGCCCCACTATAGATGTCGAGAAGATAATTAAAGAGAGATTCGAACAAAAGATTCAATATATGTTGACTGAAAAGATCAGCCGAGAAGTGGCAATAAACAAGATAAAACTTTCAGAAGTTATAAGTGAATTAGAAAGCATCATTGATAAATAAAATTTACAATTCTAAAACAATTATGCATTTTAGATCACTTCACTACCAAGGTTAGTGAAAAGATAATAAAGTTAGATGAAGATCTTAAAGATAGTGCTACTCATCTTACAGCTGAGCATCATGCATTTCAGTTACATTATTCCAAAGTGAAACATATACAACGATTAAGACTTGAGTTGAGAAAAGAAGAGGACCACATTAGAGAAGAGGTAACCGAGCTACATGTCAAGTTACTACTGCATCTGGTAGTGATGCAAAAGCATGTGACATAGGCAAAGAAATTGGTTGCCACCCCTAATATTTTTGTCACCAAGAACATTTTTGATATGCATGCTCAAGTGAGGTTAGAGAAGTTGGCTCTAGAAAATCTAAAGGAAGAATGGGAGAAGCTTATGGATAATCTTAAGAAATCCCATCCTAATATTTTTCACAAATTGTAAGTATACTCTTTGTCATTATTTTCAAAAAATGGAGAAACATATGTATATCTACCGAGAGCATGTTCATAGGGGGAGTCACTATGTATACATAATTTTTTGGTTTTGTCAAATTTCTCTTATAATCGGCATACATATAAGTTTTTGATACTAATACCAAAGGGTGAGAATGTTACCCCTAAATGGACTAGATGTTCTCATTAGTATTCAGTTGTACATTCAGTAAACATAGGAAGACCAGTTCAGTCAGTTATCAATACATAGTAGTCACTGAGCAGAGAGATCACCAAGTATAAAAGTTACTGAGTACATAGGATTTCCAAGCGCTAGTAATAACCGAGACCGAGAGACAGTATTTATCGAGTAATCAAGAGTGCACATAAAAGTTTGGAATGGCACATTCTTCAAGGTGAACAACTTTTTGGCAAGTAAGAAAATAGTTTACCAAGATCAAGGTGAATATTTATTGCGGATGTAATCATTTAATGAATGATGATCTAGGTTATTTTTGTGAATTGTTGATCTTAGGTTTTCTAAGCTATTGTAAAACCCTAAATAGGTCAAGGTCAGTTTGATATAAAATTGTAAGGATGTCATTTTGACAAGTATCTTCATGGAGTAGCCACACTCAAGGACATCTGAAGTTGAGACATGGTTTTGACATAAGGATTTCAAAGGAAGTATTCAGTTTAACATAATAGTTATAAGGATACCGAGTAGTTCAGAAGGATATACTCATCACAACAAGGTGATATATTTATTGTATTTAAAGGATCTAATATTAGAAATTTGAGTTGTATTACATACAGGTCATATATCACTGTTACTCTCTAAAAATTATAGTGGACTCAAAATCTCCTAACATAGTGGACTTAACCATTCTTAGTTAAATCTCTTAACTGAGTGCACACATATATTGTGTTGCTAAAATCCTTTAACATGGTAGATCTATTTGTGATATTGCTATCAAGATTTAACTGTGTAGTTTTTTTCAAGTCAAACTCATGGTAGATCTAGCTGATATTTTTGTTACTCCTAACAGGGTAAGATCACCAGAAGTGATCATTCTTGTAAGCCTTAACCGGAAACTTTATTTCTGCAAAAGTGAAGCTTTGTGGGTTCCATCCCCACCGTAATTTTTACCTTCCAACAATGGTTTATGTGATACCAAATACATGTTTCATGTGTATTGAAGTTGTTTGAAATTTGGATGAGTAGGATATCATGATGTTTTCATTATAGAAACATATATTTAGTGTTGAGACAACATGATCTAAGGAGGAAGTTCTAGATGAGAACCCATAAAAATTATCTAAGTATATTAGTGTTTATCTATCTACATAGAGATTGTTTTGATCAGCAAAGTTCACAAAAGTATTTTTAGTGCATGCGCACTTGAACATAGATTATACAAGGTATATTAAAGCTACATCTATGAGCGCAAGATTGTATGGCATGTACAGACAAAGATGTCAATATTTTATAGAGACAATGTTGAGCCAACCAAAGTAGAGCAGTGATCAGTAATTGACTATATTAAGTTAAGGAATTATTTTGTTTATCAAAATAATAACTTAACTAATTAGGGATGACATCCTAGATGTTAACCCTAAGGCATCAAGGAGTATTTTTATGTCTTGGGAAGCATGTAATAAATTGAAGCCGATAGAAAGGTTATTTTGTAATAGCTTGTATAAAAGAAAGAAACTTGTAATGCAAAGTTGAAATAAAGTTGTAAGTAAAGTATTGATGCATTATGTGAAATCTGATATATGATCAGATCAGTGCAAGTTGATAACAAGTTTATGTGAAGAGACTACAAAGCTAGATTAGAATATTGAAGATATTCAGCAACAGTAAAAGGTTTTTGTATTCTACCTTTTGTATTGAAGATTATCATTGTATATTGCATATTTGGGTAGTGAGCTAATGCAGTGGCATCCTGGCTTATCGCTCAGTGCTTGAAGATTCTTGTAGTCTCAGTAACTATCTAGTGGAGTTCAGTTACTTGACTGGTTATTTCGATAGAAGACTGGAGTTTCTCCGTCTTGACGATGATTCTCAGTTGGAAGTTTTGGTGGATCTTCGTGGATGATGGTTACTCGATGAATTGGTTTTTTGTTGCTTAGTGCTTAGTTAATGATGAGGTCTTGGTGTTTATGCATGTTTCTCGGTTGTTGAAGTGGCTCAGTCACTGGAGGACTCGTTCGCTGAAGGGAGCTCGGTCATTGAAGGAGACTTGGCACTTCTGGTGCTCAACAATGTCTGTGGTACTTGGTCAACATTGTTGGTGCTTGGTAATTATTAGAGAACTTGGTTGGTGTGGATGCTCAGAGCATTTCCTGATGCTTGGTAGTTTGGCTTACCGACGGTTGTTCTTGGTGAATTGGCTTGGCTGACTGGTGCATTTAATCTAGGTTGTGTTCCTCATGTTATGGATTGACTGTTGGACATGTGGGGACCTAGATCTAGCATGCTACATTCTCTTATATGGATCTGGAAACTGACTTGGTGAATTAAATATTGGTGGAGTTATTTGTGAGCTGACTGATGTTTGGCATTTAATATCTATATATTTGGGAGCTGACTAGCTTTTGTGATTTAATTGTTTCATCCAGCCGACTTGTGTCTTGGATTAGTATTTAAGTAGATGCTTGGGTAGTTGTTTAGAAGGAGGAGGGTAGTAGTAGATGTGTAGATCTATGAAAGAAGAGTTAGTATCTTGTAGGCTTAGGTAGCACAAAGATTGCTCGGAAGTTTGAGTATAGGTTCAGATCTTTCTTGGAGTGCCTACCAGTGTCCTGTTGTGTTGTAGACCTAGGCTAGCTGAGGAGAAGTGTGTTGGATCCTATGTGATCTTGTAGAACTTTTATTTTCATTATAATTGGCCATAACTGGGAAGGCCTTACAGCCTAGCACATTGCATGTAATTAGTTAATTGATGAATAAAGACATATGTTTTCTTTCAGATCTGGTTTCTTGTTGTGTTTTCCACTATGTTGGTGTTTGGCTACAAGGTCAGACCATCCTTAATTGGATCCTCCATCCTTGACTACGTCAGGTTGTATCAGAGTGAGATTTTGATCTTGTTGGAACAGAAGGTTGACCTAGCAAGGCTGATCTTGCGAAGTTGATCTTGTTGGCGAAGAGATTGTGCACCATCTGAGTTGTAGATCCGTGACATTAAACTTGTGAAATCATTCCCTAGTTGTTCATGCAAGGTGGTAGGTTGTGATCTGACTTGCATACAACTTGGAGGTTGTCACAAGGTGGTCGGTGTTAGGGTTTATTGCAGAAGATTTTTGAAGATCTTTGGAGATGTCTCCGAGAGGATTAGACCTTGGTGATGTGATTTTTGAGAGGTTTGCTTGATTGGAAGTGGATTTGTTGAACCACGTGAAGAACCAAGTAAAGAACCTTGTGAGAGAAAGTATTTTTGAGCTTTGTAAAGCTTACCGAAGTTGGAGCATGTCGATCTAGAGGAAAGTTGTTTGGTCGGTTCGTAGACTGGTTCGTGAGAGAAGACATCTTGACAAGGTCTCCTGTGACAATTTGAAGGTTGAAGAGGTATGTGAAATTGGTCTTGATGGTCAGTTGGTGGAGTCTGACATCAAACCTATAGAGAAACTTGTGCTTGTTGTTGAGTTACTTGTGATTACCAATGATGTTGTTGATCTTGTTGAGGTTGGTGAGGAGATTGGTTTTCATGTTCAGTCGGTTGTGCCTAACATGGAAATTATAGAGCATATGGTTGTGCTTGATTAGATTGTTGTTGATATGGAGTTGCCTATTTTTGAACACCTCGGTGATGTTGGTGTTACCAAGCTACTTTTATTCGGTGTTGTGGTGCAGATGTTGTTTGCTAGTTGAGGACTTGAGTTGCTGGTTGACAGTGATAAGTCTAGTGAGGAGATTCTAAGATGGGATTCTTCCTTGATCCTTGGTGATGGATTGATGGCTCCATTTGTTCAAGATGTTGAACATACTAATTGGTTGGGTTGCAGATTTGTTCTCTTTCTTGTGATGGAGTGGAAACCTTTGGTGAAGATGAAGTGGAGTTGGTGGTTTTCAGATGTTCCCTTTGGTGAGAAAGTGTGGGACACACTTTTATTTGAACCTCGGGAGTATGATGCAGTGGCATCCTAGCTTATCGCTCGGTGCCTGAAGATTCTGGCAGTCTCGGTAACTATCTGGTGGAGTTTGGTTACTTGGCTGGTGATATCGGTAGAAGACTAGAGTTTCTCGGTCTTAACGATGATTCTTAGTTGGAAGTTCTGGTGGATCTCCATGGATGATGGTTACTTGGTGACTTGGTGTTTTTTTGCTCAGTGCTCAATTACCGATGAGGTCTTGGTGTTTATGCCTATTGCTTAGTTGTTGAAGTGGCTCAGTCACTGCAGGACTCGGTCATTGAAGGGAGCTCTGTCATTGAATGAGACTTGGCACTTTTGGTGCTTGGCAATGTCTGTGGTACTTGGTCAACATTTTTGGTGCTCGGTAATGCTTGGAGAGCTCAGTTGGTATGGATGATCGGTGTGTTTCCTAATGCTCAGTATTTTGGCTTACCGACGGTTATTCTTGGTGAATCAGCTTGGCCAACTGATGCATTTAATCTAGGTCACATTCCTTGTGTTATGGATTGACCATTGGATGTGTGGGGACCTAGATCTAGCGTGTTGCATTCTCCTATATGGATTTAGAAGCTGACTTGGTGAATTAAATATTGGTGGAATTATTTGTGAGTCGACTGATATTTGGCATTTAATATTTGTATATTTGGGAGCCGACTGGCTTTTGGGATTTAATAATTTCATCCAGCCGACTTGCGGCTTGGATTAGTATTTAAGTAGATGCTTGGGTAGTTGTTTAGAAGGAGGAGGGTAGTAGCAGATGTTTGGATCTATGAAAGTAGAGTTAGTAGCTTGCGGGCTTAGGTAGCAGAAAGATTGCTTGGAAGTTTGAGTACAGGGTTAGATCTTTCTTGGAGTGCCTACCAGTGTCCTGTTGTGTTGCAGACCTGGGCTAGCTGAGGATAAGTGTGTTGGATCCTACATATTCTTGTAGAACTGTTATTTGCATTGTAATTGGTCGTAACCGGGAAGGCTTTACAGCCCCGCACATTGCATGTAATCAGTTAATTGATGAATAAAGACATCTATTTTCTTTTAAATCTAGTTTCTTTTTTGTGTTTTCCATTATGTTGGTGTTTGGCTGCAAGGTTGAACCGTCCTTAATTGGATCCTCCATCCTTGACTGCATCATGAGCTCATCTTGCATACATTCTTATTTTGTAATACCTACTCCTAATAGGGTTGAGGCTTCTAGCAATGCCTAAAGTCCTCTAACAAGGACAAAGACACTATACAGATGTAATAGACTCCTAACAGGGTCAATATCTCTAACCAGATACGTTTGATTAGTGGGTCATTTGTGGGTATCATCCCCACCAGGATTTTCCCTTGGCTAAGGTTTCCTCGAGAACAAACATGGTGTTATGAGTTCCTTTATTTAATGGTTGTGTTTATTATTTAGTTTATTCAATTTAGTTTCTTATGCAAGTTACAAGTTAATTTCATATATCCATAAGTGGGCAAAAGTAAAAGTTTGTGAAATATTGATTCACCCCCCTCTCAGTATTTCCTATTTCTAAAAATTGGTATTAGAGCACAGTTACTCAAAGAAGGCCTAAAAATGTGAGTAAGATCTCTATGGATATGGATCAGTTGCAGAAAAATCTAGATGAAACCCTTGAACATATTGATATTCTTATTGAAGAAAGAGATACTCTGAAGAACAAATATGATAGTGCAAAAGACTACATTGAGAAACTAAAAGACAAGATAGAAGATCTGAAATCAAAGAAAGAACCTACAAGTCAAATCAAGGATAGTGATGAAGTTTCAAAATTGAAAAAGGAGAATGAGATCCTAAAGCATGAACTAAAGATTATAGACCTAAAGTTAAGCCTGAAAGATGATAACAACAAAGGTGAATCAAATCTAAAGTCTAAAAATGGAGATCTAAGATCTAAACTTACCAAAGTAACATCTGAATTTGAGACTATAAATTTGAAGTATGTTGAACTTGAGAAATACAATACAATTGTGAAAAAAGAACTAACTCAGTCCAAACAACATCTTGAGAAACTATATTCCAGTAGTGAAACAATTGATGGACATATTTCTTATCAGAAACCTTCTTATGACAAAACTGGTCTTGGATATTTTGAAAAAAAAATCTCAAAGAAGATTGAAGAATGTCAAGAACCAGATCCAAAAATTCAACAACATGAGAACAAAGAAGAAGAAAAATAAAGATGAGCCTAACCAATCTGAAGATGTACCTAATCAACCTAAGAAAAATGGATAACCTAAAGAAATGCGAAGTGAATTCAAAGGTAAATGTTATTTATGCAATTCATTTGGACACATGAAAAGATATTGTACAGATAAGCAATTTAAACCTATCTCTTATTATTGTTATAATTGTCATGGTTTTGGACATAGAGCTATTGATTGTAACAAACCTAGATCTAATGATAACAATAATAGTAGAATGTTTAGAAATACCAACCTTGCATATAAAAGACCTATTGAAGCAACAAATAATATAAGAAATGGAGTTGTGTGCTATAGATGCAACAATTTTGGACATATTGCCATAAATTACAGATCACAAATTAGTCAGTCAAGACCGAGATATGGAAACAATGTTATAGTTTGTCATATTTGTAATAACATGGGTCACGCAGGGAGATATTGCAGAATGAACAACATGAGGAATCCTAATCCTAGAAGAAATATGAACTACACCAAAAGAAATATGGAAACTAACAATAATTTAAAAGGAAATAGCAGTAACATAGAAGAAGTTATATTTGTCAAAGCTACAGATCAAGCAAGTGTATCCACAATATCAGGAAGTTGTGTGTGTGAATTTTGTACCTAGCTGTAGACACAACACTTTAGTAAAACATTAGAGGTTAGCAAAAACCAAAATCTGCAAATAATTGAAACTATGCTAACCAGGTGATTTACTGCCTTCTAGTAGGTGCGAGTATGATGTTCTCATATTGGAATCGAGATCAATGACAATGCAACACCTAAATGAAAGATTGTAATGCGAAAAGAGTGAAAGACTATATGAATGCAAATTAGTCTATATTTTTGTATTTTCTGTGCAATAATATGAGAAACTGTATGAATCTAAGCTATATGAATGAAATTGAATGCTATGCAGATTTGATCTAAGAATGCTATGAATGATATGAAATCTATGATATGAAACTATGCAAAAACTATGATCAACTATGAAAGATCTCACAAATCGCCTGTCGCAAGTGCTTAATCCTTCAATCGCCAATTCGCCAGAGTAATTGTGCAAATTCGAGTGTTGATAATTATGAAGAGCTGAGCCTTGATTTTATAGAAATCCAAGGCTTGAGGATGCAGGAGAAAAACACTCAGGTTGATTTTTGAGTTATCAGGAAATCAGAATTAATTAACTCACAAAAATCATGCAAAAGTAGTGTTTTACTCAAAATAGAGTTTTAGATCAAATTTCAACTCATCATCAGATGTTGAGTTTCAATTTTAAAATTGATTGTTAATGTCTAGTTGCCTACTTTTCTGATTGTGCATGATTTAATTATAAATTAATTTTAAAAATAAAGTGATTTATTCTCAACTTAATTGATTTTTGAATTAAAATAATTGATTTATGGGTTAATCAATTATTAAATCAAACTTTTATTCAAAAACTATATTATTAACAATTGACAATTGACATGAATTAATTAAATAATAATTTAATCAATTAGTTATGAGATTTTAGATTTATTGTCAAAAAGAAATAATACAATTTAGGAATAAATTTAATTAAATAGGAATAAATTTAATTAAATAATTAAGTGGCAGTATTAAATCTGATTAATTAAATATTCAAAATATTCAATTAATCAAACTTTAGGATAAATAGGATTTATTGCCAAATAATTATTAAATCAAGAATAATTAGGATAAATAAGAATATTGCTAGGAATATTCTCCGATGCAGAATTTAGGATAAAATCAATTTTTGATAAAATCATGTGCAGATATGCCTTAGGTTAGGACTTTGATGTCGATTTCATTCGATTTGAAGTTGTAGGAGGTCAATGAACCTATAGCCCATTTTTGGGGTATTACATTTTGCCCCTCTTTGAATCGCTATGCGAAGCGTAGTGGTTCAAAGAATAGTTTGTGTTTGATAAAGATGTATGAAACTGATTTGAAAGATTAACCAATTCTGAGACAGAAATCGATTTAAAGATTTAAAGATTTAAGATTTAGGTCATGATTGACCAAAGATAATGTTAACTATAGCAACAATGAACCGGTGATTATGAAAAAGTGTCAAAATGCTTGATTCTGAACCTTATGATTGTGAAGAAGTGAGTGACCGATTCCAAACCTGATTGTCCCAAGAGAATCATATTGGTATCACATTCTAAACCCGTCAGTTACGAAGAAACAAGGAAAATAACACTAATGAACCGATGGTTACGAAAAGCTGATATAGTTTACAAGATAGATTTAGGATACCAGATTGATATGGATCTCGATGAATCTAATATGCCCCAAGAGATGATAGATTTGCCACAAGCGATGAGGACTTTAGATGAGTCAATAACTAGACGCGGTTGTTGTCTTGATCACTGAGGAAAGAAATTTGATTGACAAAATTAGAGTTACAAACTTTGAATGATGTGTAATACCATGCCCCCTTTGGGATTAAAATTGAAATATGACAAGAAAAGTCAACGTTGAATGGTTTAGAAGCATGTTAATTGATTTGAGAATTGGTTATACACGTTCTGCATCGTTTAGAGGTTATGAAGACCAAGTGTGACTAGGTTTGACCATGAGTTGACCATGGTTGACCAAGTTGAAATTTTGATAGTTTGATGTAAGATAAACAGTTAAGTTGAATTTTGGATTTCTATGATGAGTGAAGGTTGATTATGTAGGCAGTCGACCGTTCTGGGTCTAAAAATTTTAAATCACAATTTTGACATAGTAAACAATCTCAAATTTTGATTTTGATCCCGAAAATGGGTTCAAAACGTCGAAATTAGCCAAGGGTGCAATTTTTGTGGAAAACGGAGCACTTTTGAAAATTAGATCAAAAGCTATATAAGGACCAAAAGGGTCATTTTCAATTCATTATTCACATTTGACTTTTGAAACTTTGTGGAGACCTCTGAGCGAGAAAATGGTTGAGCCGAAGATACCTGTTTCTTCCCACCGATTTGAGCACAGTTGGAGACATTAGCAGCCTCTGCAGTATGGACATCCAGTAAGTGGACGTCTGTGCCTCTTCGTAAATTCCATTTTTTCATGTTTGTAGCATTTTTAGGTTGTTTTTCGTAACTTTCAATTTTTCAATTCTCACATGCATGGAAACTCGTACAACTATCCTTCGTGACTCGTACAAATTTTTAATGTCCTGTAGAGTGTCGTATCAGAACCCCCCAAAACTTGTTTGAGAGGGACCCAAGAGTCGTACGACATTTCGTCAAGTCCCTCATCTATCGTACGGTGAGACCTATAAAGTCGTATATGCATGGTTTTTCGTGTGAGACCTTGCTGAAACTCATACGAGTTTTGATGCCAAACTATATTGTCGTATGGAAAATAGTGAGCTTACAACTCATCTTTAGGTCAAAAATTTTGATTTTCTGATTCCTTACGCTGATTGTTGAGCATTTAATGCACCTTTTGAGATAGTGAACTTTTGAATTTTTGTACTGTTAGCCTATTTTTCAACCAAATTACTAATAAGATTCCCTATTTCTGTTATGTGTAGGTTATATACCCTAATGTTCATGTGTGCATCTCACATCCTGTGACTCAGAGACTCTATGTTTCACTACCTGACCCTATGAGGGTACATCTTGCTTCCTGTGGATTCGAGTATCTAGTTCGATTGCCCAAGACTAGGGTTAACCATGGACTATTGACTGCGTTGATAGAGAGGTTTCATTCACAGACCCAGACTTTCCATCTACCCACTAGAGAGATTACTGTCACACCTGAGGACGTATATAGCATATTGCACATTCCATTTCATGGTCCTTGTCTAGATTATGTGAGTTTGGGGTAGTCTAGATTACATGCCTTCAGACATTTGTTTGGAGATGACACACAACTCACTGGTTCTATTTCTTGGGAGTTATTAGTGCAGCGCTATGGGCAAACCCATATATTAGAGTGTATCATAGCAGGCATGATAGGAGGTATCATTATGTTTGACCGTCAGCAGAACATTCTATTGATGGGCTGGGCCTTGATGGTGGCATGATTGATGGCTACTCCTTTAGAGTTAGCTTGGGGTCAGTGCATGCTTGCACATATGTTCTCTGAGATGCACGAGATCGTGTATCAGGAGGGTAATTCTTTTTCTTCTGGTGCATTGGCACTTCAAATATGGGCCTGGGAGCACATCCTAGTTTGTAGACCAGTGTGTTAGACATAGCGCTAGCCACAGGAGCTGGTCATATATATATACTCCGGTTATGTTACACAGGTGTGCATGGGTCACACAAAGTACTTTAGGTGGTGTCTCGATGATATGACTTTTGTATTATGGAGACTGTACTTGCTGATAGAGGCCTGGCCCACTGCGAGGGAGTAGTTTAGTTATTTCTATCATAGCCATGTACTGATTGGGTGATCTACTACTGTCATTGAGCACTTCCTGATCACTAGAGTATGGAGGTGGTATGGCATCATTTGGGATGTGCCAGAGGAGCTTGCAGCTTATGCATGGATCCATAGAGAGCTCAGATTAGGATGGGGCCCTAGATTGTCCTATGCTCTTTATACACAGGAGTACAACGGTATTGTTGGTAGAGATTGGGACTATCGAGTAGATGTGCCAGATGCAGGGGTTACAGATGGATCCATTGGATGGCTTGTAGAGCATCCCATACATAGGTTTTCTGATCCTACAGAGTTGATACCTTCCATGGAGGAGGCCATGGATGCCATAGGTGCACAGGTTCTGATTGATTGAGGACAAAGACATACATAGGTACAGATGACCCAGCATACACCTCTAAGGCTGAGAGTAGTATTGACACCTCTGTAGAGACCATCTATACAGATGAGACCACCTTGTCCCTCTAGTTCTTTAGCAGGCAGACCTGTAGTTTTACATAGGAAATCGACTAGAGGAGAGAGTGGCACTTTAGGCAATGTGGGCACAATAGATGAGGTACTGGGTGCATAGCAGGATGTGGGTGCTGGTCGGGATCCTTTACGGGGTGATACCAATTTTGATCTTGGTGCTAAGGTTAGACGTCATAAAGGCATAGATAGGGGAGACCACTGAGCAGCTATCAATAGATACTAATATGCCTGTGGCAGATGTAGATCCTAGTGTACCATTAACTCCTCAGAAGATCATTAGATGACTCATATTATAGGTCAGGGACCTAAAGGTATGGAGTGCTTGGTGGGAGGAGTGATTCACCGAGGCTAATAGATAGAGATCGTTGCTTCAAGAGGAGAAGAGGAGATTGCAGACAAAGATGACACATCAAACCTCTGGAGTTGCTTATCATGTTTCTGTGTACTATGTTGTTGTTCCTACTGCTCAGAGAGTACCCACATACTCTTAGTATATGATAGCTTCAGAGGGAGCGAGGACACCTAGAGCCAAGGTAGTACCTGATGCACCACCACCACCTCCACCAAATGTAGAGGATCAGGTAGACAGCTGATCTATCTAGATATTTTGATATATTTTTTCTCTTTTGTTCATGTATACTGTGCTAACTTCTGATAGCTCACATGAGCTCATTCTTTTGTACTTTGTGCCAGTAGTGCACCCTTGACTAGTTTGAGTTATATGATATTACATCGAGATTTTGGTTGTGACTTCATGTGTACTTGTCATGTTTTTTATTTATGATGATATCATGTGATGTAAATGCTATGGATAGTATAGAATGTATGTATGGATTTATGCAATGCAATGGTTTCTTTCAAATGTATGAATGTTATGTAAATGTAATTGATTATGGAAAATGTATGGAAATTTATAAAATGTAGATGCAATAGATGAAATGATCATGAATATGTAATGTAAATGCAACGATACACATGATATGTTGTGCAGGTATTGTTGAAGACAAGTACTTATGTCAAAAAGGATGTCTAACCTAGGATGGTGACTGCCTACGGTTCTGTGAGGAAACCTTCGTGTGAGATTCAACTCTTTATTCCCGATTTAAGTTTAGGTTAGAAGAATTGTTTAAGTGTTCAAGCAATTTTTGAGATCATGTAATCATGCAAAGTGCAAAATGAAATGCAATCCTAAGACCTAGGACCTAGTCACTGATCATGTGTCGATTTGTTGTCATCATTAAAGTTTTTAGGTAACCAGATAAATCAATACAACATCCACTAGTTATGAGACTATAGACATATGAATATTGATTTGTATGCATAAGAATCAATACAACGCCCACTGGTTAGACAACCATAGACATATGAATATTGATTTTATTTTTAGAATGTCAGATTAGATATAAGCACCAAGGCACAAATGTCGGGATGACTTGAATATCATGTCCATTTTGATATAGAAATTTGTATAAGCATCAAAACATAGACGTCGTGATGACCAGAGTATGCCTTGCATAACAAACACATCAAGTAGTCAAGAGATCATTCTAACTAGTTTGAATTACCTGTAGTGACCCTTTAACGTTCACATCCTTAAGTAAGATCGTGTTTCACAGTAGGAGTAAGAACTTTCTCAAAAAGACAATAGTTAGATCAAACTCCCTTGAATTTTCTAGGTATCAATGGTTGAGGTACTCATGGCCATCCAATTGGAGATAGAGGCTCTTACAGATGGACACCATTTCAATCCAGAATTTCCAAAGTTGTTAGATTTTCACATACAAGTAGAAAACAAAGAAAAGATTATGCCCCTAGTCATCACTCTCTAAATCCTATAAAGGACATCATCGAAGAGCTCAAAGGGACACAATATGCAAAAATCTCAATGTGAATTAGTAAGCATACAAGGAGATAAAAGCATGAAGAAGCAAAGATTGTTTTCAGTTTGTGTTTGATTGCATTGTTGTAGATGCAAAATCCTTTCTGGAGAGGAGACTGACTAACTGAATCAGATGTAGCTTCAAAGGACTTTAACTAGATATGACACATCTAAAGTATACAGGAGACCATAGGATATAACATTTATTACCCCTAATTTTGAACATTGATAGGATATAGACGCTTAAGCAGATTGGTGTACAGACTGATTTATTGAAAACAAGAATGCAGAAATAAATCGGGAGATATGTACAAACTAAAGCAATACTAAAAGTTGGGAAAGACCAAGATTGCACTGATAGATGGAGCATTTGAAACAAGTGGCGCCCATTTGTCAGGTTTTCACCATCTTGGCAGAGATTCTATTTTTGCTACCAAGGCGCCTGTTTCCAAGTTTTCACCAAGGTACTTTTTCTTTTTCTCATTTTTTTGTATTTTTCATTTTTTCAATTTTTTTGTACTTTCGATTTTTTTTATTTTTTTTTTGTGAATCATCAAGGCACCTATTTGCTAGGTTTTCACCAAGATGTTTATTTTTTCAAGACTTTTTCTAATTTTTATAATTTTTTTAGGACATTTTTTTAATACTAAATGCCTTAGGCATAGAATTTCTTCAGATGGAGAATGTCGATTGGTTCTTGGAGCTATTCTTCTTCAGTAGTTGAGAGTTGATAGGCACCAAAGTCAAAAGTAGCAGTGATAATAAAGGGACCCAGATAGTTGGGTTCAAACTTCCCCTTGCACTCTCTATGTGATTGATTTTTAGGATTCTCTCAAGACTAGATCACCAACCTGAAATTCTCTGTGTTTGACTTTCTTGTTGTAGCCTCTAGACATTCTCTTCTGATATTCTCTGAGATGATCACACACTGCTTGTCTGCTCTCATCTAGTAGTTCAGTTCTTGCAACCTAGACACTCTGTAGTCATCATCAGTTACTAGACCATGCATTCTGATTCTTAGTGATAGGATTATAACCTTAGTAGGCAGTACTGCTTTAGACCCATAAACTAAAGAGAATGGTGTAGCCCCAGTGGGCATTCTGATACTTGTTCTGTAGGCCCAGAGAGTTGGATTGATCATCAGATGCTAGTCTCTTCCTATTTTATTAACTGTACGGTGCAAGATTTTTAATAGATTCTTGTTTGAAGCATCTGCTTGTCCATTCCCTTGAGGATAGTATATAGATGACCAATGTTGTGTAATCTTGAATTTAGCACATAGATCATCTAAGTCTCTGTTCTTGAATTTTCCACCATTATTTGTGACTATAGAATGTGGAATACCATACCAACATATGATGTAGTTCAAGATGAACATTGAAATTTGTTTTCTAGTTTCTTGAGTCAAAGGAACTTCTTCTACCCATTTTGTGAAATAATCTATAGCTGTGATTATATGGGTATGTCCATTAGAAGAATGGGGATGTATGGATCCTATAAGATCAAATCCCCATTGGTGAAAAGCCCATTGTGTAGTGAAGGGAATTAGATCTTTCCCTGGTGCATGAATTAAGTTTCCATGTACTTGGCACTTTTGACAATTCTTAGCAAACTTGATAGCCTCTTTCTCCATTTCCGGCCAATAGTACCCCGCCCTAATAAGTTTTCAAGCTAGTGTTAAACTTTTCAAATGAAAGCCACAAATACCTTTGTGAACTTCCTCTAATGCATGTTGAGACTCTTCCCATTCTAAACATCTAAGTAGTGTACCATCTAGACCTCGTTTGTACAGATCATGACCAATGATGACATATTGGGATGCATTTCAGATAAGGTATCATATCTCATGGCGGTTGAAGGAATCAGGAATGATTTGGTCTTTGAGATAAGAAAAAAGGTTTTTATAGCGGGATGAATCATGACCTACAATAGTGCAAATCATGCGAATGTTGGGGGAATCATATGCAGGATAAGATAGTGCTTCCACCAGGAACTCGTAGTGTAGCTCATGTTCGGGCTGCTATAATAAAGTAGATAGCATTGCCATTGCATCGGTAGCCTTGTTCTTTGTTCTAGGTATTTTCTCAAAGGTGATAGATATGAAGTATTTCTTGAGATCATCTACCATTCTCTTGTATGGAATGAGCTTTTCATCTTTCATTTGATACACATCATTGATTTGGTGTATTACAAGTTGTGAGTCTCCATGAATGTGTAATTCTGTTACTCTCCAATTGCTATTTTCATGCCATTAAGAAAGGCTTCATATTCAGCAATATTGTTTGTGCAAGGAAATTTGATTCTAAATGCCTTAGGAATGGAGTATCCTTGAGGAGTGATAAACAATATGCCTGCTCCAGATCCATTCTATCTATAAGAGCCATCAAAGAACAATTGCCATGCTCTAGAAGAAAGATTCATGATAGAGGAATCTGGGAATTCCATTTGCATTGGAGTATCATCAAACAAAGGTGCATCTGCTAGTTGATCAGAAATAACCTATCCTTTGATAGCTTTTCTTTCAACATATTCAATGTCAAATTCACTTAAGAGAATGACCCATTTAGCTAGTCTACCTGTGAGGGCAACTTTGCTTAGTAGGTATTTGAGTGGATCAATCTTAGCTACAAAATGTGTGGTATGAGCCAACATATAATGTCTTGATTTTCATGATGCAAAGATCACAGCTAGACAAGCCTTTTCAATCATGGAATAGTTCTTTTAGTATGCTACCAATGTTCTACTAATATAGTATATAGCTCTTTCCTTTTTATTCTCATCATGCTATGCTAGTAATGCCCCCAGTGATGTATCTATTGCAAAGACATATAAGATCAATGGCTTCCCTTGAATAGGAGGCATCAAGATAGGAGGATTTGATAGATATTTCATGATATGGTTAAAGTTCTTTTCACATTCCACATTCCATGCAAAGGTCACACCTTTATGTAATGTCTTTGTGAAAGGCTGTGATATGTTTGCTAGTTGAGATATAAAGTGTCTAATAGATTGTACTCTCCCTTGTAATGTTCTCATTTGACTGATATTATTGGGAGATTACATCTCCATGATAGCTTTAACTTTAGCTAGATCAACTTCAATGCCTTTCTTTGAAACAATTTAGCCTAAGAGCTTTCCAGAAGTGACACCAAAAGTACACTTCTTAGGGTTCAGTCTGAGACTAAACTTTTCCATTTTGTCTAGTATTTTACTCAAATCATTTAGATATTGAGATCTTATCATATATTTTGCCAAAGAATCATCAACATAATCTTCCATAGTTTGATGCATCATGTCATGAAAAATAGATGTCATAGCTCTTTGATATGTAGCACCAGCATTCTTAAGCCCAAATGGCTTGACATTCCAATAGAAGGTACCCCATGCACATGTAAAAGCAGTTTTCTCTTAATCCTTGGGAGCACTTTTGATTTGATTATATCCAAAAAAACCATCCATCAAAGAATTCATCTCGAAACCCACAATCATGTCCACTATCATATCAATGTTAGGTAGTGGCAAATCATCCTTAGGGCATGCTTTGTTCACATCTCTGAAATCTGTGCACACTCTTATAGACTTGTCTAGTTTTGAAACAGGTACAATATTAGAGATCCATTCAACATAATCAATAACACAAATGAATCCAGCTTTTAGTAGCTTCTCTAATTCAGCTTTGACCAAGAGTGCAACATGTGGATGCATTTTTCTCAATTTTTGTTTAATGGGTTTAATGTTTGGAGCTATAGATAAATGGTGCATTATAAGATCAGGATCCAACCTTGGCATATCTGAATATTTCCATGCAAATTTGATCTTCTTTTTTGTCAAAAATGTAGTAAATTTTATCTTTTCTTCTTCTGATAAGGATTGTGCTACATGGATCAACTGTGGTTCCTCTACTATTCCCAAGTTGATGGGTTGAGTGGCCTCAATTAGAACTAGAGATCTATCCTATAAATGACTCAGAAGGACATCAAATATCTCATCCTTAGGCACCTCAAAGAGGTTTTCACCTTCAGATATGTCTTTTATTTTTACTTTTGTAGGTTCTGAGACTGCCACAAAGTGGTTTTCACCCTCAGAACTCCTTTTCTTGTTATTCTTATTCTTATTTTTTTGACTAAGATACTTGATGTCTGAATCTGTCATGCTAACTGGTTAACTGATGGAAGTCCTCATAGGCTCAACTGCATTGAGGTAGCAAGCAAGGGCATAGTCATTTGGAAAGGTATAAATACCTTGGCTCAGATTTGTAGATGTTTGGTCAAGAAGTTTAGGATGTTGGATAGTCAAAGTGGTGAAAGATTGGGAAAGAGTGTTTACGAATATGGATCTATCATCATTGGTCCTAACCCAACGCTCAATTTCAAAGGTGATATTACAACTTAAGATGTTCAATTCGTGAATAGGCTCAATGTCATTGTGGGAGTCCACTTCGGCCATCGGTGGATTAGACTCGTTAAGTTCATCATTTCGCTCTAGACTTACATTGGTTTTAGGTGCATATTGGTGAATAACATCAACATGTTTTTCTATGATAATCTCATCTTCCTCTGGAATGGGTCCCCATTCATAGTCATTAGATTCTTCATCTATGCCTATAGGAAATTTAAGAACATGAGTAAAGTCAGGATGAATACCCCAAGAAGGGTTACCCTCAAATTCTGATTTGAATTCATACTCATGGGAATCTATCTCAGAATAACTACCACCTTCCTCTTTGTCTATTTCATTACCTTCAAGATTAGCTGGTTCTGGTGGTGTAACTATCTCTTGCTCTATAGTAGGTTCTCGTGTTTCTACTACATTGATCCTTTTCACTGGATCATCTTTAGCTTCAAGGAGGTCTTTTATTTCTTTAGGAAAATGCTCATAAGGAATGAGCTCTTCAATGGTGTATGAATCATTACTATCAGATTGTTCTGTCATGTCTCCCTTTAATTGATTTACTATGGAGGCTCAATCTGTTCTAAGATATGTGAGGAGTTCTTGCTAAGATAGAAAGGTTTCTTCTTATATCCTAGACCTGTTGTATTCTTGTTGGTTTGGCCATGATGGTCAAGAGGTGATAGAAGACCTTTACCCTGTAGTCCTAGAGGCCCTTTTCCTTTATATCCCATTTTTTTGATTAATTTGTCTCTTGGGCCATATGACTTAGAAGGGATCTTTGGTGTTTTAGCGTCACATGTTTGAACAATTTGAGCTTCATGTTCATCTTTGTATAGCCATGCAAGCACAGCTTCATCCTCTTCAAACTCTTGTTTGGACACTTGTTCTACAACAAAATTTCCTTTATATGCCTCAAGAGGTTCTTTAGATTCCTTTTTAGACTATTTTAGGGTTTGCCCATAGGACTTAGGCGAGATAGGGAGAGATGTCAAAGATAAGACTGGCTCTATAGTATATTCTCTCATACCATTTTCTTTGATGAAAGGCAGGAAGAAAGAGGGGCCAAAGGATGGCACACCCTAATGTTCCAAGCTTGCAACACACATGCGGAAGCAACAAACAAAGACAGTGAGAGAGAGAATGCCAGATCTTTCATATATTATCATCAATTTGAATCATACTTGCCAGGCTATAAGGCATTCCCAGTTACGGCCAGATATTACAATGAATCAAAAAAGTCCTCAAACATGTGGGGATCTATTACAAATCTCCAATCTAATGTCTACTCTCTTCTATCCAGCATTGACCCATAACTACAACCAAACATCTACATTTATACAAGAAGCTACCGAGCTGAGTCAGCCTTCAAATCCATAATTAACAGAAGTAACAATCAAATCTAGGACCACACACTTCCCAATGATGGATACCAACATTAATTCCATGATCCAATATAAATGCACAAGTTAGCCACAACAGGAAACAAAACTAGACCCGTTAGTAAGCGCGATAACCGAGCAGTAGATAGGCAATGTCGAGCGCCAGTGAAATAAATGACTACCCAAGAGAGAGCCAACCACACTTGCTAACCAAAGGAAACTGACCAACTACCGACCAACTCAGTCAAAGAAGAAATCAAGCAACACAGATAAAACTCCAAAATGTTTTGGTGACACAGGATTGCCAAGGACCCAAGATGCTCCTGCATCAGACACTTGGGGTTATTTAGAAATGATTCTCTGAATCATTTGGTATGCCTGGTCTGAGCTGCATCCAACTCAGACTATGAAATCCATGAACTATCTTCCATCGGTCTATTCTTCCACTTAACCAGATATTCCATATATTGTTTTCCTCTTGTGCTCTTGCCAACTCTTTCCTTCAAAATCTATTCAACTTCATCATTCTACCACTTAGGATATTCTATCAGTACTGTGACTTCTTCATCAGGTTCATGATACTCATACAAATCAACAATGTTGAAAATTGGTGATATGTCCATGTCATTAGGTAACTCAATTTCATATGCATTTCCACTATCAAATTTCTTTGAAATCTTGCAAGGTCCAAATTTCTTGATCTTCAGCTTCCCATATGTTCCAACAGGAAATTGACCTTTCTTCAAATGAACCATCACTTCATCACCAACATCAAAATTTTTATGTCTCCTTGATCTATTAGCTCTGTCTTTGTATTTTTGGTTACTGTCTTCCAGCTTCAACTTCACATCTTCATGCAATATTTTCATGTACTCAGCAAACTTTACTCCTTCAACATTTTTCTTATTCTCATTAGCAATGTCTCTTAAATCATATATTCCTCTCAGTTGTGTGCCATTCACAATCTCAAATGGTGTCTTTCCAATACTCCTATTCATTAAATTATTGTATGCAAACTCTGCTTGTGCTAACACATAATCCCAATCATTTGGTGTGTCTCCAACTAAACATCTCAACAGATTTCCCAAACTTCTATTCACAACTTCAGTTTGTCCATCGATTTGTGGGTGAAATGTAGAACTATATTTCAACTCAGTGCCAAATTTCTTCCAAAGTGTTTTCCAAAAGTATCCAACAAATTTACTATCTCGGTCAGAGATAATACTCCTCGGTAATCCATGCAATCTGACAATTTCCTTAAAGAAAAGATCTACTACATGTACCGCATCTGATGTCTTTCTACATGGTATAAAATGTGCCATCTTAGAAAATCTATCCACAACAACAAATATTGAATCATTACCTCTTACTATCTTCGGTAAGCCAAGAACAAAGTCCATACTGATGTCAATCCAAGGTTTCTCAAGAACAACAATCGGTGTATACAATCCAGTATTCTGACTTACTCCTTTTGCAACTTGAAAAATTCCACAACTTTTCACAAATTTATGAACATCTCTATACAACTGTGGCCAAAAGTATTTCTCCTTAAGAAAATTCCATGTATTATCAATGCCAAAATATCCAGCCAAACCACTACTATGTTTCTCTTTTATCAGATTAGTTCTCATTGCTCCTCTCGGTATACACAACTGAATACCTTTAAACAACATACCTTCCTGAATAAAATTTTCATCCCATTTAGTATCTTGTTGATCTTGAATAGGTTCTCTCCACTTTCTCCATGGCTCAAAAAAAACTCAGGGTCATTTTCATACAAACCTTTCATCTCATCAAAACCAAGAACTTCAATTTTAATCTCAGTCATCAAAGATCTTCTTCTACTCAATGCATCAACAACTCGATTAGTGACTCCACTCTTATGCTTTATCACAAATGTGTAACTCTACAAATATTCAACCCATTTCATATGTCTCTAATTCAACTTATTCTAACCATCCAAATATTTTAAAGCCTTATGATCAGTATACAACACAAATTCACTCGGTATCAAATAATGTCTCCATTTCTTCAGTGCTTGAACAATAGCATAGAATTCTTGATCATACACATAATATTTCCTCCTAGCATCATTCAACTTTTCACTAAAGAAAGCAACAAGTTTACCTTCTTGACTCAACACAGCTCCAATTGCACTTCCACTTGCATCACATTCTACTTGAAATACCTTACTGAAATCAGGTAATGCCAAAATAGGTAATTTGACAACCTTCTGCTTCAAGGTCTCAAAACTTCTGTTGGCTCCATGTGTCCACTTGAATTATCTTTTGTCTCCTCTCATAGTTTCAGTCATAGCATTACAAATTGAACTAAAATTCCTTATGAACTTTCGATAAAAACTTGCAAAACCATGAAATGATCTTACCTCAGTAGCATTCACAGGTGTAGGCCAATTTAGAATAGCTTCAACCTTTTCAGGATCCATCTTCAAACCATCAGCTGAAATAACAAATCCCAAATACATAATCTCTTCTTTCATGAATGACCACTTTTTTAGATTTATCAGCAACTTTTCCTCTTTCAATCTCTGCAAAACTTGTCTAACATGCAACAAATGTTCTTCTCTGGTCTTACTGAATATCAGAAATACAATCACAAATTTACCCAAGAATTTCTTCAAAACTTCATTTATCAACCTCATAAAAGTACTCGGTGCATTAGTTAAACCAAAGGGCATAACCAACCACTCATACAAACCTTCTTTTGTCTTGAAAGCAGTCTTCCATTCATCACCTTCTCTGATTCTGATTTGATGATACCCACTTTTCAAATCAATCTTTGTGAAATACCTTGCTCCAGTCAAACTGTCCATTATGTCATCCATTCTCGGTATAGGAAACCTATACTTCACTGTTATCTTATTGATTTCTCTGGAATCAGTACACATTCTCCATTCTCCATTCTTTTTTGGTGCCAATATAGCAAGTACTGCACAAGGACTCAAACTTTCTCTGATCAAACCCTTCTCCAGCAACTCTTGAATCTATTGGTTTAATTCTTGATTCTTGGTAGGTGTCAACCGATGAGGTGCCTTATTTGGTAAAATAGCTCCAAGGATTAGATCCATACAATGATCAATGCTTCTTTTCAGTGGCAAACCATCAGGTACATTATAAAAAATGATATCACTCTACTCGGTGAGTAACTTATCAATATCCTCAGGGACATTATCCTATGTTTTCTTACTTGGCTTATTAGGAATCACAGCAAAACATACATCATTCCTCTTCAAAGAGTTAACAAACTTCCTTCCTTCCATTAAACAAACTTTCATAGATGTGCAAACATTACTAATAGGTTCTTCCATCAATGGTAACAAGATTTGTGTCTTTCCATCAGCCACAATAGTATACTTATGCAATCTCCCATCATATATAGCATGTTTATCATATTGCCAAGGTCTACCCAACAAAATATGACAACAATCCATAGGCATGATATCACACAACACCTTATCATAGTATTTTCCAATCTTCAAATTCACATAACATTGTTCACTTACCAGGAGTGTATGCTCATCTTTGATCCATGAAATCTTATAGGGCTTCAGATGTACCAACCTTTCCAACTACAATTTTGTGACCATCTCTTCAGATGCCAGATTCTTCAAGCTACCACTATCAATGATTACCTTCCAAACTTTGTCAGAAACTCTACATCTAGTTTTGAACAAACTTTTCCTTATCGGATCTTCCTTTTTTCTTTCATTCCACAGTGCTCTCCTTACCATTAAGTTATTTTCTTTCTCAGGTTCATTCGGTGACTCTTCTTGCACCAAATCATTTCTACTGCTACCAACCTTCTTACTAGCATGTGTATATTCAAAAGATCTATGTCCTTCTTCTCCACAGTTGTAACAAGTTCCTCAAAAACTTCCTTTGCCATAACCACCTCGGTAGTTACTGCCTCTGCCTCTAGAACTTTCACCTTTCCACTCAGTCTTGCCTTTGTCCAGATTTGTCTTTTCTGGTTCAGATCTACCATTTTCACCATTAGATCTACCTCTTCCTCTAGGGAATCTACCACCTCGACCTCTCTATCTTTTCTCATGTCTCTTGTTCAATTTCTTCTTGGCCTTCAAAGCAAATTGATAAGCCTCTTCTATGTTCTCCAACTTGACCATACTAATTTCCTCTTGGATGGAAACTCTCAAACCATTCAGGTATCTACCAATTCTTTCCACATCATCTTCATCATGTCCAGATCTAATATCTAATCTATAGAATTCCTCAGTATACTCTTTTACCGAGCTATCTTTTTGTTTCAAACTTTGCATTCACTGAACTAGGTTAATCTGATAATCACAGGGTAAGAACTTTCCTTTCAACTTATTGACCATTTTACTCCATACCTTGATTTTGTCCTTTCCTTTCCTCTTTTGATCCAATTGTAGATGTTCCCACCATAAGGATGCATGAATTTTCAACTTTGTGCTTGCAATCTTCACCTTCTTATCCTTAGGAATGTTTTCATATTCAAAATACTTTTCCATCTCGGTGATCCAGTCCACCAATTCATCAGAATCCAGCTTTCCACCATACTCAGGAGGATTGAAATGTGGTGTTGACTTAAGACTTTTTAAAGCCTTAAAAAATATTTCTTTGCCTTGATCCATAATAGTTGTAGGTTTTGCATTCACTTGTTCTTCTTCAATTTCATCATCACTAACATCTTCAAGATATCTGCCTCTTCTTTGGGCTATTTCTACTGCTTCTAATCTAGCAGTAATCTACCTTAGCATATCTACCAATCTTGGATCTGCATGTCACCTCCCATGAACCATCTTGATAACCCTCTGCAATTGCTGGTCAGATCACAATTTGCTACCCCACAACAATCAACTAGGGCTTCAAGAGGAACCTACAAACCTAGATCTGTAGAACTAGATCAAGATCTCACCTCACTCTGATACCACTTGACGCAAGGCAGGAAGCAAGAGGGGCCAAAGGATGGCACACCCTAATGTTCCAAGCCTGCAACACACATGTGGAAGAAACAAACAAAGACAGTGAGAGAGAGAATGTCAGATCTTTCATATATTATTATCAATTTGAATCATACATGTCAGGCTATAAGGCCTTCCCGATTACAGCTAGATAATACAATGAATCACAAAGTCCTCAAACATGCGGGGATCTGTTACAAATCTCCAATCTAATGTCTACTCTCTTCTATCCAGCACTGACCCAAAACTACAACCAAACATCTACATTTATACAAGAAGCTACCGAGCTGAGTTGGCCTTCAGATCCATAATTAACAGAAGTAACGGTCAAATCTAGGACCACACACTTCCTAATGATGGATACCAACATTAATTAGGTGATCCAATATAAATGCACAAGTCGTCCACAACAAGAAACAAAACTAGACCCGTTGGTAAGCACAATAACTGAGCAGCAGACAGGCAATGTCGAGGGCCAGTGAAATAACCGACTACCTAGGAGAGAGTCGACCACACTCGGTAACCAAAGGAAACCGACCAACTACTGACCAACTGGGTCAAAATAGAAACTAAGCAACATAGACAAAACACCAAAATGTTTTGGTGACACAAGATTGTTAAGGACCCGAGATGCTCCTACATCAGTCTTCCATCTTGGATGTTGAAGCAACGTCTAGTTGCTTAGTGGAAGATTCTTTGTTATTAGGAACAAGTTTATCAACACTTTCCTTCAATGCATTGCAAGTTGTGTATAGGTCCACTAGAATCATCACCTCTACTCCTTCATAAGGAAATTTCAAACACTGATGGTATGTAGAAGGAATAGCTTTCAAGAAGGATGTTGTAAGCCAAAGGTAGATCAAGAACTTGACATATAGTATATTTGATGACTGGACCTATTCTGATAGGTAATACAGTTGTTCCCTTGGAAAATCTTTCTTGCTCATCGTATGCTTTGATAGTTATCTTCTTTCTAGGATCAATGGCCATTTCTAAAAATCCCAATTGTGTAATCAAGCTAAAAGAATAAATGTTAAGACTAGCACCCCCATCTATCAAAACATGTTTGACACGATAGTTTTGGATCAAGACTTCAATATGAAAGGGCTAGTTATGCAGATGACTCAAGGAATTATCATCTTCCTCTGAAAATGAAATATATTGTGGAGACGTAAGATGACCAACCATAGGCTAGAATCTATCTAAATCAAGGTTATCAGGAACATTAGATCCCAGCAGAGCTTTGTCTAGGATGGCTCTATGAGCTAGAGATATCCGAAGCAACTCAAACATGGAGATTTTTGCATTTGCATGTTGGAGTTGTTGGACAATACTATATGATGTAGGCCTCGTGTCTTTAGGATTTGAAGACTTAGACATAGCCTTTTGTTTAGAAGTAGATGAAAGATTGAAAGGCACCTTAGGGACATTGGATGAATCTGGTATTTGTCCTTCCAGATGCGCCTGAGCTTGTGATCGAGTAACTACATTAGCTGATTGGTTTTCTCTATCTTTTTTTACAATTGTGATGACATTGCAACACTCAGATAGACTTGGTTCAACCATATTGATAACAACATTGTTTCTAGAGTTGGCATAATTGACTTTAGCACCCATATTAGGATGAGAAGAATAATCTTCTTTACCATGTTTTGGAAATGGTTTCGTGAATGTTGTATGATTATTATTGCTCTTATGATTATCAATCATGCTTTCTCCATTATCAATTTTGTCTTGTATGATGTGCTTCAAGCAAACACAGTTATTAGTCTTATGACCCTTATTACAATGGAAGTCACATAAATCATTCTCTATCCACCATTTCGGTTTAGGTTTAGGATCAAAGACTTTTATCTCAGGCAAGTAGATGATTTTGTTAGCCAATAGAGTTTTCATGGCAGATTCCAAGGATTCTCCAAGAGGAGTGAATTTGTGGTTAGGATCTGTAGCCCAAGGTTTATAATCAGATGACTTCTTGTTGGGCTCTATTATTTTAGCTTTGGAAGCTTTGATGGCTTGGGTGCCAACAGTGAGATTGAAAGCGGGTGCCTTAGATGGGGCACAGATAGTATCAACAATGCCGTCAGTGACAACGCCTTTATTCTTATTCCATTTTTTGTTCGTGTCCTCAGAACTAGATCCAGATTCTACTTGTCCTTTTGAAGTGTGATGTCTCCTTTTTTCACAAGTACTTTCTCAATTTTCATTGCATTATCTACCATCTTATCAAAGGATGTATGATTTTGCATTTGTAAAGGGTAGTTGATTTTTGGAACAAGATTATTGATGAAGATTTCTAGTTTCTCAGTTTTTGGAATGGGTCTAGCATATAGAGAAAATTTCTTCCTCCATCTCTTGAGAAATGTCAGGAATGGTTCTCCTGGATATTGTTTCAGATTACAGATGTCGATCATGGTGACTAGATGCTGGATATTGTAGGAGTATTGTTGATAGAATAGTTTGATTAACTCTTCAAAAGTTTTGATAGTTGGAGGCATTCTAGAGAACCAATGAATGGCTTCTCCTCCCAGAGATCGAGGGAAGAGACGCATTAAGTAGGTTGGTTTGTGCATAAACTCCATAGATTGAGTACAGAATTCTCTAACATGATCTTGAGGATCAGAGTTTCCATCATACTTATCGTATTTAGGCATTTCCACTCTTTTAGGGAATGGTGGCATGTACAAGTCTTCATCGAATGGAAAAGGGCATAGAGCCTCCATGGAAAACTCTTTAGGTTCCTTTTCTTTTTCAAGTTTGTTAAGTTTGACTTGCATAGCATGCATCTGTTTCATCATAGCCGTGATAGGGGTTTCTT
The DNA here is from genome assembly GCA_027943335.1 of Chamaecyparis obtusa. Lineage (NCBI taxonomy): Eukaryota > Viridiplantae > Streptophyta > Pinopsida > Cupressales > Cupressaceae > Chamaecyparis > Chamaecyparis obtusa. The sequence goes on from BSBK01003197.1 coordinate 313,638, forward strand.
CCTCATGCATGATGATATTTTCAACATTAAAGTTTGGAGGAAGTTTAGCTCCTTGATGAGCTAACTCTAGAAAGTATGCCTCTCTATCTTCTTTCAAGAAATGCCTCATCATTTTCTTGAAGTCATCATCATTTTGATATTGAGCAATTTCAGAAGGCATAGGTTCTTGATCTATACCATGTTGAGAGTGAGGTCCTTGAGACCCATGATGTGTCCCTCCGTGAGACATGTTAGGAGTTTTAGGACTCCCTGGGATAGATTGAGGAAGAGTTTGTTGATTACCTTTGTGAGTTGATGGAGGGAGTATGTAACCAATTTTCAATCAAAAATTGCCAAGACCGTCGTCTTCATAAAGACCTGAATTGTAGAGTTGCTCAAGAGTTGGACCTACATGAGTAGACAAAGGCAAAGTATGAGATGCTTCTTCAGATTTATTGTGTGATGAAGCTCTAGTTTCCACCATTAACCTTGGGTGAAGCAAAAGAATAAGATAAAGACAACTAAAGAATGAATTGATTCAAGAACATCGAATGACACAACCTTGTCAAGATCAAATTGATTAAAGATTAGATTGGACGTAAATGAAGGATACTATGCCACAGTAGTATGGGTAGTTGCCCAATAGATGGTGGGCATGAGCTCACAACACTTAGCCGTTTAGTAAGAAGACTGAATTTGAAGATAATTTTGACAAGGTTTTGACACAAGATGAAAAAGACTCAAACCGATAAATCAGAAGGCTAAATCAGACTCAAGAGACCACTTTAGGAAAATGATAGAATTCGTTCTAGTTTTTGCTCTATTCCTGACATAGTGAATATTTTGACAGAATCTGGGAATAGGCTGTAAACACTGGATTTTTGACAAATTTGACGAATCTCTGACAACTTTTTGAAAATTCTCAAATGAGTTTCTGAAGACTCGTACAACTCTGGGTATGCTCTCAAACGACAATTGCAAGACTCATACGACAGTTGCTGCCAAGGATAATTGTTCTTTTGATTTCTGGTGACAACACTCATACGACACAATACTAGATACCATACGCCAATATGGGGGTTGTGAAATGACTTTTGTTCAAGACTCGTACGACAATCTTACCCTGTGAGATGACTTTTGACTCCAAAAAGGTATTTTGCTTCAGATTTTGCAATTTTTGGGTTTTCAGTTTCAGATTGTTTGCAAAATTTTCTGTCCAATTTTGAAGATCTATGTAATAGTTTGTTTCAAATAACCAAGTAGATACCAAACATGCAAAATAGCAAGCAAGGGAAGCAGGAAATCATCTAAAAACAATGAACAAGGGCAAAAGCAACCTTGCGCATGAACAAGCAATAGTGACTTATTGTGCTAATCCCTAGAAGTACTACTCGTATATGTTCTCAAAAAAATTTCAATAACTCACATAGTCCTAGAAAATGAAAATTTTGGCCTCACTAGGGTTTATAGTAATGATCTGACTTTGCAACTTTTGTGATCTCAAGAGGGTGAAATCCAATCCAGATGCACCAGGGTTTTGACACAATCTGATAATTTAATCAATCAAGAGCTGCTAGGGAGATCTAAAAGCCCAACAAGAGACCACACCTGTGAAGATTTCCTCCACAAGAATATTTATATAGCGGCTATTGCTACCACAGTGAAAATGGCTATTACCACTTGAGGTTTCATCCATGTGGTTGACCCAATTAAGGGAATGTCCACTACAGTTAACCCTCTCTAATGGTGACTCAAAAAATGATACCACATGGAGACGGGTTCCAGATTCAAGGATCTGAGTTTCTGATACTACCCAAAAAGGGAGTAGAGCATAGTCCTCTAGCCTTTTTACTTTTAACCAAAACAAAGCAAATAGATTAATCCAACACGCTAAGACCAAAATTATCTCACAAAGATCTATGATGTCAACCACTTATGATCTATCAATCTCTCCGGAGAGAGAATGTATCAATCAAAAGTTGAAGATGCACAAATCTAGTAGAATGCAAGACAATCTCAGTAACCTCCCTACCTACAAGGGGATCCTTCATCAAGAAGAGCTTCACATGCGTGAACAAGAAAAAGAAGCCCACTCTCTTGAGATCATCCACAAATAGTGTTCATAGGGCCTATTTACTATGTGTAACAGATATGCAGAAAGAAAATCTATGTTCATTTTATAGCCCAAAATGAAGTCTGTGATATGAAAGAAAGAAAAGTCACACAAGCCTGACACATGAGAGTTTGTTTTATGTCCAAATCAAAGTGTTATAAGATCATAGTAGAATACCTGAATTCCTCACAACGTGCTTAGTAGATTTTACCTATTTTAGCAATTTAGTTGTGCTTTTCCCAATCAGATTCAACAAATATTAGTTAGAAATAGAAGATTTCAATTGTTAGGGTTAGCTGTTAGTCCAAATCTAACAATCAAATCTGAAAAAACTACCTAAAATTTTGAAATGATAATTGAATCCTAGCACTAAAACTCATACGACAGTGGGTTACCTTCTAGACAACAGTTTGAAAACTCGTACGATAGTGGGTGTCTCACCAAACAACAATCTAGCTCTCAAATGACAATCCAAAGTTGCTGGCATGAGCCTTGAAATATTTAACTGTCGTACGATAACCAATAGCTTCTGGTATGACTTTCTGACAAAAGTCATACGAAAAATGTACGAATAGAGAATGAAATCGTAGAATCGACCAGAAAATGATAAAAAATAGATAGAAGTGAAATAGAAGAGATGGAAACCCGTTTCAGGGCCCCACGGTGGGTGCCAGAAATGTGTGTGTGAATTTTGTACCTAGTTGTAGACACAACACTTTAGTAAAATATTAGAGGTTAGCAAAAATTGAAATCTGCAAATAGTTGAAACTATGCTAACCAAGCGATTTACTGCCTTCTAGTAGGTGTGAGTATGATGTTTTCATATTGGAATCGAGATCAGTGACAATGCAACACCTAAACGAAGGATTTTAATGCAAAAAGAATGAAAGACTATATGAATGCAAATTAGTCTATATTTTTATATTTTCTGTGCAATAATATGAGAAACTGTATGAATCTAAGCTATATGAATGAAATTGAATGCTATGTAGATTTGATCTAAGAATGCTATGAATGATATGAAATCTATGCAAAAACTATGATCAACTATGAAAGATCTCACAAATTGCCTATCGCAAGTGCTTAATCCTTCAATCGCCAATTCGCCAGAGTAATTGTGCAAATTCGAGTGTTGATAATTATGAAGAGCTGAGCCTTGATTTTATAGAAATCCAAGGCTTGAGGATGAAGGAGAAAAGCCATAAATCACTCTTGATAAACTCGGGCTGATTTTTGAGTTATCAGGAGATCAAAATTAATTAACTCACAAAAATCATGCAAAAGCAGTGTTTTACTCAAAATAGAGTTTTAGATCAAATTTCAACTCATCATCAGATGTTGAGTTTCAATTTTAAAATTGATTGTTAATTTCTAGTTGCTTGCTTTTTTGATTGTGCATTATTTAATTATAAATTAATTTTAAAAATAAAGTGATTTATTCTCAACTTAACTGATTTGTGAATTAAAACAATTGATTTATGGGTTAATCAATTATTAAATCAAACTTTTATTCAAAAACTATATTATTAACAATTAACAATTGACATGAATTAATTAAATAAGAATTTAATCAATTAGTCATGAGATTTTAGATTTATTGTCAAAAAGAAATAATATAATTTAGGAATAAATTTAATTAAATAATTAAGTGGCAGTATTAAATCTGATTAATTAAATATTCAGAATATTCAATTAATCAAACTTTAGGATAAATAGGATTTATCACCAAATAATTATTAAATCAAGAATAATTAGGATAAATAAGAATATTGCTAGGAATATTCTCCGATGTAGAATTTAGGATAAAATCAATTTTTGATAAAATGATGTGCAGATGTGCCTTAGGTTAGGACTTTGATGTCGATTTCATTCGATTTGAAGATGTAGGAGGTCAATGAACATATAGCCCATTTTTGGGGTATTACAAAAGTCAGTTAGGTGAAGTATTTGAGAGTAAATTTGAATCAATTCTGAACCCATCTCAAACTGATTGAGTATCAAATTTCATGAATTATGCATTAGAATAAGCATTGGTACAACATAGAGTTTAGCAAAAATTGAATCAAGAATTTCAAAGTTAATATGATCTAGTAAGTGATTTGAAGAAGTTGTGGTTAAGAGCAATGAATTTATGAGCATGTATGCAATCACATGAAGAGAAAGAAGTTTTGCAGGTAACCAAGAATAAATTTTTGGCATGTATACACTTATGCAATCAATGCAACTATAATGTCTTGAAGGAGTTGATAGATAAAAGTGGATTATTGACATTATTTGATCATTCAAGTATTTACAAGAGTCTTAGAGAGCCAACCAGTGAAGATTGAAATCAATTTGCAAGATTTGGAGACAAATTTTTGCCAGATCTACGTGAAAGCCCTAAATCGTGATTTTGAAGTATTTCACTAAGTGTTTATTGTTAAAGTAGTTACTTTTTAGTGCAATCATGGATGTATCCCTAGTTCATAACATTAAGGACACACCTCGACCTAAGGTGAGAAAGAAATTAGTAGAACCCTCTCAAGAAGACCCTAGTTTAGCTTTATCGACTATACCAGACAGTGTTTTGCATTTGGAAGATGTGAAAGGATATTTGAAATGTAAATTTGAGACTGTAGGAGATAATGATCTGATTGAGGAGTATAACAAGATATACAAATGGGATATGACCTATAAGGAAGGATATGAACATTTAGGTCAGCTGGACATTATTAAATACATATTTCACTATGAATTTCAAAATGATGAATGGACTAAGATCATTTCAAGCATAATTCATAATGGGAAGTTTTGGTTGGATTATAGAGTAATAACCATTACAACTGATTTGATACATCAGGTAACAGGACTATGTAACAAAGGTGCAATTCCTCTAAATGAAAATAATGTGAAGAAAATAGTGCTAGACAACACTAAATCTTCATATAATGGAAGAGGCATTGTAATTAGTAAGATTGAGCAGAATGATGTGAGGTATGTGTGCAAGATAATGACTACAAAGTTTTGTGCCAGCTCTAGAGAAGATGATATGGTAGCAGGTATGGTGCAAGCAACCTATCTCACATGTATTGACAAAGTTAAAGTGGACATGAGTGAAATTCTGAGAATTCAATTAATTAAAAATCTTGAAAAGATTAAGAAAACAAGGAATTCCCAATTTAGATTCTCATCTCTAATCACCTATATGTTTTTCCATCTTTTAAGAAGATTTCCTTATACTATAGGAGCTTATTGGAATGATGATAGAAGTTCAATGGAAAGAATCAACAAAGTGTATCTCAGACACCCAATTGACAAAGTAAATGAGAGTGCTACACTTGTAATCAAAACCTTTCAAAATGAGATGAAAAAAAGATCAAGAATTCCACCTTCAATTGTGGAAAAATACAAGAATGAGATATGTTTCTTAGTTGACATAGATTTTACATATGTTGAAGCAGTAGAGCCAAGGACTGAATTCATAGACCCTCTAGAATATGAAATATCTAAAGAGGAAGTTGAAGGATATGTAAGCAGAATACTAAACTGCAGACTAGATTCAAAGAGTCCTAGATTTGGGACATTTGAGGAAATTTTTAGTACAACACAACAATCATAGGTACAAAAGTTAGAAAATAAAAAATTTGACAATATAATAAATAAGATACTAAAGGATGCAGGTATGACTAAACATGAATTCAGCATTGCAAAACAGACTGTAGCAACAATAAGAGATATTGAACAAAAAGAAGTGTTGATAGTTCCACCTTTGGCATCTGAAGCAATCCCTATTGTAGATGTTCAAAATATTGATGAGGACATCGTTGAGCCTACTAAGTTGAATGTGTCACTAGACAAGCCAAAAGTTGTGATAAAATCTACTAGATCCACCTCCACTACACCAACTAAGAGAGTAAAAGAGATAGCTAGTGGATCAGGTAAAAGATAGAAGACTATCTTTTCTCCAATAGAAAGGATAAGGACACAAGAAGAAGTATCACCACCTAGAAATAAAATGAGAGGTCAAATTTTAATTGAATCACAAGGAGAAGAAGAGGCAGGTAGCAGCAAAAAGAAATAATGGAAGCCCAAAATTGAGAAAGTAAATCCTTTGATCATAAATGAAGGAGACTTCACTAAGTTAAACAAATACTATCACATGTATAATAACTTTGAGAAGTTGAATCTTGAAAATGCAGTTGTTAGACATATGATTCTTGTTGACAAGAAATTTGAGAACATTAGAGATAAGATACCAAGTGATCTCTATGAGAAATTAGTCAATGGGAATAAGAGATAAATAGAAGAGGACAAAGGAATTAGAGAAATATTTGTAAGAAAATTATGTGTGATAAAAGATGAAGATCATTTCAAATAAATTATGAAGAGTCTCAGTACCCATTTGATAAGAAAAAGAAGAAAAGTTATAATCATGGGAGGCAATTATGAGGAAGTAAATAAAGAAACTGAGGAAATAGTTGTGAAGTTAATGACATCAGTACCAAGAGAAACTTTGAGTGAATCATAAAAGGACACTCAAACAACAAAAGAAGATTCACAAATAAAAGAAACACCAGTTCCACCACCCACAATTCATATTGATGAAAAATCAATGTATGTAGAAGGCACCAACATTATCATTTATAGAAAAGAAAATCCTTTTGAAGAACAAGGAAAGGATGTTGGAAATTTGGAAGTAATGGTTAATGAGCAAGAAGATGAGGTGGAAAATGAGGAAGATGTTGTGGAAGAAGTAAAAGGAGAAGAGAAGCAAGAAGAAATAAAGATAACAAAGGAAACACAAACAGAAGTCGCCAAGAAAGCAGTGCAAGAGGAACAAGGTATAGGTAAGGAGATAAAACCTATAGAGACTGTACCCCAGTAAATTCAAATTTCTACACCACAAAAGGTCACAACACCAAGCTCATCAAAATCACCAATTGAATCAGTACTAGAAAATTTGGGAACTGAAGTGGATGATGATGATCAAATAGAGTTGATCACATCTCTGAATAAAATTATTGGAAAGAATAAGAAAGTAAAGAGTCTAGAAGGATCACTACTTGAGGTAACAAATAAGCTTCAAGGAGTTATATCTACTCAAGTCAGTAAAATTGATCCGCAAATAAAAGAAAGAGAGGCAATGAAAGTTTATTGACATTCAGTTCACCACTTTATCCGATATTGCATCAGTGAAAGCACAAACACTTCATGATGCTCAATTATTTCAAACCACTTGTCAAAATATCAAGAATGATTTAGAAAACCTTGATGTTTGCATTAAGGAATTAAGGAGATGTTTAGAGAAAGGAAGGGCATTATACAGTCAGTGTGCTTTGTCACACAAACACATCTCAGACATTTTAGAAAAGTTGAAGAACAAAGAAGTAGAATTGCAGGTCACAGTGAATGAGCTACAAAATCCTAGCATGAAGATCACTGATACTAAGAAGAAAGTGAGTAAAATTCATGATGAAATAAGATTACTGGAAAATGAGAAGGAAACAAAATTGAAGAGGTTTGAAATAACATTAGCATGATCTCTCACCATAGATTTTGAAATTCAATTATAGTATGTTTTAGTATGATCCTTTATTATTGGTTTATGGAAAAACCCAATGTGAGAAAACACCTCTCCAAAAAAGAGAAAACAAAAAATGGTGAAAAGAAAAAAGTGAAAGGAATGACTCCTCAAGACCCCCCAAGGACAACTTCCTTCACCTCTAACATCAATTGCAACAAAATATTGTGAGGATATGACAAATGTTTAGTGAATATGTCATCAACCTGCTCCTCTATAGGAAGATACTCCAAAATTAGAATATCAGCTTTCAAATAAGTTACTAAATGAAGTGCATGTGGATATCAATATGCATAGTATGTTGATGCTCTACTAGGTTGTAAGAAATATGGATGACACTTTGATTGTCACACCAAAGAGTAGTAATATGATTAGAAGGAAATCCAAACTTAGTCATCAATTTTTGAAGCCACATAACCTCTTAACTAGCCAAAACCACTCCTTGATACTCAGCCTGTGTCGATGATAATCCAATAGCAGTTTGCTTCTTGTAAGACCATGAAATTAGAGAAAAAGCAAGACAAAACAACACTTGTCTGTAAAGGAGTAGGGGTCGGCTTGCAATAATCCATACCAAATATCTAAAGTAAATCAAGAGCATACTTCTGTTGAAAGATTGAAATGCCTACAAAAGACTATGAACATAAAGACCAAGGAAGTAATACAACAAACCAAGATATATCATGTCAAAATGATCCATCAAATCTCTTTGAGTATCCTCAACCATGAAAGAGGGACCCTATGAGAATCAAATCATGTACATAAAGAAAAAGTATGATAAAATCCCCCATGCCTCTGAATATAGACTGTAGGATCATAGTGACATCTAGTGAATCTAGAAGCAAGAAAAAAACTATCTTGTTACAACTAGTAGTTTTCGTTGCACCAAAAGATTGACCTATTAATGCCCAATACAACCACTAGACTTATAGAAGACACAGGAGGCGGTTAAGCCATGTCAAAAATCTCGAGGGGAGCACTGACCATTTTGCCAATAATCTCTCCCTTAGCGTTACCCAAGGGGATTCAAACCTATGACCAAGCTCTGATACCACTTGTTACAAGTAGTAGTTACCATTGCACCAAAAGATCAACCTATTAATGCTTGATACAACCACTAGACTTATAGAAGACATAGGAGGTGGTTAAGCCATGTCACAAGTACCGAGGGGAGCGCTAACCATTTTGCCAACATATCCATCTTCTCATACCAAGCCATAGGGTTTTTTTTGAGACCATACAATGAATTTTGAAGTTTAAAAACAAGTCAAGGAACCAACAAAAAGCATGGTGGTTTCTCCATATAGATCTCTTCTTGGAGATCACCATGCATGAAGGCACTCTTAACATCCATCTAATACATAGACCAACCCTGAGATGCAACAATATAAGGTACAAGATGAATGGAATCCATCTTTTCCATAGGAGATAAGGTCTCAGAATAGCCAATGCCCTCGACATATAAAAAACCTTTAGCTATAAGACATGCCTTGCAATTTTCAATAGAACCATCAAGTGTAAACTTGGTATGATACACCCACTTCTACCAAACTAAAATTTATCCCTTAGGAAGAGGAACAAGATCCCAAGTTTAATTATTCATAAAAGAAGAATAATCCTTAACCATATCACTGTCCCACTCTAGAACACCTAAACCATCTTTTGAGGATCACTAGAAACCACTTGAATCAACAGATTGCTACCTAAACTTTGGACATGAGTGTGGTGAGAAGCTCTAGAATCACCCATAAGAGAAGTAACCTCCTCAAGAAGAGTACGAGCCCAAAAAGGTCTAATAGGTGTAGGACTATGAGATTGGGGAACCTCATCAATAAGATTGAGAGCATCATTAGGAACAACAACAAAATCATCATCATCGTCATCATCATCATCATAAAGAAAATAAAAACTCTAAAGAAGTATTGGGAAGAAGGGAGGAAGAGGCTTGTGATGGAGAATCCTTTTATGTGAAGGACTCATCAAATTGAATATCACAATAAAAATAAACCTCTTAAGTGACAAGGTCAAACAATTGATAACCCTTCACGTCCTTAAAATAGCTAACAAAAATCAACCATTGAATCTTCTTCTTTATTTATTTTCACCTACTATGTGGAATTAATGTCCATGCATCACTGCCAAAGACACTAAAGTAGGATGCCTTAGGCTTGACATGAGACCATTCCTCCTCAAGAGTCATCTTCTGCACTAACTTATGAGGCATACAATTTTGAATGTAGTTGTCACAATTAACAACCTCTACCCAAAATGCTAGAGCCATGGAACAAGACTAAATCATACAATTAGTTGTCTCCTTCAAAGTCCTATTCTTCCACTCACCCACACCATTCTCTTGATTATATGGCACTACGTGTTGATGAACAATATCTTAAGTGCTACAAAAGTCTGGAAATTCCTGATTGACATACTCCCTCCCATTATTTGTGTGAATCTTTCAAAGAGAAAGACTAGACCATGTCTCCACCAATGAAAGGAAGTTAATAAAAAATGAAGAACCTTATCCCTATACTTCAAAAAGTACCCCCTTTTATTCTTGGAGAATTCATTAATAAAGGTGATCACAAACTTGGCCCTTGAAAATGAAGGAGGTAGAAATAACATGAGGTCACTATGTATACTAACTCAAGAGGTGTCGAAGCATGTGTGGCCATACCCTTAGGAAAGGGATCTCTATGATGTTTTCCCAATAGACATCATTGACAAATGTCATTGGAACAAGATATATTAGGAAGACCAACCACCAAGTTCTATATGCTCATCTACTAGAGATATGTTTGATTTAGGTGTCCAGACCACTAGTACCAAATCTTGTATATAGAATCTACAAGAGAAATAAAGGATGAGCCTAATGAAGACTCAAATTCATAAAAACTATTCAACTAAGTTGCATGATCAACTATGCCTATAGAAACTATATTTTCATGGTCTCACAATTCTCAAATAGAGACATCATTAGGAGAGAATTCAACAAGTATTCCATCACCAAGATGACAAATCTGATAAATGGAAAACATATTCTGATAAATATTAGGAACAAAGAGAACATCATCAATGCAACCATCTAACATTTGAAATGAGCATGATCACGAGACTAGAATTTGTGGAAAGTTCCCAACAATAATATGAGAAGTGCTACTAGAGGAAACATAATCAAGAAGATCCTCAATAAGGGTCATGTGGTATGAAGCACCTAAATCAAGAATCTATCGCTGGTAGAGGAAAAAGACCTAGCTGAAAGATCTTTACCTTTTCCCAAGGAAAAATATTTAGGTATGACAAGATTATACTTCCTCACATCTTCCTCCAATGTTGCTAGTCTTACAAAATAATGTGCATCAATATTTCTAGATTTTCCATAGAATGAACAATTCTCCTTCTTCTTCTTACAATTAGAAGATGACTCTCTTAAATTAGAAGGAGGATGGGGGGGGATTATCCTTATGATCATTTTTTTCCTTAGGCTTGGAGGAGATCTCACCACTTGTAGATGAATCTGTCTCTAGATTCTTCTTATTCTTACAATTCCTTTAGAATATTAAGCTATTAAAGCATGACTCTTAGGAATAAAATCCATATGAAGCACCTTGGCTTGATCCCTAGTCGAAGAATCACAAAACTCCTCAAAAGAAGGCACTTTATGGCCTTCTCCCATAACATACATGGTAGAATAGAATGTAGAGGCAAACACTTGAAAAGGGCCTTCGAGCTTGCATAGGATTAGGAAAATACATGATTTATTTTTTTAATTGTGGCAAATTTGACTTGAATTGTGAGAGAAAATCCTAAATACTGCGAAATGCATCTTGAGAGAGAAAGAGAGAGGCAAGATCAAATTCAAGCTAAAAGGTCTTGAATTTATTGACCTTACCATACAATCCTTCAATCTTATCTCACACCTCTTTAGGTGAATCACACTCAGAAATATGAAACAACAAGTTATCAGACACATGAAGACTTATGAGACCTTTCACCTCATCTAATTTAGTTTTGTGAACAAACTTTATCAATTTCCTTAGTGACTTCAAGTTGACCAGTTTTCAATATTTTCCAAAGACCTCAAGATTGCAACAATTGTGACATTCTAATCTTCCATGTGTGATAGTTGTGTGGAGTGAGTAATTCAATCCTAGGGCCCAGCATGTTGAAAAAAGATGTACAAAGCACAAATATGCGAGGTACACCCCCAAAAATGTACATAACAAATTTATAATTCTCAACCACCAATTTTGCCAAAAGAAGAATAATAACAACTTCAAACTTCAAACTATTAAAACTATAAAATATTCAAAAATCACCTCCACCAAAGTGTAGTTCATCGAATCAACTTTCAAATGATATATTTTTCTCAAAAATTGACTTAGTTTGTGAAAGTTATGCAGCTTTGAAAAAAATGACTATTTTAGGCTCTTCCAAGTCCATTGGAGGACTCGCTCTAAGTGAGGGTGAATCATAATTATTTAGAAGAAGATAACTGCCTAAACAAATCTCCATTTAGATCAACAAACGCAAGGAAGGAACTATGTCCACTATACAAACAAACAAGAATCATAATTATTTAGATGGGTGGTAGGTATCCATGCCACATTAGCATTTCCAAGTCCATTGGAGGACTCACTCTAAGTGAGGGTGAATCATAATGATTCAGATGGGTGGTATATCCATGCCACATCAACAAGGAAAGAAAAGAAGATAACTGCCTAAACAAATCTCCATTTAGATCAACAAACACAAGGAAGGAATTATGTCCATTATACAAACAAACAAGTACCATGAACATGTACCATACCTGAATTATGTCCACTATAGAAACAAACAAGTACCATGAACATGTACCATACCTGAATTATGTCCACTATAGAAACAAACAAGTACCATGAACATGTACCATACCAATTTTCAGACCATAATGGGTTGTCATTTATAGCCCCACAAGCCTATTTTGATACTTTTATCCCTTTGAAAGGGCTATTTAAACAACTTAAACAAACTTAAATTTATCCATGTGAGACTAAAGTTCTCTAAGAAATCTTAAAACAACCACAAATCAATCCCACTCTTTATAACATAAAATCCTAACAAAATAAGTATCTTACTGAGAATCTTCATGTGCTAAAGTCTACTCCCGAGATGATAGACTGAAGCCTATCATGGAGAGGGCTTGAAATGATGGAACACGTGCAAGGAAATTCAATTTGGCACAAAACAAAACTCCTTGTGCATGAAGCTACACTTCCAATGAAGGGAGCCAAATAATTTTTCAGAGACCAAACACTTTAAAAGCCAAGACGCCTGTACAAGTTATCACAATTTTGTATACTGTTAATCCACCTGATAATCCATATTCAATAGCTACAATGACCAAGACAAAATAAATAGAGTCTCCTCCAAACCCTGTGGTCATACTATGTGATGATAAATTCACTAATTTTGAAGACAAGGCTTCTCTTAACAACACACCAAACAACGAGTGTAGTTAATGATCAAAGACCTCTATAAAAAAAAATTGGAAACAATGAGGCACACATAAGGGAAGACCACAAACAAATTTGTCAAATTCTCATTTACTGATCTCCAACACAGCTAGAGAAAACTCAATGCACAAAAAGGGATATGGAGAAGGTTGGTTCCGATACCATATTAGAGCAACCAGGAAATCAATTTTCACATTAAACTAAACCTCCACAATACAAAGAGAAGCAACACAAGGAGATGCTTCACCAATAATGAACAATCTAAAAGTGATGATACATACTATAATAATTCCCAAACAGAAATGAGATGTAGAGGGAGGTACAGGAACAACTGTCACCCAACTGTGTCAACCAGAAAAATAAAAATGCACTAACTAGTAACTAATTACTAAAATATGAAAAACTTTAGTAGCCTAAGTAAACTTAAGTGTACACCAATAAAAAGAAACATATATTGATTGATTGTAAACCTTTGCAAGTGTTCACTTAAACTAAGAGAAATAATAGTGCAAGAGACCACTGAACAAAAGCATTGTACCAAAGCTTGTAAACTTGCTTCCCAAACTATTTCCTTCCATAAAACACTAAATTTTGGCTTGATCCCAGTTAATTAACCTTTGCCTACCCTAAAGGAGGAAACTCATCTTAACCAACCATATTAAAAGTTAAAATTATCTATACAAAATTATTGTTCTTCATTTTTGCATTAAATATTCTATAGTGATTAATTTGGATGTTAATATTGGTGATAAAATTCTTGGTGCTAATAATTATGGTGATAAGTATGAGATCATTGAGATTAACCATGAGATATCTTCAAGATTTGCAAAAGCATTAATCCTATCTCATAGTGACAAACAAAGTGACTCATTATTAGAGCATGATTCTTGTTTAGAACTTTTCATAGCTCCATATACCATGCTTGTTGTTTCTCCTCTTGCATCTTGTCCACCATCCCTAAGTGATGCTAATCAAGATTGGTAGGTGAATGATTTTCTTGACTAGCTTCAATTGTTCATTATAATCTTTTGTGCATTTTATTGCATGTAATATGCTTCCCAATAATGCTTTTCTTGATATGTATTTGCATTATGTTAATCTCTATTTAGATGACTCTTATTGCTCCATTGGCACAATGTAATAAACATACCAAATTTGTTGCAACATTCCTCTATTTGTATCTCAATTCTTATATATGCCACATCCATGTTATGTCATAAATTTGCTATAGATGTAAATGTGTCTTTGTGTTGTCTACTTGGGCACGATGCAAATCATGAAGATCTCTCTCTTTTTTGTCTATGCCACATTGACCCAAAACAATTTTTGTTGTTCATCTTATGTTCTCTTCTTCCTTTGTGTTCATATTTCCATTACCTTGGGATATGAGGCCAATTCATTACAATTAATCTTGATATAAATGATTTATCAAATACACACACTGAACTCAATTAGAAGATCCCTTATTTCTCTCTTTTTGTTTTGTGCTTCATTGCCCTTGATTTGTCTTTACTTTGGGGCATATCATTGTGGCAATGTTATTATCTTTTAGATGCATGTATGCTACCTTAAAGAAATTACTCCTAATAAGGTGTACACAATCACTTTAACATGAGGGCATACAATCCACTCTTTGTTACACTTTATGCACATACCACAACATGTTTTTGCAATCATTTTTTTTCTTTTTTCTTTCAGGTTACTTTACAAATTGTACCTTTTTCTTTTTAATCTTCCACATTGATTTCCTTTTCACTAATTATTTACATGCCTCACACTAAGAATAACCTTACTAGAATAGTCATGATCTCTCTTCTCTTCATGTGTTGCTCTTTTTATCTTGATATTGGATTGATAAGATCTTAAGTCCCTAGGGCCTTGGTGTTTCATGCCTCTTTAATACCTTGATGGAAGTTTCTTGATGCTAGTTTCTACTTTACTAAGAGTATGAATGTATATTCACACTTCTACTAAAGTGGGGGCTAAATGCAGTATCATAAATCACATCCCTATAAAATTCCATGCTCACTTAGGCATCATTTTAGTATTCTGGCATTTCATGCTATGATCATGTTTGATTCTTCTCACATTGGTTTCAAAATTGACCCTTTATCTAGCTTTGGGTTGTTGGCCCTTTGTTAATCCCTAGTTGGCTAGACAATGAAGCCCCTGGGTGCCCTTGTTTTGGACAATGACATCTTTGGGTGCCATTGTCCTACTTGAAGGGGTCTGATTTTGGACACTCCAACGGTTGAAACATATAGGTGGGAACTCCTCCTGTATGTTTGGCTTGCTTCAAAAATTCAAATATGTTTCATGAGGAGAGATATAGAAGAAAACCTTACCCCCTCATTTGAGACAACATAATCTTACACATAAGACATCACATCATATGTTATAGTGTTGAGAAAGAAATCAAGCATCATCAAGACATTAAAAGAGAAGTAAAGTTTAGATCTCAAGCATTCAAGATGACATCTATGATCAGGCTATTATGAAGTCAATAATGTATGTCAACATCATTATTTCCATGAAAACTTCAATGAAAAAGGAGGTTTGTGAAGGTATACCATTTCAATATCAAATATTATCTTTTCCCTTTCAAGACACACTTTAAATTAAATTATATTTCATTTTTAATTTTAATTATAGGGTTAATTCCAAACCTAGGGTTTGACCTAGGTAAATCCCTATCAATCCAATAATATTTTCTCTCCTTTGCATGTGTAGGTGACAAGATAAGAGGATATAAATTTGGATTTGGGCAGCACATACATAAACCTACACATTCAACTTTTGCAGAGACCAAAAATGTAGGGCCAATGTTGATTTAAACTTACATCATCTAGCACTTTTGTGACAAAAATTTCAAGGAAGGTTATGAACAACATCCTAATTCGAAAGGCACAATTTATGTTTGCATCGGATACTCCTAGGATAAAGTCAACCAAAACCAACATTATCTACCACTTTTAGCCTTAGACCTAGTTTCCTCTCTTTCTCATCTTTCCAAATTTGTACTTCATGCTTGCATATCTAATGTAAGACTTTTTGTGCATGTTAATTACTATCAATTTTATACCTTTGGCATTAGATCTGGCATTCAATTAATATCTTTCAATAGTTCACTTTCAACTCAAACAAATGATTAATAGGATTCACCTTATGCCGAATCCTTTTCAATCAAATTGGAGGTTGAACTAGGTGGATCTACTCTCCTTAATGTAAACAAGAGGGAAATAGGCCTAATTCCTACTTTACATGCATAAACTAGTGATCACCTATTTTCTTGCACCATTACACATACCCATCTTTATTTCACATCCATCTTATCCTTGTCAACACATATTCACTACTTATTTATTCGTATTTCACTTACATTATAATTAATTTCTATGCATTTCCTTCCTACCTTAAGAACACCACCTTGTCCCCAGATTATCCCCATACACAATTTGTATGTGGCTCATGATTGATCTAGGTACATCTTGAGAAGTGTTTGAATGACTCCTTAATCCTTAAGCTTAAAAATTTAGTTCAAATTTTTCCACCCCACTCTACTAGCTATTATGACATGTTATGTCACGACATTTAGATACAGTGAATGAGAACTTAATTTTATAAGGTGGATTGTTAGAGCACACTTCAATCCCAAATGCAAATAAAGTAATTTGTATTTGCATTATCATTATATATGCCTCCTACATGTTGTATTTAATATTTATTATCACTATTAGTTCAATTTGAGGTTTGACCAATGAAGGGAAGTTCATTTATCAAGTTGACAAGCTCCTCATTGGTATCTCTAGTCACCACATTGATAAATACACACATCTAAAAAGTGAAGGCAAACAACTTGTTGATGCCCAAAAATGATGGATCGGATTTGGCCAACTGACAGGTATGATGGTTATACACCTCTTATACCTCTGCAATTTTGGCTTAATCAAGCCAAGGCTAGTAGGCCTAGTTTCACTTTGAACTATCAAATTCACTATGATGCTCAACTGCATACACAAAACAAAGTTCCTCCAAAGGTGGTGAATGATCCTTTGAGGAAAGCAACAAATCTTCTGATAATTTCTACTCTATAAAACTTGACTAAAATGGATTATACTAAGGACTAAAAGTAATGCTTTTGAAATAATAATTTAATGATCTACAAACTCCAAATGAACTTAATGTGATAATTTCCAATTAAAGATTAGATCAGTGTCTTCTAAGTATTTGGGTTATAGAGTCAAAACACTTTCAATCCTATGTATGATCAGAGACAGTTTTAAAAATTTGCTTTAATAAGACAGGACCATCACTTCACAGGCTTCCACTTGACTTATAATTCAAATCAATCTATATAGCTAATCTTATCGGATTTAACTCAAATTAAGAGACCGATAAAAACAAGAGAAGATACACAGATCTTTCAATTGATATTTAAACTATATATATTAATTTTGAATTACGATACTTAGGAAATTTCACACAGTGAAACACTCTATTTAATAGAATATCTGAAAGACTAATTGAAAATATATAACTTATAACCACAAATAAAAAGAAATGGCAGTTATCTTTATTAATGTTGAAAAATTGGTACATAAGAGTTCATAGTTGTAGTTGTTTATGAAATTCTATTCTATCAAAATATATCTTGTATTATCTTGTCTCTACATTTTATATTATGTATATATATGTGTTTGAGTGGCTTTCACACCTCTTTAGGGTGAAAAGACACAACCCTTATTACAAATCATTTTGAAAAAATAATAAACTAACTAAAAAATAACTACCTAACTTTCGGATTTGGGTCTGGTCAAAAAACCAAAACACCTTGTGGGAAGCTAAGATTTTAATAGGAGATATGAAATTTTATTTCCCGAATTGGGTCATTTTTAGAGTTTTAAAATTTGACCATCTTCATCCTTTGTTGACATCATCTTTGCAGCAGGTCAAAATTCCAACATTTTCTGAAGGCTTTGATCACATAATTTGATTGTTCATATCACAGAGCTTCCTTCCTTAATCTCTCAACTTTTTAATTGAAAATTAATATAATTTTTTCATCCTATTTCATGTACTCCATCATTAATTATTTTTCATGGAGTTTAAGAGGCCATTGTTTAGGGTTTTATCACTATATAGGACTCCAAATTTTGCCCAAAATTTAGAGCTCCAACAGGCTCTTTCTGGGGATGTATGCTCCATGTGAGCATAGAGAGAATCCAACTATCTCTGGTAGAAGTAGACCAAGTACAAAGTCCATTAGGCTATAGAGTTACTACATATTTCAATAATCAAATCAAATCTCCTTCAGTGGCCTTGGGCCACCAAAACATAGAATCAAGATTTTCCCCTATCAAACACTTGATTCTGATCATGTAACAACTCCCTCCTTGCTGCATTGGGTGCATCTTCCTTATGGACAATTCTCATTGTTTCATCGATGTGGTTCTTGGTATTTGACCTTTGTTTCATCTTTGAGGAATTATTAAGTGCATCGTGATTTTTGCTAAATGAAGGATCTCTATGCATTAGACCAGTTGTATCAAAACAACATTTCATTACTTGGATAACTTCTTGCTCATAATTTTCTTTTTCTTTATACTCCATATGGTGTTTCTCATCATAAAATGGTTTTGAAGATAACTCATATTTAGGAGACATTACTGTAGTTTTATCAAGAATCTAATTAGATAGGATATTTGGAAAACTTTCAGCACTATTCCTCAATACATTCTCCTCATTATGTCTGGCTGATACCATATTATCTTCACATGTTTGATACAACTTCAGTTCATAGGATGAACTGAAAGATGTCTCACCTCTTGAATACACTTCCCCACAAATATTTTGAGTTTCATCATCCTCAAAATCATCATTAGGTTTGTTATCTTCATCATGATGTTGATGGATTTGATTGCATAAAAGATCTTCCTCAAACAACAGATTCATGAACATAGAGAACTTGGATGCATATTCCTTTGTATCCTCTTCAAACAATGGGTTCAAGGTCATAAAGAATTTAGGCATACATCCATGAGATCTTTCATTTGGATCATCAAGTGTTTCATCAACAAGACTAATATCTTCATTAACATTATTTCCTGAAAGTTCCTCATGTTCATGCAGTTCTATTTCATCTCCACAATTTGATCCATGGGAATTATCATCTCCTTCATCTAGTAGCCCCTGGATATGCGTTGATCTATCAACTTGTTTACCATGATGGATTGAGAAAAAATTCGGGTTGCTCCTCTTAATATGTTTATGATATTCTATATCTAACAAGGTTGAAATATCTTCCTCACCGAGAGAATCATTTTCCTCATTTTCATATTCACTGATGTT
The DNA here is from genome assembly GCA_027943335.1 of Chamaecyparis obtusa. Classification (NCBI taxonomy): domain Eukaryota; kingdom Viridiplantae; phylum Streptophyta; class Pinopsida; order Cupressales; family Cupressaceae; genus Chamaecyparis; species Chamaecyparis obtusa. The sequence goes on from BSBK01003197.1 coordinate 333,130, forward strand.
TGACATCATACAAGTATCATCATGGAAAACATTTTCCTCAGACTATCCAAAAGAATCTTCTCCATTCAAATATGAAACCTCACTTGACTCATATGTTATTTCAGTTTTGCACTCTTTCTCCTCTACAACTAGTTCATTATTCATAAGTTCAAGAAAGGTAAGGAACTGATGATCATATAAAAGACCTAGTTCTCGCACTCTATTGAAAAGATCAGAGGATGTAGGTCTGCACTCTAAAGGTATTTCTTGATAGATATTAAACATCTTTAGGAAGAATTCTACTGCAAATTCTTCTTCTTGTTTCTCTAAGTTCAAAAATGCGTCCAAAGGGGATATGTAATTTGGATCTTCTTCATCATCACTGAGATTGCCATCAAACACAAGGCCTTGTTCAATTTGATCATAAGACTCCTCTTCTCTATCTTCACTATCTTCTTCTAATATCTTAAAAAGTAGCTTTAGATCAGGGTCATCTAGCAAGATTCCCAAGTTTTTGACCTTTCTCATTAATTTGTTTCGTGAAGGCATAATTGTTACAAGTATCCTTTGATATATATCTACCATCCTCAAGAATAAGTGTGCAGAAGACTCCCTTTCAAATCTCTCCAAATTGAAAAATGCATCAAGTAGATACATACTATGATCCTCCTGTTGATACCGAGAATTTCAACTCCTAGAAAAACAAGACGACAGGGAAGTATATTATATATTTATCATACTTTGTAAATTTCCTTCCATAAAAGTGAAAATAAATGAAGATGCATATTATGTTTGTCATTTACTTAGTTGATTAATTAATTTATTTCAATTTATTTAGTGCATATTCATTTGAAATAAATAATATTTTTAAAAATTAAAATAAAGTAGGTAGAAAAAAGGGCGGCAAGAGGGAGTAGAACCTTCGACCTCTCAAGCCGACATTTTTTCCTACCTATCTACCGTCCTACCCCCTAACCAATTAGTCTATTTGTTTTCTTTGAGAGGAATAGGAGGAGATATTTATTTATTTTTGTTTCTATGTGCAGGTGAAGAATTATTACAACTCTTACACAGGAGTAATTTCTCCTTTAATCATTCTTCCTTTTGTAATAATGTGAATTTTATTTATTTTTATATTATTTATTTTTAATGTTAAAAAGGAAAAAGAATGGGGAGAGGGAGTAGAACCCTCAACCTCTCAACCCATCCTTTATCCTAGCTAAACTACCCGCCCTACCTTAACCAGTTGTCCTATGTTATTCCTTGAGTATATGGGTAGTAATTAAGGTATAAAATTTTAGAGTTTTTTATTCCCTTTTAATAGTTTGAGAATAAATTATTAGGATATTGAGTTTCTTGTGCATGATATTTTTAAAAGAATTTTATTTTTTATGTGATTTGTTTTTTACTAGTGTGATTTTCTTTAATAAAAATTTAATTCCTAATTTACCTAAAGTGAAAAGTGTATTAAAGTTAATTCATATTAAAAGGATTACTATGTTTTAGGTTTTGAAATATTATTAATGGATATTAATCTTTAGTTTTCAAATACCTAAATATGATCTTGAAATCTTACCATAATTTTATTTTCAATTTTAAAATTTTAACTTGTTAGGTAAAAGGAGCTAAAGTGATTATTCATTACCATTGTTCTTTATTTATAGTTAATAATTACTTGATTTTTTCCTTTGTTTTAATATTTTTGAAAATTTAGGGTAAATGCCTACTTTTGAGAGTGAATTGTAAATCTTTTATACCCTAGTGATTTTAAAATGTTTCTATGTTGATAATTACATTGCGTATTGTTTGTACATAGATATATTTTAAAAATAGATATCAATGCATTATGTTTTGTTTTGAAAATAAAAGTAAAATTATAAACATAATGACATAATTTTATTTAATGTTTTAATTAAATTTCTTATGTTTTGATAATTAATGAGAGCATCTTATGATCGATATTTAATTTTTATTTATATGCCACTTTATTTAATACATTTATAAATTATGGCATGAATCTATTGCAATTAATTATTATTTAATAAGTAAATGGTAATGGTCTTTACAAAAGCCTAATATATTATGAGTGTAATGTTTTGATTTTAGGTTTCATTAGAGGATTATCTAATGACAGGTATTTTTGTGTAGGAATTAAGCGATGGATTATCATGCACAAATACCTAAGATGATTATAAATCAAATTTTTGAATGGGAAATATTTCCCTAAAAACTATTGTAATAGTTTATTGTATAATTTTTAGGGTTAGTTGGGGATTAGGTTTCTGTGAACGGAGATGACTTTTCATAGACAACCTTAGGAAAACATATTAATATGCAAAAAATTGTAAACAAAGATCATCACGACATAAAATTTTACAAAATACATTCTGAAATATTGGGAACTGAACTAATGTTCTTGCTCTGGATTTGGATGAAAATTATTGCATCAAGTTTGTAGATCAAGTGGTTTTTGAAGTTTATTTGCTGAGTTCACCGGTAACATCTGTTCCTCTGTGTTATTTTGGGTTTAAGGCTTTGGATAAAGTATATTTGCTTTCTTAGAGACTATTATATTGCAATTGTAAATAGGAATTGTAGAGCTATATCAGATTAGTTTTCCATTGTGTATGGCTAAGCGTGCCTTTTGAATAATTTAGATTTCAATTGGTCTGTCCTCTGGAAATTAAAGTTCTTCTGAATAGTTGTCTTCCTATTTTTGTTGTTAATTGATAAATCTCTAAAGTGATAGATTGGTTTGAATCCATCTCCAAAGTTCTATTTTTAATTCAAGATTTCATTTTGTCGTTAATACATAAAACTGAATAAATTTTGACTGTAGACTTCAATTAAAGTAATCACACATAACTTTCATTTCTGATCAAGAGTAGGCACTGGTCTTTATTTTAAGTATAGTTAATTTTATCATAGCAATTCTTTAGATTTTCTATTTATTCTTTTAGGAATATTCATTAATTTTAGGTTTACCAGCCTTGGTTCGATTGAACCAAAATTGCAGAGGCACCTGTTATTGTGCCTGTCAGTTGGCCTCAAAATGACCAACATTTTCAAGCCCCAACACCTCCTCCATGCTGCAACTTTGGTCTTCATACTGTTCATAACACATGTTATCTTCATTGCTTGCATCATAAAATTCATATAGAAACCATTGTTCAAATTCTTCCCAAGATGAAATACTTTGTGTAGGTAATGATTCATATGCCTCTCTTGCATTATCTTCTAATATCCTGACAAATAGTTTCATTGCCTGATCTTCTGCACAAATCTCATAGTTCTCTATAAATGCATAAAATGTATCCAAATGTTCAATTGCTGATTCATCCCATTCTCCATGGAACTTTAGTACAAGCTATGAAAACTTAGGGAACAACTTAAAATGAATACAATGGAATCCAATAAGATCCAATGGCTTGATACCATCTAGAATAAATGGTTTTCTCTGAAATGGTTGTTTATTCTGATACATTCTAAATATTTGAATTGGTAGTAACTTATTTTTTTATACATTAGGTTCTTGACAATAGAGTCGCCACCTCTTTCAAAGAGGAAAACTTTACTTATCTCCTTCTGGGTCTTCTTCCTCAGTAGAGTCACTGATTAAAATGCTTTATTGAATAGAGTGGCCACCTCATTCGAGGAATGTCTTGCTTTTGGGTTCTTTCTTCTAGTAGAGTGTGCTTCCAAATAACTAATATAACTACTTTCTAAGTCTGATCTGTGAAATCTAAAATTCTAGATAACTTCACAATATATATTGTGAGCAACTCTCCCCAGCAGAGTTGCCAATTTGTTGGTGCCCAAAAATGATGGATCAGATTTGGCCAACTGACAGGTATGATGGTGATACACCACTTATACCTCTGCAATTTTGGTTAATCAAGCCAAGGCTGGTAAGCCTAATTTCACTTTGAACTATCAAATTCACTATGATGCTCAACTGTGTACACAAAACAAAGTTCCTCCAAAGGTGGTGAATGATCCTTTGAGGAAAGCAACAAATCTTCTGATAATCTCTACTCTATAAAACTTGACTAAAATAGATTATACTAAGGACTAAAAGTAATGCTTTTGAAATAATAATTTAATGATCTACAAACTATAGATGAACTTAATGTGATAATTTCCAATTAAAGATTAGATCAGTGCCTTCTAAGTATTTGGGTTATAGAGTCAAAACACTTTCAATCCTACGTATGATTAGAGACGGTTTTAAAAACTTGCTTTAATAAGACAAGACCATCACTTCACAGGCTTCCACTTGACTTATAATTCAAATCAATCTATATAGCTAATCTTATCAGATTTAACTCAAATTAAGAGACCAATAAAAATAAGAGAAGATACACAGATCTTTCAATTGATATTTAAACTATATATATTAATTTTGAACTATGATACTAAGGGAATTTCACACAATGAAACACTCTATTTAATAGAATATCTGAAAGACTAATTGAAAACATATAACTTATAACCACAAATAAAAAGAAATGACACTTATCTTTATTAATGTTGAAAAATTGGTACATAAGAGTTCATAGTTGTAGTTGTTTATGAAATTCTATTCTATCAAAATATATCTTGTATTATCTTGTCTCTACATTTTATATTATGTATATATACGTGTTTGAGTGGCTTTCACACCTCTTTAGGGTGAAAAGACACAACCCTTATTACAAATTATTTTGAAAAAATAATAAACTAACTAAAAAAATAACTACCTAACTTTTGAATTTGGGTCTGGTCGTAAAACCAAAACACCTTGTGGAAAGCTAAGATTTTTATTGGAGATAGGAAATTTTATTTCCCGAACTAGGTCATTTTTAGAGTTTTAAAATTCGACCATCTTCATCCTCTATCGACATCATCTATGCAGTAGGTCAAAATTTCAGCATTTTCTGAAGGCTTTGATCACAGAATTTTGATTGTTCCTGTCACAGAGCTTCCTTCCTTAATCTTTCAACTTTTTAATTAAAAATTAATATAATTTTTTCATCCTATTTCATGTACTCCATCATTAATTATTTTTCATGGAGTTTAAGAGGCCATTTTTTAGGGTTTTATCACTATATAGGACTCCAAATTTTGCCCAAAATTTAGAGCTCCAACACAACTTTTTAGTCCAACATCCCGTTAGTTTGATTCAATGTAGTCTAGGTCAATTTAGTATGTCAAATTAGGTTCATGGTAATCAAAACTAAATTTATGGAAATTGAGATCAATTTTTGTAATTGTCTATAATAGTTTAAACTAAAATATTCACTAGATTAACGCAAATTAATTTTACGATGAACAAATATGAGAAAATATTGAAGGTAAATAAATTGAAGATGCAATACAAACATGATACCTTCACCTAAAATCCTTCTTTCTCCTTATATTGAGCTGAAGTAAAGTGCACCATAACTCCACTTGATTTGCTCCTTTAATATAGAAATGTGGTTTCTTATGGGACCACTAGCATGATGAGAGGTCAATTAGATAGAATAAGAATGTGACAAGGATATGACAATGAAATATTAGATTAAAATTTTTGTAGCCTAAGGTTATGGAAGAAAGTTTAGATAGGAAATTGAACAACATAACATTATAAGGAAAGAAGATATGAAAACAGGATGAGAGGCTTCTCATTTGTAGAATTTCCAAGAGGCAAAAATCAAAGGCTAGGATAGATTGATGATGGATGACTAGGTTTTGAACGAGGATTTGGGTTATGATCAAAGATGGAGTCACATGACAAGTGTCACTTGATAGATAATGACTAGTGTTCAGAGGTACGTTAGAGAAACATCTTTATGTGAAATGACTTAAGAGGTTTTAGTTCGAAATGAATGGATATGATAAACATTTAGATTGACTTTCGAGAAGTGTCTAAGTTCAATGAATCTAGACAAGACTTAGTTAGTCATATGGAAGATACTTGTCACGTGATGGCAATTTTAGATTGTGCTCCATATGAACAAGTTTGTGGGTTATGATTAAATGAACTAGGTATGATAAGGCAATATATGTAAATTATGAAATACAATAAAATAAATGTCTATTTAATTACTAGCTTAGGATAAAAATGAGATAAATGATGGAATGAATTAATCAAACAAAATATTTATTTAATTAGTGACTAAGATAGGGTAAGATAAAAATAGATAAATTAATTAAATAAAGAAAAACTATTTATTTACTTAATTGTTTAGGTTAGACTAAAATAAGATGTGGTTGGATATGGACAAATTTAAATGTCTATATTTTCCCCCTCTAAAGTAACATCATTTTAAAGAAGAATAAATCATAGTAGGTAGGTAAACAATAAGAACTAATAGTCTAGGCCCAACGATAAAAACTTGAAGTATCTACAAAAAAAAATTTGATTTAAAATAAAACAACATTAACTTTATTCTCCATCATCACTCCTAAAATTGAATACACTTATTATATTTGTTTCTATCATTAGTTATCAAAACTCTTATATCTAAGTGAACTATTATATAAATTTTTCTTAATTAATCTCTATAAGCTCATTCCTCGAAAAGAGACCTATTCAGCTTCCAAAGAAGTTTATTTAAAAAAATAAAAATATATAGAATAAAGCTCGTGCAAAGTAACATTGTGAATCGTTGGAAACGAGTCATTCTTTTGGACCTTTAGAATATAGAATTGGAAAGAATGTAAAAAAAGAAAAAGGTCAAGTTAGACATTGTCGTAGACCTATGTTTTCTATTAATATTTTATCAAGTCAAATTTAGTGTTGCTTCATTAGTCATGTCCCAACCGAAGTTTCTAATCAGAAACAATCTGTTGCAGGGAATAATACATGACAATAATATTTTTCTGGATGAAGATGTCTCTTTTTTATTACTTCAGAGACTTCTTAGATTCTAACTCTCATGAGTTTATGGTTTTGTGATCCTCTGTCCATTAAATTGTTCTCACATTTACCAAACAATCTAAATTGGGATTCTACTGCAGCCTATGGATTGGGACTGGTTGTTTTCATTACACCATTAAATCCCTGTCGAGAATGTCCGGTTTCAATATACAAGTTGCGTTGCTTAATATTTTTGTTATTATTTCAAAAGCAATAACCATAAAAAAAATCCTAGCTGAGCAATGTGTCGCGGGGAATTATAAATGACTTGCAAGTTTCGGATTGCTGGCCTGCTTAACCATTCTACACATATTGATGCACAAGTTGCCCGACTATCCGAATTGAGCAGTGCCTGCTGCACATGCATTGGATTTGATTACCCGGATTGACTCTGATAAAAGGCTTGTAGACATTCACCATCTAATGTTATTTTTGGGTAAGTCTGATTCCAGTATTGTTTGGCTGGCGTACACCTTTTAATTTTGCAATTTGATTGTGTAATTCTTGTAATACTGTATAATATCTGTGAATATGGGGGATTGGAATATTGCTGATAATTTCTGTTAAGCATCAATTGTGTGCAGGGCTTATTACATTGATAGCGTTTCTAAATCTTGGTTACAGTCAATACACATTCAAGGCTTTTGTAAAGATCATGGGGGCTTCCTCGTATCAATCTGGTCGTACCCACATTGTCGCTTAGCCTACTTATTAGTTTCAAGGCGATTTGATTAAGAAGACATTTTTTCCTTCTTTGAGTAAATAATGGGTGCATTACCCGAGTTGGATGATTCCTTCGAGTATCCAGATGCAATGAGAGATGAAACAGTGGTGGATAACTATCATGGAGTGCTTATTTCCGATCCTTACCGCTGGTAAGTCTCAGAGAACATATATATCTTTGAGTTTCTGATTAAGGCTTGTTGTTGCAAGACCTTTTTTTTAAAGAGTATGCCAAACTATCCATGCACAGACATGGAACTCTAACCCTTCCCGGGTTTAGTCAGGGTCGTTTGCAAGATCTTACGAGTTAAAGATTGATTTTTGTCTCTTGCAAATTTGGATACTGAATAATACAAAATACATTATGTTTAAAACTGGTAGGTACTCTCTGTTTAACTCCAATGATTATATGTTCCCGTCAGGCATGTTCCTTATGACAACAAATTTTGCAGGAAAATATTGTGATTAATAAGCACCTGAAACTCTTAAAGAACTCTAAAAAAGATTCACCTCCCAAGATGCATTGTACGCTGTAAGCGGCTTTCTCAGCCTGTAAAAAAGCCTACATCAGTGATGCAGGTTTTCTCAATGCCCACAAAGATTAAATATTAATTGTTCACGTGGAACAATTTTGAAGGTTGGGCAAGTTGCTCCCTCTACAATGAAAGGAACATCTCAAGTACATGCCTGACTGAACAAGCTATGCTCTTTCCCAGACAATGGCTTCTGTATAACCCTCAGTGATGGTATCCAATGTTATAAAATTAGGCATTTTGTAAACTTTTCTTCTGTTCACGATAAGCCAAGTTGGTTCAACCACTGCACTTATTAGAGCTATCAGATTTCCACAATTCATATGAATGTTCATGAAATTTTTTGGATTTGATTGTGTAATTTTTTTTTATCATCAATATTTCGGATCACACTACATGATCCATCATCAGGATTTGATTGTGTAAAATTTTTCTTCTCCTTACGCTCTCTTGCATCCTGATGATGGATCATGTAGTGTGATCCGAAATGTTGATGATAAATTTTTTTTACACAATCAAACCCAGAAATTGTCATGAACACTGCACTTATGCCATAGCAGGCCTAGGTTGAGGGTTTGATTTCCTCAACTTTAATTTGTATTGCACCCTCTGTTGGATTGATTCATGGCATGTATGACTGAAGCCGTCACACCTTTCTCTCCATCCATTTTGGAGTACTTTGGTGGATTGATAAGTTCCAGATTATTATTGAGCTTGGTCATGAATTTGACGAAATTTTTTAAATAATAGTAGTACACAAGGTAAATGGAAAACAATCCTCATAGGAATTTCTGCAAGGGGGATCTCATACACTAAATTGGTGTGTTGCTTGGTATCGAACTTAAAAACTGCACTTACCTTAGTTAGGAGTTTTCCAAATACATGAGCTATGCAACTAGCCAGTTCTTACAATTTTTTATTGCAGGGTTCAGGAGTTTGGCAGTTCAGACGCTTTTGACAATATGCAAGTATTTTCCTCTCAGAAGATCCATGTAAAATAGCTGCGTTGGCTAGTTTATCACAGATTTTTGGCATCTGCCTTTTCTTCATGTCTCCTCCATTTATGTTTTACTTGCAATATCTTTGAATCCCGCTTCCAAATATATATGGCTCACTGAACAAGCTAGCGGGTAGTATACTGCATCCAAATCCAATGCATATTTTGTTCAACCTCAGTTTCTGTTTCATAGAATTGCTTCACTTATCATTGGCCAGAACAGTGCAGATTCTTCTAGTGCAAAGACACTGACGGTAGAAACTAAAAGAGCACTAGTTTTGCATGATTTGACATTCCAGATACACACTTTTATAGTATTCGACTTTTACTTGTATCTGTAGAAATCAAGAATCAAGAATATCTTAAACTTGGCTACGCTTGGAATAAATAACTTATATCTAAATTTTGTTGAAAATTTGAAAAATATGAAAGGTGAATGAAGTCAGAATGAAGAATATATTTCCTAAAAATGACCTTTAGATTGACTTGGTTACCTAAGGAGAATTAGTTTTCTTGGTCCTATTTAGCTGTTAATGGAACACTTCTGAATTTGACAGGCTTGAAGATCCTCATTCGAAACAGGTCAAACATTTCGTTGCAAAGCAAGCAGAGTTAACTGAATCTTTTCTTCAGACATGTGAAACAAGAGAGAAACTGAGAGAATACATCAGCAAACTCAGTGACCGTCAAAGATACAGTCGCCCTTTCAGAAGAGGCAACAAGTATTTCTACTTCTGCAACACAGGGCTTCAGCCTCAAAGTGTTCTTTACGTCCAGGTAGTCTTGAAATCTTAAAATCAGGATGTCTTCAACAGAGAACTAGTAGCATGTATATTTATACAACTCAGCACTGGGAGCTTATTATTTAAATTTTAATTGAATAGGAAAGAAATTCAATATTGTTGCTACCTTCTTGCAGACTTTCCTCACTTGTCTGGAATTACTTATTTCAGGACGACTTTACTGGGGAACCAGAGGTCCTATTTGATCCAAACAAGCTTGGGGAAGATGGAACTATTGCTTTGAGTAATTGCTCTGTGAGTGACAATGGAGAATATGTGGCAGTTGGGTTAAGCTCTAGGGGCAGTGATTGGGTGACTATAAAGCTCATACACGTGCCAGATAAGTGCATGAAGCTCGATTCTCTATTATGGGTGAGCATGGTGTTTTTCTCTACAGTGTCTCTTCTTTCTTCAAGTTTCTCTTGCATTTCATGCTAATACAGGGTAATTTTGCTGCTGGTAATAGGTCAAGTTCACATCCATTGCATGGACTCAAGATAATAGGGGTTTCTTTTATAGCCGTTTTCCTTCTCCCATGTAAGTTACTTTTTTGTGGATAGCTTCTAGTTTTTCAGTATTTGTGCTAACTATTTCCCAAATTTATCATAATTTGATGCTTTTTGCAGGAAAGGAGAGGAGGTGGATCAAGGAACAGAAACAAATATCAATCTAAATCATCAAGTCTATTACCACATTTTAGGAACTAATCAGTCAGAGGATGTCCTCTGTTGGGAAGATCTTAAAAATCCTAAGCGAATGTTCAAAACTGCAATAACTGAAGATGGAAAGGTTGTAAAGCATTCTTCCTTTTATAATTTGTAATGATCCACTTGATCTTATATTGGCTCATCTTCTTTTAGAATTTCGTTTTTTAAGCCTGTAAATATTCGTGTAGACTCGAAAAGCACCTGATCTTATATGGGCTCATGTTCTTTTAGTTTTTTTTTTCTTTTGCCTGTACATATTCTTATGGACTCACGAAGCCTTAGATTGTGTATATTTTGCATCATCAATTTCTTGACTTCTTCTCCAATCTGAAATTTATGGTGACCTTGCTGCTTTGTCTGAATGGCAGTAATCTTTTTATTGAGGGATAACATAGAAACCTCATATTCTGCTTCTTTTCTTCTCTACTAAACTAGGTTTTTAATTTTGTTTCTGTTTATAGCGGCAAAGATGTTTCATTAAGAAAACATATGATGCATATTGAGAATTCCAATTTTTTGAAGTCACTAAAAGAAATATTTAGTTCAGAATTTAAAGGAATTTATTGTCACTGATATTTTTGTTGATTTGCTTTGGTCCTGATGGAATTCTTTGCCTTACTGGTGGCAGTATATGATTCTGTACGTTAGAGAGGGCTGTAAACCTATGAACATGGTCTACTATTGCGACATCACTACTTTGTCTCAGCAACTTGAAGAAGTCAAAGGAAATGAAGGCATGCTACCTTTTATTAAACTTGTTGATGATTTTGATGCACATTACCATCTCATCTTAAATAATCAGACAAATTTTACTTTCCGGACTAATAAAAATGCTCCAAGATATAAGCTGGTCCATGTGGATATTAGAGAGCCAGAGTCTTGGAAAGATATGATTGAAGAGTCTAAAACTGATGTCCTTGTATCAGCTCATGCCGTTAATAATGATAAACTATTGATTTGTTATCTGAGGGATGTCAAGTATGTTCTGCAAGTGTGGCATTCTGAAACAGGCCAGCTGCTCCATAACTTGTCAATAGATATTGGGACAATTTCAGGCATATCTGGAAGGCGTGATGACTCAGTGGCATTTATTAATTTTAGAAGCTTTCTTACTCCTAGTATTATTTATGAATGCAACTTGGATTCCAAGAAACCAGAGCTGCAAGTGTTTCGTGAAAGTGTCATTAACCATTTTGATCGTTCAGAATTTGAGACTAAACAGGTTTGCATTTCTTTTTTTATCAATTTGCAAACAATTCACATTTTTCAGCTTTACATTTTGTAATATAATGATGATTTATTTGTAAAGCAGTTTTGCCTCTTTTAGCATTCATTTGATGAAAAGGTTATTATTCCACAATGATGTGTTTCTTACAAGTTGAGTCATCATTGTCTAGTTTAAAAGTGAATTCTTCTTGCTGAGAAACAACAAAGAAACTACATTTAATGAGTTGCAATTGTTCAGTCTGCATGAATGACCAGTCTAAAATATTCATAGCTTACATTTATTTTCAAGCTAGCATAATTCAAATGATGGTTCTCATTTTATGCACATCATTGCATACGGCTTCTATACTAATTTAGGACGAACAAAGCTTTAGTTAACAGTTTTATGAAATTTGAAAAGTCATGTTTATCTTACAGATGAAACCTCTAAAATCTTTGATTTGATTTTTATTCACTATCTTCTCGAGCCTTTGATTTTTATTTTTTCATTTCTTCTAAATATCATTGATTTTATATCAACTCTTATGTGCTTTTTTTTACAATAAATTTTCTTGTAAATGTGTTATTATATGTCTTTTGTATTGCATTTCAGATATATGTAGCAATGTGTGTCTTGCATATTTTTTGGCCTTCTCACACACTCTCCTATTAGTGGACCTTTGTTGTATGTTAAATTTCTTATGAGGCTGTACACCAAGATTTGTATCCCAAGACACTTTCATTTGATATCATGTGGAAAATCAGTTAGCCTGGGTATTTAGAGTGTGTTATTAGGTTAAAGCAAAACCTTACTCAAAATTATAAGTGGATGGACCTGATTTGTCTTTGCTTCTAAAGCTAATTTAGACCTAATGCCTTCAAGAGGCCTTCAAATCTATCAGTTAATTTATCACTTATTAGGTTTCTTACATCTTTTCAATCATATTTTTGGTGGTGCTATCCAAGGACTGTTCATAGCAAATTATGATATTTCCTCATCACAATATGAAGGGATTATATATTATTGAACTTTATCAACACCAATTGAGAAATTTTCCATGAAATTCCAACAAACAAATCACTTTAGGAAACATCAAATATTGTATGAGTTGTTAGGCAAATGATAATTCATGTCTTTTATATTTAAGAGTCCTTTATTCACAGTGAACCAAATGGCACTATTGTTTTTTCTTTGGATCAACTGCACACTATTTTTATGTTCATGGAAGCTGAAGATGCAACAAAGTTGAACAGAAAAACGTTGCCAAATAATTCATCTATATATGCAGGAAGAAATCAATTATATTGACATCTTCTGACTAAGTTGCTGGTTCGACTACAGGTACTGGAACTTGTTTTGTTTTCCTTGGATATAGGTATGGGAATATATATATGCTCAAAATTATAAATTATAAGAACATTGATGCTCATAATTGCCAATAAATGGAATATTTGAATGCTTCATATTCATAATTTGTCTCAAAATGTCATAACACAATGAATATTCAAATTCAAATTGATAATTAATAGTCTTCATATTCTTTTGCATCAGAAGCATTAGGGTCAACATTTAGTTCAATTTCATTTGAATCACAATCAACTAGATTGCCACTCCTAGTAGTTCTGTCAAGTGCAAAAACTGCCTCATCTATGGAGACTTAGGCAAGCTTTGCAACTGTAGCATTTAAATCAGCACACTCAAGGGTTAGATCCCAATTCTTTGGCACACTCCCACTATCTTCAAGTTTCCTTTGTGACAAGAGATGAAGGTTGGAGTGTATATAGATCAAATTCTCTACTTTTTTTGCACCCAAATGGTTGTGTTTGATTGAGTGGATGAAGGATTATGTACTCCATTTATGCTTAGTTGAAGAACTTGCAACCTATTGTAATTTCTTCTTTATTGGGTTCTCTTGCTATGCGGTTGGCTTTGACCTTCTGGATGTGTATCATGTTAGCATGAATGTTGTTAGCAGGACATATTGGATGTTGATTAGACATGATTGAGTTCTTATATGTTACATTCATGACTGGGTTTGTCATTGATGTCAACATATATGCTCTCTGGACAGAGTTATAGACACAATTGTTTCGCGAGGTTTTATGCTGATGAATTGAGTTTTGCGAAGATATATTTGAATTCAGGATCGTGTTTTGATGATGTTCTTGTAAGCGCATAAAAAGTTATGCAAATATGTTCGAGTTATGCGAAGTTTACTGAAGACTGTTCTCAGTGAGTGTTACCAGGAATGGTGACAGTTATTTGAGATTTATTGATTCGGCGAGGTTGAAGTTAGTTCAGCGAGGTTGATATGTTGTCAATGACATATTCAGGATGCTTGGATAAACACGTGTTGCCCCACTTTTCACCCCATAACCATGCTGTCAAAGTGGAAGATTTTGATCTCATAGTTAGGTCTGGTCATGTCTCAGTCTAGGTCTAAGTCTTTCATTGGATAGGCTATCCTTGTCAGGGTTCCCCTGCTATTGTCTTATCTTTTCTAGCCAGGTGGGTTATTTGGAAGTCTTGTCATAATGGGTAGGTTATAGATCCTAACCCGGCAAGGATAATGTGCTCCTATTGATGTTCTTTCTCAAGCAGAATGATGATTGAAAGTCATGATCTCCAGACATTCACAAGAAATCAGAGAAAAGATCCCTCATATGAATAATGTAGGGACAGAGCCGGCATTAGACTATTCAGAATTCCACTTCATATTGCAGTGTGTACAATCCAATTGAAGAAGAAATTGCATCTAAAGACATTGATTTCTATTAAAAATCTGTAATCTAAAGGGGTCTCAAGAAGTGTTCCTAGATAATTGTAGAATGAGAAGGTGATTACCCAGGAAGAATACACTGTTGATCCCAACATCAAGCAAGTGATAGCATTATATCTACTGATTTGACATCAACCTTCAAGAGTAGAAACTTGGACAGACATAGATTGAATTATATCTAAGTTCTTTTGCAAAATGAGGTATATTTCCATGGTATCAGTGATGAAGGTCGAGAAAGCACCACTAGAGTCATATGCAGACATTGGAAGTTTAGATGCTCAAATTTGAGAAATTAAAGAAGCAGTGGAGCTTCCTTTGACTCATTCTGAATTGTATGAAGACATTGGTATAAAGCCTCCAAAAGAAGTTATCCTCTATGGAGAACCTGGAACAGGAAAGGCTCTTTTTGCAAAGTATGACTGCAGGGTATTTCTTTTATATCTAACTGGTGTACCTAAAATGTTACAAATTACCCAGTGCAAGTTATTGTTGACAAGGGCCGATGTCTGGTGATACGTGGAGAGAGATGCTCCCAAGACATGGGAATGCTGAGGTGGAAATGGCGGGTGATGGAGAGTGGCAGTACTATGCTGCTTGTGTTGGGTTAGAAAAGAGCGGTCGCATGATCGTATGGATTAAAATATTGCTATGTGATCATGCGAAAAGGTAAATAGTTAATGCCGGATGGATGGAAATTTGGCACATAACCGCATTTGAAATTTTTGTGATGCTTAATGTTGGAGGACATGGATGCCAGCTGGGCACCTTTCTAATCTTCCTTGTCCTTTTCGACACTTCCTCCGCACCTACCCGCTTTGCGTTATGCCTTGTCGCATGATCGCAAGGCAGTTTTCTTGGTCTTGCGATCATGCGACCAGTCCATTTTTTTAAACCGCAAACTTATAATACAATGATCCGAGCCACTATTAAAAAAAAAGAGAAACTTTGATTATCTAAAGTTATACGCAAGTGCTTTAAGTTATAATCGCTCTCACACTTAACTTTGACGTGCGGAAAACGGGCAAAGCACTACAGGTCTAAAGGATAATCATGGCTATTCTATAATATGTTTTATAAGGATCAACTTAATATAAAGGACAAATCAGGAAGGATTCAAAATAGAGAAATAATTAAATACGGTGGAAGTGTTATGTCAGACCTGTCAACAGGGATCACGGGCACACCATTTTTCAAGGTGATGAAGTTTTCATTGATCAAGATGATGTATAAGAAGAGATTAATATTAGTGAGGGAAGGTGAAGGGACAGAGTCAAATTGATTCCTCTTCATTATATTTTCGAAGTTGCTTGTTCCCAATCTCTTTGTATTCATGAAAATTGAAAGGTCATCAGTCCCTACGAGCATGATACATTGTAAACTCTATAAATTCTTTGAAAGAAGTTAATAAAAGGTCGGCAAATTGTTGATGTAAAAGATTTGATATTGCAGAGCCAGTAAAAAAGTGTTTTATGTCAATAATTTCTGTTCCCTTTAGTTGATTAGCTTTTGCTTCTATGTGTCTTTCTTTTAAATCTGAATTGCAGGAAGAAAGGAAGGATGTTTCGTTCTTTTTGTAACAAGGATATGAATTAACCAAAGTAGGATGTGCTTTGGGAGATTCAGGGAAGGATTCAAAAGAAGTTCTTAATCTTTTCATTTGCATTTCTGTAGGCAGTTGTTGAGCATCTAAATTCATAAGGTTTGTGAGTTTGTTGCTTGGTTTTAGATTAGAGAAATTCTCTTGCCTGAATTAAGCTCTTGTTAGACTTAGTTCGGTTAGCCTCTTCTGCTCTCAGGTTAAGAGCATACCCCTTGTTAGATTTAGAAGCAAACATAATTCTTTGAATATCATTCACATAGGGAGCTGTACCTACGAATTCAGAGAAAAGCCGGTAATTAGAAGATGGCTTTTCAACTGTTGTAAGCAGATGTTGTTCAGCATTCGGGCATTGAGAGTCATATTGTCACAAGGAACAAGAAGGACAAATCTGTTTACCAACAACACGGTAGAATCTACTTTGCATTATGCGAAAACTTGTGGACAATGTGAAGCGTGTTACTTCTTTGTGAGCCGACTACAAATTAATAATTCTATGGAAGTGTTTAGATGTAATGTAACGTGTATTGTAAATTCTTATTGATGTCCTATATTATTAATTGTAAATTGAGAAAGCCTTTTGGCCAACTCAATAATCATTAGGACTTGGTATAAAAGAAAGGTATCAAAGGGTATCATAGGGATATCATGTGGTCATGAAATGTTGTGTGAGCTTTGAATGCGAAATCTTTGTCATCAGAGCAGAAGATGATGTTGTTGGTTTGTTGAGGGCTTCAAAGGAACTGTTCAGGCAAAGAGAGTTGCTATTTTAGTCAGTTCACCCTTGGATGTGTTATCTTGAAGATTGTTTAGAGAAAATAGTCTTGAAGCAATTTGGACAGTGGGTTTAGTTGTCTTCATTGTGTTTCTCAATCAACTCCTCACATGGTTGGGATCTTTTAGCAGGGATCCAAAGTATCTTAACAGGGACTCATATGTACTAATTGTATTGTAACAGACTTCTAACAAGGTCTATCCTTTCACAAGGAAATTTTATATTAGTACATCATCTTGTGGGTATCATTCCCACCGGGGTTTTCCCTTTGATCAAAGGTTTCCCTAGTTAACATATACGGTGTTGTTGTGTATGTTTATTATCTTGTGGTTATTTCTGTTATTGATTACAAGCTTAAGATTTGATAGAGTTGAATTTAAGTTAATTATGTACTCCATTTATGCTTAGTTGAAGAACTTGCAACCTATTGTAATTTCTTCTTTATTGGGTTCTCTTGCTATGCGGTTGGCTTTGACCTTTTGGATGTGTATCAGCCTTATCAAAATGGCTATTTGATGTTACCAATGAACTTAGATGGTTGTGAGGACTTGTTGGACACTCTCTGCTGTCATTTCCAACTTTTGGTGTGTGCTCCAAGATTCTTGGAGAGAAGGTCTATTTATAGTAAGTCACTCGGTCAAGTCCGATTGTCATCATTCATCGTCGGTATCACTCCTGCACAGTCAGTTTTTGATTCTGATGCATTTTGACCATTTCTGTAACTTGGGTGTAATATTGGGCAATATTTAATTAATTTTACGAAGGTTGCTATTTTAATTAAAATATTTTAGCGGACACCTTAGTGTTATAGCTTATTGGAACCGGGATGAACGTTTTAAATGGTGGTACATTGAAAAGTGACTTTAAGTGCCAAGAATGTTTAAAAAATGAATTAAATCACCTTCAGTGGATATAAGGCTTTTTAAATTAATAAAGTGATTTTATAATTGAGTTTTCTAGGAAGTTCTTGAAAAAGATTATAAAAAGGGGGTTGAGAACTCATTTGGATTATGTAATCTATTCTATTTTCTCTGATTGAAACCTTTGTGGTTTGGGAGATCAAACTTGGTTCATCTTAGCCTTTGGAGGACGAAAACCTTTTAGGGCCCGTTTGGTGCATGGAATATGGGCTCTAATTCCGGAATTAGATTTTCGGATTATTGAATTCCATGTTTGTGTCCATCCAAACAAGCAGGAATTGGAATTTCGAAATTCCAATTTTGCCCACAAAATGGGCATTTCATCTTCCACTTGAAAAGGTGGAATTAGAAATTCCACTTTTCAAACGCCAATTTTATGTGTCCATCGGGTCCGCTTGCTGTTTAATCGCTTTGACGTCCGAAATTTTTATTTGTTCGCTCGTTCATTTTTGTTCGCCGTTCGCTACTCTACAGAGCAAATCGGCTACTCTACGGATGGCAATAGTCCCACCAAGATTTTCGACCAAGATTTTTCACCAAGGACGGCAACAGTCCCACGCTTATTTTCACCAACTATGGCAAAAACAGTAGTGCTTCCAATGAGTTTGCCGGCTACAGTCAAGGCTCCAATGCCACCTCCGCAGGTTTCTCTTCATACGCCAAGAATTCAACTTTCAAAGGCTATGGAAATATGGGCGTGACCTTCTCCGACTACACCAACACCACGGTGAAGACTTCTAATGGCGTGGAGGCCGGAAAGTTCTTCAGGGAGAATATGCTGGTACAGGGCAAAACTCTCCCCATGCCCCAAGTTGGGTCTCCATTTTGTTGATGTCAGTTTTTTACCACTACATAACATATAGCAATTGAATACTTGATATAGAATACCAAACACTCAACCCTCTCTTGAAAAGTATATACTCATGAAGAACATGAGAATAATCCAAGGTTCCTTACACCTGTGGATACTAACTCAGTTATATTAATGTGATTTGCTGGTTAATCACTTAGGCGGGCTTACGTTGTTCTTTCGAGGATATCAAACTCTTGCTATGATGATGATGGGATCTAGCTTTGCAATGTATACTCAAATGATTTTCTAATTTATATCACTTCCAACTTTGCTCTTCAAACTCTAACTACTAAACTACTTCTTGCCTTACTGCTACTCCTATAGAATGGAAAGATTGGCAAATGGATGGGGATCAAACCTAATGAGAGCTTGCCAGCGGCGCTACCTCCATAGATGCAATGATTCAAGGGGAATGAGACTAGATTACACACAAGGCTCCTTAACAAGCCGCTAAGATGCTAGTGGCCTAGTATATAGATCCCTATCAAACATTTACCAATATCACCATACAACTAGCCATCTACTTCTATTCTTACTTTAACACTTTTCTTGAAATGAAATCTACTTTAATAACTCAATGAAATCTAACTTTAACAATTGGAAGTAGAAACCATGCAATAACACCAAGTGTTCTTAATCACCATGCAAGACACAACAATGACAAGAGAAGCAATTTTGGTGTTATATTAGCAACAATTTTCTTCAACCCTTTACAAATGAGAGTACTTGGCCTTATAAAGAGGCTCAAAATTACAACCAACGGTAGAGATTAAGAGGCAAAATCAACGATCCAGATTAAATCCCAGAAACCCTAATTAGGGTTGCCACCCCATCGGCCAATGAGAAGATGCCACCTCATCAATGGACCAATGAAAAAAAAAGAAAAGTGGCAACCAATGAGAAGGCACCAAAATGGTAGCCAATCAGAATCAGACACCTACCCTACCCAAGAAGGAGAATTTGCCACTTGGGCTTACATCAAATGATCTTCTAATACAATTCTACCCTTTTCTTTCATCTTTTTAGCATAAGCAATGAATTTAGCTAACATGTTGTTGACTTCCTCCATGGGAGGGCAAGGTGTATGTCTCATCTTGAGCTTAGCTATATTCATCATGTTCTTTGCTGCTTGCAGTGTCTTCTCACTCTCCTTTTCATCATCCCTTGCAAACTCGATAAGGACCCTGAGAGAGGCAAGGATGCCCAACTGTTTCTCTCTGGCGACAACCTTCCCTAACTCATCCAATCTCAATCCAAACTCCGTCTCATTAAAATCCTCCTCTTTGATTCCTTCAAAATCAAGTGCAATCCTCACATCGCCCAACATGCTTGAAATAAAAGTGTCGATGCTTGGACTGTATTGTGCAATCTCATCCTGTATCTCTTCGAGTACCCTCGATCTGGCAGTCAAGGTAACATACCAAGACTCAATAATATCCTTTCCTCCTTCATTGACCAACTTGGCCCTCACCAAAGATCCCTCTGATAACTTTATGGCCACTTGTAGCCTGGGAATGGCTAAGTCACGGATTGGAAGGAAATCCTTCCACTCCCCTTCAAATGCTCTGAATTTGTCTCTAAGAGACACAAATGACCCGAATGTCGAGATAAAAGCAGGCAAGAAGTTTCGCCCTTCTTGAATTGTACTACTAATCCAATTTTTAGTTTCTTGCTCTCGAGCTAATATTTCTTCCCGATTGCTCCCACTATCCTGTGGAAGGGCCGCCTGAGGCAACTGTTGGATAGGTTGACATACTTCATGATAGCTATCCTTCCAATACTTGTTTTCAATCTCCAATTCTGCAATCCTTTCGTTCGCTTTTCTCAACCTTTCTCTAATTGAAGCTATGCCTTCCTGAACCTCCACACACTCCATGTCATCTGTGATTTTTCCCATGTCATGCTCCACTATCTCATAATCTTGGGCCACAATTTCGCTCACTGCCTTGCTAACCTTTGGTACAACAATCTGAACCTTTCGGTGACCATCCTCATCATTCCTAACTACCTTTGCCACTGTTCCTACAATTTGTTTCTGTCTGACATCATCTTCCTTTTCCACTAACCCTTGAATATCCTCAACTGTCCGGATGGCCACAACCTTGCCCCTTGGCATAAGCATCTGTCTCAACCATAGTGGTGCAATGCATCTCCCCAAATTTGGATTTGGTTCGACTAACAAAGCATCACTAACGGCCTTAGGCGCTTGGCTTCCTTCCCCTGCTGATAGAGCCTCAATATCAATTAACTTATCTCCTTCACCACTAGTGACTGTCATATCCTCCTCAACTTGGTTCTCTGAAAGGGGAGAGTACCCTGTACTGTTACTATAACCACTTGATTCTGAACCAGAGCTCACCTCTACCGCTGCCCTTTGCTCACTTGTACCAACCTCTTGGCTCCTAGCCTCAACTATGCTCTCTCTCGATGGCACTTTACTCTGTTTCTTTGCTGGAGGCTCTTGATGTTCTCTATCTTTCTCAACCTCCAAACTTCTCTTCTTATTCTTAACTGCTTGCTACTGCTGGCTATTGCCCCCACCTTGCTGTCCGACTGACTCTGCTGGAATCTCCTCCTCTGGTTTCATCTTCTCATAGGTAAGGTGTACCTTCCAACTTTGTAATTGCCTAAACTTTCTATTGTACCACCACTCAGTGTGTAGCTCAACTGTACTTGTTACTGCATCTAAGGATGGATCCTGATGATCATCCCACTCAATTGGATTCAACTCCGTTCCCTCTACTGTACTATAATCTTCCCTTAGCACATCCTCATCCTCCTCCAGCTGATCCGGAATATTAAGATTTCTCCATCTGATGGCCCTCATCATGCCCACTGATAACCTTGAGAAAGCTAACTTCCTCACATGAAAGTCATCCTATGCATTGGCCCAAAAATCCTCCAAAGTAGGAATATGCTTGAATGGATCCCCATGAGATGCCTTGATTAGACCATTAGGATCGAATCCTTGCCTTGCCCTATACCATGCCAGATGATATTGTTCTAACTCTTTCTCCGCAGCTGCAAAGGCGACAGGATTGGGACAACTATCATTGCCTATCATGAGTGAGAAGGTAACCCCTGTCTCACCTCTGAGCTTCATCATTTTGTCATATTGCTCAAGTTGTCTAGCCAACTCCATCAAAACTATCCTATTGGGTGGGTACCTTGGAAGCCTCTTGGGACAAGCCATGCATCCAACCACTCTGATATAAGTGAATTGCGAAAATTGGATGAACCAACTCCCATACTTCTTAACTTTTGTCTCTACCTCTGGCGAGAGCCTCCTAGCAGGTGTCCCTTGCAGTACCCTTACTATCTTCATGGCAAAGGCATCATAAAATATCTTGTAGTCCTTGGTGTTGTGCAAATGAAGTTGTGGATAGCACTCATGCACCAAGCATTGTCCGGGCCCATTGCCAATCACCCCTCTAGCCTTAAGTCCAGGATGTTCATATAGTCTTGCAATTAAATAGAAAAGGTAGGACCCCATATAGAATTGCTTCTGATTTTGTACTGTCCTAAGTTGCAACTCTAAATTTTCACTTATAATTCTAGCCCAATCAAACTTTCTTTTCCATTTTCAATTCCTTCAATAAAGTAGTACATCCAAGTTTCAAACTACATACCTTGAGCGGAGCCTATGACTCGGTTGAGAAGCACAATAAGATCGCCATACTTTGATTTGAAATCTGACCTGGTGAGCTTTGATGACTTGGTGACTCCCTTCTTGCCTTCGTGCAACCAATTCTACTTTAGTTGGGCGAGGTAGGCATCCTGACTGTCCTGAAAGAACCTGGCGGCTTGATCCATCAACATTACTATCATTCCCTTCTACTGGGGTATATTGAACACTTCCTCTACCACCTTCCCGCTGATGTTAGCCAACACCCTTTCTTCTTCACCAAAGATGATGGACTTGGTCACAATATCTAACCGAGATGCACACTCCATCACCAACTTCGGACAAGGCAAGGTAGGAGGGAAGGCGACAGTTTGCACAATTCCACACTTGTAGATCTTCTTTGCTATAGAGGACTGGCCCCCTTTCAACCTATCTCTCAACTATATCATATCTATGTTGCCGATGTTGGTGTCACCGACTCGCTTCAATTTTGAGAAGAAGGTGGTCTTGGGCGTCATGTCTTCCCTGTTTTTCTTGGTATTCATCCCCTTTGGGTTCTTGCTTGCACTAGCATCCGCCATCCTAAACACTTATTTTTGCCCCTTTTTTCTACAGTGAGGTGGGACTACACTTATCTCTGCCCCTTCGCCTAGGGATGATCAAACATATTTCTGCCTCGCCAATGCCTATCACATTACACTTATCTCTGCCTCTCCGCGTAGGGATGGGACTACCACTTATTTCTGCCTCTTCGTTACTTATGAGATGGACTACACTTATATCTCCCAACTTCGTTCCTAGGGGTGGGACTACCACTTATATCTCCTTTCTCCAAATCCTAAATGGAAACTACACTTATATCTCCCAACTTCAAGCCCTAGATGAGATGATGAAGTGATGGATGGATGATGCAAGCGAGAAAATAGGGAAATGTACCAAGCAAGAACAAGGAGAAAATCTGTCTTTTAGACCAGCCTTCACCCTCAAATATGAAGATCATTTTCAACACTAAACAATCAACATCAAAGAAGAAAGATAGCTTAAGAGCATAGACCACTCACCAAGGAATTTGCAAAATTTTCTTCCTCAAATTGGCAGGCCTCCTTAACAAATCTGTAGCTTCCTCTTCCAAACTGTGGTCCCTTCCTTCAAAATTCGTGGCCTCTTTCAATATCTCTATCAATCCTCTAAATGGCAGGCTCTAGCAATCTGTGGTCTCCTCAATATTTTCGCAGCCTCTCCAATTCTATAGCAGGTTTGCTATCAATCACTGTGGCTGCTTCCTCAAACTCAAATTCGCTCCTTCTTAGGCAATTTCGCAAGTCTTTCTTTAGCCAATTTCGCTGCCTTAATGCACTCTGCTATTTGGGAAGTCACTGCCAATTCGCTCCCTTCACCAACTCAAATTCATTCCTCAATGCCAAGTTTGCTGCCTCTGCTCTGCTTTAATGGATGAGCGAAATGGATGAGGAAGAGGAGGGGAGGGGCCTCCCTTTTATATCAATTTTAGCCTCCCTTTTAGAGGGCCGACCTGCATAAAGAACAACAAAATTTTGCAATTTAGATGCCAATAAAGGAGGGACGACTTTGCCATAAAATAATAAATTTGCATTGAAATTTTGATATTGAGCATAGATTTCGAAATACATTGGGGTGATAGGACACGCCACCCAAAAGGAAGCCCTAAATCATTTTCCAAAGCCACATGCCACCACAAAAAGGGACCAGATTTGCAAAAATAATGCCCAGAATTTGATTTTAATGCAGATTTTATGTAAATTCTCAATGTTATTGCCCAGATTTTGATTTTATTAGCCAAGATTTCAAATAAAAGGGCCAGGCCTTTGAAATTAATGCCTATATTTTTTGTTTCAATGCAAAATTCTAATTTCATTGCCCAGATTTTAGTCTAAGTGCCCAGATTTTCATATTTTAAAGCTCTATTTCTAAATTTCGATGCCTAGATTTCGAATTACATTGCACAAATCGATTTATTTGCCCAGATTTTCGAATTAGATTAGGGTGATAAATATAATTTTGTTTCAAATCTCCACTTGGCAAATTAATCCAATTTCTTGGCCACTTAATTTTCTGTTTGATCCCTATTTTAACATCCAAAATTTGCAAGGCCCTTAAAAGAAAAGACCAAACCCACAATCAAATTTGAAAATGCAAGCTAAGCCTCTGAATTCCAATAGTTTTCAAAAATATCATGCATCTAAGTCCAAAAATGTGCTAAGGCTTCCGGATATCGGGATCTAGAGAAAACAATGCCAAGGCTTGTTAAAAAAATTGGGGGTCCCCAAATTCTTTGGGGCGATGATGTGAAACCTCACAACACATTTGTCGTGAGGCGCCAACCTGTGTGAAAATTTTCTGTGACAGACCCCTCTAACCCAAGCTGGGTCTCCATTTGTCGTGATAAATTCAGGTGGGTATGCCGGAATTACTTGTAGGCATTTCTGAATAGGTTTCCAGTTGATGTGGGTCTGATTTGGAAGTCATCTTCCGGGTGAACTAAACGGTTCCAACACATATTCCGGAAATCATTTTGAGGATATGTATCTTCCAGAATTGCAGCATATTCCAGAATTGCAGCATATCCAGCATTCCGTATTCCATGCACCAAACGGGCCCTTAGTGAATATCAGTTTCGGTGGTGAAAGATTCCTCCCTAGCTGGTGGTAGGAGAAATCACTCAAGTTTCTCACGTGGATTCAAAGATTGAAGTTGGAAAATTTGTGAAGTTTATTTTAAAGACCAATTTCAAGTATTGTGGTTGTGATTGAAGATTTTTAGCTTGCACAGGTGGACACCATAGTCTAGACTTTGCTGGGCGATTAAGATTTAGTTGAAGTAATGTTGTTTGAGGGAATAACTTGCATTGGAGAGCACATTCTTTGTAGCTGGATGCACCTATGCTTCAACTTCAATAAATTTTGGGAGTTGGTTTACTTTATATGCTAGGCGTGGAAGAATAATCTGAAAGTATTACTCATTGCTGCTGATTAATATCCTCATGTGAAGGTTGAAATATGTTTTGGAAGGTGTGGGGGCTTTTCACACTAAGTGATTTCCGTTTCCAGCTGGGTATACAAGCTTAATGCTGATCGACTGCGATTATAAGGGCTTCATTAGAGGATGTGAGGGTTTGAGCTCTTTGCTTGAACACTTTGAAACTGTGTCTAGGCGTGATTCCTTCTTGGTCTATTATTAGAAGGCTTGAGACATATTTTGTGATGGACATCTTACCTTGCATTGGCATGAAAGGAAGAGAAGTGTGGAGTCTTGGGCACGGTCTTGATACTAATAGTTTTCAACAAGCTCCAGGTCAGGAAAATAAATGGATATTCCTCATTGATCTTCCCTGATGCAGACCTGTAGCTTTCGAGAATGTATTACAGACCTTTGATATTCTAGAGATTAAAATCTGCTCACAGTCTTTGGCTGTCAATTCAGTATTTAGAAGTTTGGTTGCTGCTATTTATATTTTATGTTGAGCATTTCTTTGCCTCTGCAATTGCTGGGCATTTGATTGGCATAATATTTGTATCAGACCTGTGCAAGTACCATTATCAAATAAGAAGTCAGCTTTCAATAATTTTATGTCGTATGGTTCTTCTTTATGCTGTTCATACATTGGTACTTAAGTGAATATCATTAGTTTCTTGGTTATTCTTGGAACATGCTATCAAGATAAACCTGTATTTTGAAATTACACACCAGTGACCAAACATTAGACAACCAGAATATGCATAAACCACATACAGACATCAAAGAACAGTGACATTAGGAAACATTCAGTGGGTGATTTTACAGTGGTATCTTACCAGCTTGTTGGGTGGTTCCAAGATTTGATTTTCAGTTGTAATCATGGCATCAAAAGGTGGAAAAGGGTTGACCAATATACTCTTGGACGCAGGCAATAAACTTGGATATCTATCTCAAGATTCTCAACCAAGGGATGTTATTCACAACACACTGAAAAATGTAGAAGAGTGTTTGATCAGTGTAACAGTCACCCTCTCAGGTGTTGCCAGCAGCCTTAATTCCTAAAGTGATTTCCTTAAGTCAGTATAGGTGGTTGAGACACAAATAATGAGAAAAGACTTCTTGTTACTTCATGTTTAAGCGAGATCATGAGAATTTCTGCACTTAAAGCTCCTTATGATGATAACACATTGAAAGAGATAATTCAGTTGTTGGTGGATAGTTTCCAGGACATTGATGATACCGCACGTTCTCATTTTTCTATAAGTGTTGCCATACTAGAAACATGTGCAAATCTCAGATTGAATATCATTATGTTGGATTTTGGATTGAATGATTTGATCTAGAGAATGTTTTACCATTTCTATGCTACAGTTAGGAAAGAACAAGCTGATAATGTTATTGCAGCCATGCAAACAATTATGGTTTTGATTATTATTGAAGGTGATAATGTGCCACAATGAATTTTTACTATCCTATTGGCTAACAGGAAGAAGAGTGATCACGGAATCATATTAGTCGAACAAGACTTAGCTGAAAATGTGATTGTTCAGTGTGGGAGGAAGTTGAAACCTTTCTTGGTTAATGAAGAGTAGGTGGATGAAGAGCCTTACATGCAACTAAGTCAAACAATAGTTACTCATCAACAATAGTAACTCATCAACAATAGTTACATGCATGTCATAGTTGAAACCTCTTAGACACGTATGTAACTATTGTTGATGAGTTGTGCATAAGGAGCAATACAAAACAACAACTTTGAGTACAAGTTCCGATTTATCCAGTGATGATTTTGAATGCATTTAGTTCCTTGACGATTCTAGTGGAATAGATATAAATGATGTTGAGTTCACAAATGTATTTTCACAAGTGTGCCGAGTGTCAAGAAACATAAGGGCCACACAGTAGGAGGAAAGCGACATGTAGAAGATAAAACAAAGACCGCATGGGGGTCAGAAAGGGCAACAACGCCGCATACAAAGACATTGCCCTCATGAATGGACTTAGGAACGACGTAGTGTACGATTGGGCTACAGTGTTGGAAGATAGATTGAAGGAATTTCTCACATTGTAGCACAAAAATTTTTACATGCCACACTATGCCATCAGGTTTTTCTTGGAGGCCATGCACACATAGATACCTGTCGACAAGCTCGAGCTGCAGCTACTCGCTTGTTTGGAGCCTGACCACCCACCTATTCTTTATTGGCGACATTTGGATACCCTGGCCGTGGGTGGTACTATGCAGAAGCAGAAGCGCCATGTCATGATGTTAGAGTCGGACATGGATGAAGAGGGTGGTGATAGTGGACGGGAGGAGTCGGACACGTCAGAGACTAGTGAAGGGAGTTTCAGGATGATGAGCCATGAGAGTCACCCTACGAATGGAGAAGCGTTGGACTCTGGAGTCGGAGTTGGAGTTATGCCCGTGGGTAGTCTCACGTCTCCGGATAGAGTTCTCTTTACATCGACACGATTATCTAAGAGTAGCTAGTTGACTCCGCCAATGTCATTAGGTGTGACAGTGGCAGCGGTTCCATTGCCAGGCTTTGGGCAGTTGAGGGCTTCGGTTACCATAACATCATCGAGGGTGGACATGGCAGTAGTGGCCCCTCCCCCAACAAAGACACAGCTAGCACCAGTAGTAGTGGTAGAGCCAGCAGAGGTACCAACTCCTGTCGAGATCGAGTCGGCCATTGAGGTGGTGGAACAGCCTACAGGAGAGACAAGGGACGGTCATGGAAGGCTTGGTGGATGTTCCAGAGGTGTCGAGAGAGGTCATTGAGATGAAAGCCCTATCAGTCGAAGCCACCACCATGGATTTCTAGCTTACTCAGTTTCAGCTTGCCCCTATGCAACTTGTTGGACCTCCCCCACCCACACCGTGGAGGCAGCCAAAGCCCATGGAGATTGTTGATCTGGAGGCGAATAATACACACTCCACAGAGATAGGCATTGCATTAGGCTTTCCTTAGGAGGAGGACATGGCTATTGGGGGTGAGGAGGATGTTCCTCCCGAGGAGGCGACTGTGTGAGATGAGGAGTCCCAGAGCGCGGCCCCACAACCACACTTGTTGCGGTAGATGATACCTGACAGCCAAGGTCAAATGGGTGTCATTGAGTAGTTTATGATGAAGATGGAGGTTGGTGCATGCCAGATTGCAGCCTCGGCAGAGGCGTAGGCTCTGAGGATCGTGGAGGAGGCGGTAGAACACTTGATGGTGTTAGCTACAGGCAAATGTGCTCAGGAGTTTGAGTGATGTTTTGTGAGTAGGGGATGGCCCACCACAGAGATGCCAAAGATGTTAGAGGAATGGAGAGTCCAAGTGCCAGTTGGGGAGATCTGGACCCATACTTTACTTCGGTAGGTGGAGCAAGGATTTAGACATGTGTACTATGAGATTAGGATGGCTGAGCACCGAGGAGTAGGAGCTGAGGCTGAGCGATTGGCTGCTGTAACAACTTAGGAGGAGCTTGCCACTCGGCTACAAGTGGTCGAGGAAGAGTTGGTACGGAAGGAGTTAGCATGCTAGTAGGATCAAATGATGGCTCTTGATGGACAACATAGGACTGAGATGACTGCCTTGGAGGAGCATCATCGAGATCAGATAGCGGTACTGGAGAGTTGGCTTGCATCGGCTCTAGAGGAGGTAGACAAGAAGAGTAAGGGGATTTTGGAAGCAACATTTATGGTAAAGAGCGCACAAGAGTGGGAGATGCTTGCTAAGAGAGATTTGTGCCATAGGACTGAGTAGGTTCATGAGTTGAGAGCTAGGCTGACATCATCTACACCACCAACCTCAGGGACACTCTCAGCCCCCATCTACTTCTTTATTTCTTTTGTTTTGTAGAGTTGTACTTTATCCCCATTTTGTTGTGTGTCATCAAGAGACAACTTTCTTTTTGGGGGGATGATGTTGTCGGATACTTTGGTAATTAGGAGTTTGTGTTTGTCAAGGGATAGGTGGTTATGTGATGGTTGCCGACGGTTGGCACTTGCACCCCTCGACATCTATATATGCTCATATGTATTGTCTCTGAGATATTATGTTATGTTGTCGTCATGAAATAGAATATTGCTGGTGTCACTGGAAGTACATTGTAAACATTGCTGAGATAAATGGAAATGCTTTGTGAGTTCTCTTAATATTTGCATCTGTCTATTACTTTACTTTATATCCTCGCATGCATTAAACTGTTACCCTATGGGGTAAACAAGGACGTTGAAGCTTTCAAGCCAGCTTATGGTGACAATCTTTTATCACACTTCAGTGATGGACATCTCACCTTGTGTTGGCATGAAAGGATGAGAAGCAAGGAGTCTTGGGCGTGGTCTTGATATTGATAGTTTGCAACGAGCTCCAGGTCAGAAAAATAAATAGTTATTCCTCATTCATCTGTCCTAATGCAGACCTGTAGCTTTCAAGAATGTATTACAGACCTTTGGTATTCTAGAGATTAAAATCTGCTTACTGTCTTTTGCTATTGGTTCAGTATTTAGAAGTATGTTTACTGCTATTTACATTTTCTGTTAAGCATGTCTTTGCCTCTGCAATTGCTGAGCATTTGATTGGCATAATATTTGTATCAGGCCAGTGCAAGTACCATTATCAAATCAGAGGTCAGCCTTGAATAATTTGATGTCATGTGATTCTTCTATAGGCTATTCATGCATTGCTATTTCAGTGAATATTATTACTATCTTGGTTATTCTTGGAACATCCTATCAAGATAAACTTTGTATGTTGAAATTACACAACAAACATTATACCATAGAAGCAGAAATCTGCAAAAAATCGCTATTATACCCTATTGATCGGGAATCACCAATGCTGCCAATTTATTCCTCAAAAAATCGTGATTTTTTGGTCAATGATTATCAATGACTTTTTGGTGATTTTTTGGGTGTTTAATTGGCAAAAAATATCCTATATAGTAGTTACAAATGCCCAATGAGCAGACTACTAATGTGCCAAGATTAACATTGATATCTTTTGCTTCCTTCTATGGGAGAAGCTATGTGATGTGGATACATCTAAAAGTGAACAGTTTTTACGACTGGCATTCCGTTGGATCACATGGAATTTCAGAAACATTTTTGAAATTGGTGATTAACCTTTTTCAATTGTTTCATTCACGTCATAATTTAGATGTTTCTTAATTTGTAGGCAGGTATATCAGGTTTCTTACTGTTATTGTTCGTCATTTAACATCGTCATAATCATGTCAGCTCACCATTTTGATACTGTTAACATTTGTAAATGATAAATAGGTAAAAGGGGATAGGCTGAAATGTCTTAATCTGTTCAGAAGCCAGTTCAAAAAAGACCTAGTGATCTGAAGTATAGCTGAAACACAAAATCAGTCTAAGCAGGATGCCTGGCAACTTAGAATGACTCTTTAAAATGCCAATTTATGTTCTACTTACAGTATCTTCCATATAAACACATACTTTGCTTCTTGTGTTATATTAAGATTTAAAACAAAAATGACTGCATTCAAGTTTCCACTCTAGCATTCATTCAAGTCCAAGTAATTTGGTTGCAGCAGATGCTGACTAAAAGATTTGGTTCACAAGTTTCTCATTCAAGCTACTTATTTTTACTTTGTTCAGGTTTTTGTGTCGAGCAAGGATGGAACTAAAATACCAATGTTCATTGTGTCCAAGAAGAACCTCCCCCTTAATGGGAGGCACCCAACATTATTATATGGTTATGGAGGTTTCAATATTAGTGTCACCCCATCATTGAACATTGCACGCATTGTCATTGCAAAACATCTGGGTGCGATATGTGCCATTGCAAATGTTCGAGGTGGTGGAGAGTATGGAGAAGAGTGGCATAAAGCAGGTTCTCTTGAAAATAAACAGAATTGCTTTGACGACTTCATTTCCTGTGCTGAGTTCCTTATTTCAGAGGGGTATACACAACCTAAAATGTTATGTATTGAGGGAGGTAGTAATGGAGGTCTCCTTGTTGCTGCTTGCGTAAATCAGGTATGATACTTTTTGCAAGAAGTTTGATGAATTGATTTATCTACACCAATAAATCTGATGACTGCTCTTGATTATCATCATTGATTATTATTTTGTCTCAAGCCCCAATCTTACATACCTTGTCTTGCAATTCAAAGAAAAGGAAAATTTAGTAACCTAGAAGCCATCTGGTTCTCTGGACTCTTTTAGGCATTTGAAATCTGACTTATCTGTATAACTCAGAGACCTGATCTTTTTGGATGTGCCTTAGCTCAAGCTGGTGTAATGGATATGCTACGCTACCACAAATTTACTATAGGTGTGTCTCAGTTCAGCACATAATAGATATTGTGTTCTATCTACTTCAATTTTGTTATGAAGAATGTTTTCAGTCAGGTGCTTGCGTATGTTAAAGGTACATGAGCATTGAAAATATTCTGCAATCTTCAGGGCATGCTTGGACAACCGATTATGGTTCTTCAGATAATGAAGAAGAGTTCCATAGGCTGATCAAGTAAGAAGACAATCATAGCCCATACCCCAGGATGACATTAAAGTGAATTGATAAGATATATTGATTATTTATCAAAAGGATCCAATATCAAATTAAAAACATTAAAGTTCAGAAGGTTTTTGATGTCTGAAATGCCCATGTGTTTATTTCCATTTTTAAGGTTAGCCATAGAGGTCAATTGGGTACTATCTTTTTCATTAAATTTTTGCAGGTATTCACCTTTGCATAATGTTAAAAGGCCGTGGGAAATGACAGGGTTGAAATGGTCCCAGTACCCAGCAATCATGCTATTTACGGCAGATCACGACGACCGAGTTGTCCCACTTCATTCTTTAAAACTTCTAGCTGTAAGCTTTCACACAACTCTCTGTTCTGTCAATAAATCCAAGATATTAAATTATCTGATAAAACTTTATCATTATTTTACTGTTATTGTAATTTAATATTGAGATGTAGGCTATAGGCTACATATGTAAGCTGCATACGTATATAAGGTCTTAACTGCATATTAATTGAGCATCATTAACACTAAATTCATCACATTCACTGGTCAGCTATTTATCACTCAAGTTTTTATGGCTTGAACATGGACTCCAATTTCAAGTTTTGGCTTAATCTTTTCTTTCTGTCTCTTGTCTAGTGTTTTCAATTCTGCTGGTTTATTGGAGTTGACAGTGGAATGCTATTTTGCATGTGTAGAATACATGTGACAAGTTCTTGTGACGGTTCTAAAATTTGATGATCTCTAACCATTCCTTCCATTTTCACCTTTGTAGAAACTGACCACTTTTTCAGTATCCAGACAAGGGCCAACAACTCACTAAAGTAACACTTAATGCTGAGAAGTACATCCAGTGCCGTACTTTTGTCTCTCTTTTTTGTCCGAGGATGGGTATGAAGAACTTTCATGTAGTTAAGTTTTCACTGACAAGATTTTCCATGAAGGGATTCTTCTGGTACCCCTTAGACACTGTTGTAGTAGCCTATGGCCCTATACATATCAGGTAGACATGGACTTGGCAAAAGTATTTGACATTTGCTAATCAAAATGAGGCTGATCTGCAAATGAGGGCTTCTTTTGCTCTGTTTTTAAGGTGGTGTTGACGCCAAGATTTATGCCAAAAAATTCAAAGAGAATTGCCAAGTCAGAATCTTGGTGAGATGATCCATTTTGGCTTGTTTTGTGTCACTTACTGCTTGGATTAGCGAATTTTATGAATGACTTGGAGAATCACATAACTCTAATTTTGACATTGGGTTGTTTGTTGATCTTCATGTTTGCTAAGCATTTTATAAACCCTGATTGTGTGCAGCATGTAGGTTATATCTATATCTATATCTATATCTATTTCTATATCTATATCTATCTCTATTCTTTTACTATTATTGTTTTACACTATTAACATTTCTTTGCATAGAAGAGAATCCAAAAAAATGATAGCGGATATAGTTGCTTTCTTAAGTATTGATTGGCATAAAAATGCAGCATTGCTAATTTATTCCTAATGAGTTTTAAACTTTTAAATGACTTCCTTTGTGCTTATTCCCTATGTCTTAAATGGCTTGTGTGTGTTGGTTGTTATCTGTTAACTTCGTTCAATCTGGTGGTACCCTAAATTTTGAGAATTTAGGAGTCCCAATCCATTATCAAGAAGCAAGTTTCTCCATACTAAAAAAATCAAAGGAAGGAAGCTTTATGGCACAAATAAATAGAACTAACTAATCAAAGCCTTCAGAAACTGTTGGAATTTTGACCTTTTGCAAAGATGATGCCAATAGAGCCTGAAGATGGAATAATTTTAAAAATCTAAAAATGACCCAGTTCGGAAAATCAAAATTCCTATCTCCAATAAAAATTATAGCTTTCCACAAGGTGTTTTGGTTTTTCGACCAGACCCAAATCCGAAAGTTAGGTAGTTATTTTTTAGTTAGTTTATTATTTTTTTCAAAATAATTTGTAATAAAGGTTGTGTCTTTTCACCCTAAAAGAGGTGTGAAAGCCACTCAAACACATATATACATAATGTAAAATGTAGAGAGAGGGACATATTCAAATAAGCAATTAGAAGAAGAATATTTGTAAGGATAGATGTAAATATTAAAGCATGACTTTAATATAAATTTCAATATTATATTTTAATAATAAATAAAAGGCTCTTTTGTTTATTTTCAAGGCAAAGAGATTGCAATTAAAATATGGATCGTCCTTTGTGATCAATAAATAGATTATTGAATTATTTTGACAAAGTTTTATTTTTGCATTGGATATTTTCCTGCATTCTTTGTTCGACAATTAGGATAGTGTGAAATATATATGTGTTTCCTTATCTCTGTCTAATCGGACTTCCAGCCAGAGAAGTTAAATTCCTTTTGGACTAACAGAGAATTTTATATAAGATTTGTCTTTTGCAGAGCTTAGGAGTAATTGATGATATTTTTATAAATATCGTCTCATAAAGTTGTACGCAATAATCCTTGTTATAGTTGACTCTATCGCCCGGATAAACAAAGGCACTGGTCATTTAAAATCATTGGAATATAATTATTGGAGTTATTAATTGAAGTCATAATCTATATACTTCGTTCTTGCAAGTATCTAATCAATTATTGATAAACCTTACACAGACATTCAAATTATTTCAAGTAATCACATTCAGCATTCAACTTTATTTTGATCAAGTTCAAGGATTTTGCCGACCGAGGAACTCACAAGATTAAATTCACTATAGAAGAGCTTCGAACCAGGTGATCAAGTTTGAAGTAAAGGTTCACCCGCCTAGGTGTAGCGAAGCCTAAAGTGTAGGGGAATTGGATAATTCCCGTTCGTTGGCCAAGACTGATTAAAGCAATCCTATAGGAGAATCGACAAAACTTTTGGATTTCCAATCTGCGGTTTTGGGAACCAACAGATTGACGACTCTACTGGGGAGTTGTGACAACATTATTCAAAATTTCTGGTGATTAGAGAGTTAGACTCTACTGGAGACAGAACTTAGAATCAGTTTTATGATTTTGTCCTTCTTATGAAGGTGGCGACTCTATTCAATAAGATTTAAGTTGGTAACTCTACTGAGGGAGAAGACTCAGAAGGAAATGGTACATAGCTTTTTCAAATGTATCAATCATTTCAAAGAAAACCTTTTATTCTAGATGGCATCAGGCCATTGGATTTTAACAATTTTGATTATGAGCCTAGCAAGTTATCCCCACAACTTTCAAAACTTGTACCAAAGTTCCATGGAGAATGGGATGAATCGGCACTTCGACATTTGGATGAGTTTTATACATTTATAGAGGATTATAAAATTTGTGCAGAGGATCAGGTAATGAAGCTATTTGTCAGGACATTAAAAGACAATGCAAGACAAGCATATGAATCATTACCTACACAAAGTATTTCATCTTGGAAAGAATTTGAACAATGGTTCCTATATAAATTCCATGATAAAAGCGATGAAGATAACATGTGTTATGAACAGTGTGAAGACCAAAGCTGCAGCATGGAGGAGGATCTTAGCATGTCTCCACTTGATGCCTTTTTCAATTTGGAAAGGTATGAAGGTGAATCTACGATATAGTTGTTCATGAGGATGGTAAATATGTATCAGAAAATACCTGTAACAATTATGCCTTCACGAAAAGAATTAATGAGAAAGGTCAAAAATTTGGGAATCTCACTAGATGACCTTGATCTAAAGCTTCTTTTTAAGATATTAGAAGAAGATGGTGAAGACAAAGAAGAGGAGGATTATGATCAAATTGAACAAAGCCTTGTGCTTGATGGAAATCTCAGTGATGATGAAGAAGATCCAAGTTACATATCCCCTTTGGACGCATTTTTGAACTTAGAGAAACAAGAAGAGGAATCTGCAGTACAATTCTTCATGAGGATGTTTAATATTTGTCAAGAAATACCTTAAGAATGCAAACCTCCATCCTCTAATCTTTTCAACAGAATGCGAGAACTAGGTCTCTTATATGATCATCATTTTCTTACTTTTCTCAAACTTATGAATAATGAATTGGTTGCAGAGGAGAATGAGTGCAGAACTGAAATAACATATGAGTCAACTGAAGTTTCAGATTTGAATGGAGAAGACTTTTTTGACAGTCTGAGGAAAGACTTTTCCGTGATGATACTTGTATGATATCAAACATCAGTGAATGTGAAAATGAGGAAGACAATCTTCTCAATGTGGAACATATTTCAGCCTTATTAGACATAGAATACCAAAGACACGTTGAGAAGAATGGTCCAATTTTTTTCTCAATCCACCATGGTAAGGAGGTTGACAGATCAACGCATATTCAAGATGTACTAGATGAAGGAAATGATAATTCCCAGGAATCAAATTGTGGAGATGAAATAGAACTACATGAACAGGAGGGAGTTTCAGGAGATAATGTCAATGAAGACATTAGTCTTGTTGATGAAACACTTGATGATCCAAATGAAAGCTCTTAGGAAAGCATGCTTGAATTCTCTATGTTCCTGAATCAGTTGTTTGAAGAGGAAGCAGATGAAGATATGTCTGAGTTCTCTATGTTCTCGAATCCGTTGTTTGAAGAGGATCCTTTATGCAATGGAACCCATCAGCATCATAAAGAAGATAGCAGTCCTAATTTTAAAGTTGATGAAACTCATGAAGTGCATTCAGAGGGTGAGATATCTTTTGGTTCATCCTTTGAGCCGGAGGTACACCAAATATGTGAAGATGAGATGGAATCAGCCAAGCATGATGGGCGAAATAGATTAAAGGATAGTCTTGAAGATTTCTCAAATATCACACCTGACCATAGCCCTAGTATATGTGAAGAAGTGTCTCCTAGACATGAACCATCTTTAAAATTATTATATGAACAAGTGCTGCACCATAGGCCTGAAGAAAAGATTGGGTTAGACAAACATAATTTGCATTCTAAACATGGAGACATAGAAAATTGTATACAAAAGGACAATCACGCAAAGAAGATTTATTCTAATGCTTATATGACTGATCACATGCATGACCATAGGGATCTTCCGTTCGGCAAGGACCAAAGTGCATCTAATGATTTCTCAAAGGCAAAACAAAAAGAAAATATCAAAAACTGCATTAGCAACAAGTATTGTTCACAAAAATGATGGCATCATATTCAAGAGATCCAAAGTGTTACATGATAAGAATCAAGTGTTCGATAGAGGAAAGGATCAATGTTCAATTTTGGGGGGCTTGGGGCCACCCAATTTTACTTCGCATCAGATTAGTATGGATACTTGGTCTGCTTCTCCAAAGAAAGCTAGAATCTCGCTATGCTCACAAAGAGCATACGTTCCCAGAAAGAGTCACTGGTGGTACCCTAAATTTTGAGAATTTAGGAGTCCCAATCCATTATCAAGAAGCAAGTTTCTCCATACTAAAAAAATCAAAGGAAGGAAGCTTTATGACACAAATATATAGAACTAACTAATCGAAGCCTTCAGAAAATGTTGGAATTTTGACCTTCTGCAAAGATGATGCCAACAGAGTTTGAAGATGGAATAATTTTAAAAATCTAAAAACGACCCAGTTCAGGAAATCAAATTTCCTATCTCCAATAAAAATCTTAGCTTTCCACGAGGTGTTTTGGTTTTTTGACCAGACCCAAATCCGAAAGTTAGGTAGTTATTTTTTAGTTAGTTTATTATTTTTTTCAAAATAATTTGTAATAAGGGTTGTGTCTTTTCACCCTAAAGAGGTGTGAAAGCCACTCAAACACATATACATACATAATGTAAAATGTAGAGAGAGGGACATTCAAATAAGCAATTAGAAGAAGAATATTTGTAAGGAAAGATGTAAATATTAAAGCATGACTTTAATATAAATTTCAATATTATATTTTAATAATAAATAAAAGGCTCTTTTGTTTATTTTCAAGGCAAAGAGATTGCAATTAAACTATGGATTCATCCTTTGTGATCAATAAATAGATTATTGAATTATTTTGACAGAGTTTTATTTTCGCATTGTATATTTTCTTGCATTCTTTATTTGACAATTAGGATAGTGTGGAATATATATGTGTTTCCTTATCTCTGTCTAATCGAACTTCTAGCCAAAAAAGTTAAATTCCTTTTGGACTAACAAAGAATTGCATATAAGATTTGTCTTTTGCAAAGCTTAGGAGTAATTGATGATATTTTTATAAATATTGTCTCATAAAGTTGTACGTAATAATCCTTGTTATAGTTGACTCTATCGCCCGGATAAACAAAGGCACTGGTCATTTAAAATCATTGGAACATAATTATTGGAGTTATTAATTGAAGTCATAATCTATATACTTCCTTCTTGCAAGTATCTAATCAATTATTGATAAACCTTACACAGACATTCAAAATATTTCAAGTAATCACATTCAGCAATCAACTTTGTTTTGATCAAGCTCAAGGATTTTGCCGACCGAGGAACTCACAAGATTAAATTCGCTATAGAAGAGCTTCAAACCAAGGAATCAAGTTTGAAGTAAAGGCTCAC
Source organism: Chamaecyparis obtusa (assembly GCA_027943335.1). Lineage (NCBI taxonomy): Eukaryota > Viridiplantae > Streptophyta > Pinopsida > Cupressales > Cupressaceae > Chamaecyparis > Chamaecyparis obtusa. The sequence continues at coordinate 371,469 of BSBK01003197.1, forward strand.
CCGCCTAGGTGTAGCAAAGCCTAAAGTGTAGGGGAATTGGATTATTCCCGTTCGTTGGCCAAGGTTGATTGAAGCAATCCTATAGGAGAATTGGCAAAACTCTTGGATTTCCAATCTGCGGTTTTGGGAACCAACGCAGTCTTTGGAAGTGTTATGCACCCATTGGTTAAAGAAATTGCTAAGATCGAAGAGGATGGATATATGAGGTGATGTCCTTGGTGCGACTGGACACCAATTCATTGGAGATTTTGATTCTCACACCCAGTGCAAATCTCACCTACCCTCCCACATTCACTGTCCAATGTATATGAGTTGAAGCCAATTAACAATTTCCTCTCTATGTTTTCCCTTGAATGCTAGGAGAGGTACTACGAGGAGTACATTGGCCAAGGTAATTTCCTCGAGGAATATGGTGAGATTTTATGTTGGTTGCTTAGTTGTAATTGACAAGGAGGCAAGCCTTCTCTTGCTCTACTTTGGTGTAGTCTAGAAAAAGGGTTCTCTTCTAATGGGATTAGTTTTTTTTGTCCTTCTGATATACTAAATAAATCCCCTTGGAATCATTGCTTCTTAGTTTTATTGTCAAATAATGATTAGTTGTCGAAGTTCCTTGGAGCATTCTAGACCAGCAATTCTAAATTGCTCTAGTTTTGGAAAACGTGGACCTATGATGTTTTAGGGATTGCTGATCCAAAATTGATTAAGTGGCGCAGGCCTGTTTTAGACTTTTGGCATGAGTGTGCAACCCATTGTAGGGTCAAATATAGTAGCCAAATGGGATCAGGGTGGGTTATTTTTGCATATTCTTGTTCCTCTTGAAATTTTATGCGATTTCAAAAATAAAAAAAAGGGCCATGTATTTGATTTTGTATGCAGAAGATATGGCTGCAGGAAGGTTGTTGAGAAAGTCGCATAGTTTGCTGCTGAAGTGGTGTGATTTTAATCCATTTAAATGATTGCTTGGTCTTTTTGGAAGCTTGTTGAAGGTTTTAGTCATCATAGGTGGCCAATAAACATTTTACAAGCATCCAAATCTTAATTTCAACAATATAAGTGATTAAAAGTTGCCATGTTTAATATAAACCGCCCAAAATAGTGACTTTTAGCATTCCAAAAATTGCAATCTTTGGTTTTTGGTGTTTCATCTTATGTATTCTAGTCATGAGGGGATTGAGATATGATCTATATCCTATCTCGATGCCTGGAAGAGTGTTGGATGTAGATGGTTTGAGCTATTCTGGAAGATCATATTTATATGCAAAATCTGTGGGAGCAATGGAGTCTTTGTTGTGGTGTTCTAGAGCTCTTATAAGCATTGATAGTGTTGGGATAGGTGTGTCGTACACCTTCTAATACTAATGGCGGATTTATTAATTAATTTGAAAGTCTTCTTGGAAAAGACGCTCCCATTTGTTTCAGCATTATTTTCCATGTGTATTTAATTGTATGACGTGTAAGAATTTGTAAACGTATCTAATGTCATAGAGATATGTAAGAGTATTTTAGGACCTGGTAAGATGTGTAAGAGATCTTAATACTTTGATGTGTAAGAGCTTGCTAGAGGGAGGTTCCATAGTGGAGTTCTCTTTGGTTATATAAGTTACAAATGATGGTTCTTTGATTCATCCTCATCATATCATTTGTTAGTATGGTATTCCTAGTTCTATTGTTAGTAATGATGGCCGCCTCTTTAGGAACCACAAAGTACAATCCCTTTGTAATAAATTATATATCCAACACGAAAGGTGTACTCCTTACTACCCTTAGCGCAACAATCAAGTTGAGAAAGGAAAAGACCCTGGTCACACTCAGAGAAGCGGAAGGTGGTGCGGGTGAGGGTTGGCAAGGGAAGCGGGGGAGAAGGGGTGGATAAAGGGGGGGGAGACTCTGATGGAAAGACCGAGGAGGGCGTGATCGGCCAGGGGGAGGCAAGAGATAGTGAAATGGTGGATGGAGGGGATAAAGAAGGCGCAAGATAGAGCATAGTCCACGACACTCGAACCGCCATAGTGAGGCCAACAGGTATAGGATCCTGAATCAGGGAAGCAAGGGAACCCATTTAGGATCACAAGGTTAGAAGACTCGCAGAGCTGGAGATAGTGGCGACCATATCTCGTGAGGGGGTCCTTGCAATCATCAGATGAACACTGCAAACCCAGAGTAAGCAGATCAATCTCAGAAGTACAATCAGAGTCAGCACCACAATCATGAAGGGGAGTTTGAAGGTCTCTGGTCCTCGTGTCGAAGTCTCCAAGAATAATGATGTCACCCATGGCCGAGAACCTGATAATGTGCTCAAGAAGGTCCTCGTAAGGATCCCCGCACTCAATGCTGTGGACAACATAAGATGAGGAAGCCGGTGGAAAGTAGCACACAACAATATAGATATCTTTGTGATGTGACATGGTGCGACCAATACGAATCCACATGAATCTGGCAGAATTGTTGGCATGAACAACAGAAGTAGAACTAAAGAGATGATCACTGACAAGACAAGTGACCCCACCAGAGCCTCGGACCCCACCAGAAGATTTGACCTCATCCCGAAAGACGGAAAGCCATTGATACCTGGGAAGGCTAGGGAGAGGACGGACATGACTCTCATGAGTCTCCGTAACAGCCAGAATGTCAGCGAAACCAACAGCATCCTGAAAAAGACCCGGTAAGGACCATAAGGTACCATTACCGTTCCAGCAGTTGACAAGCAGAGAACAGCTGTGACATTCTCTCTTGCCCAACTACCGCACGGAGCGTCATTTGGCTTTAAAAGCCAGCTTGGGTTCCCAACCCAGGGGAGGAGACTCGCGAATAACAGCTCTGAGGTTCTTGATAACAACCCACTTCCCATTCTGCCTAGCCTCCGCCACCAGTCCTCTAGCATGTTTCAATTCTGCGACCTGAGATTTAGTGAGATCCTCGTCCAAATAAATCTTAGTGGGAAGAGGAAAAAGCTTCCTCAACCTAAGAACTCAGAGCCGATCTGCCATGGAAGGGAAACGGAGGAAAAGAGTGTCATCGTGGCTAACCCATGCTCTGTCTATGGTGATGTCGGAGATGCTGAGCTGATCACTAAGGAAAGAGTAACCTCCTACTACAGGGTCAGCAAAAGAAGAGAGTGAAAGACCATGAACACGTAAGTTGAGCTCACAGGCCCGTCTAACACGCTCATCCGCTAGCTTATCCTGAACGAGTTTCTCAACGCCAGAAAAGGGAACGGGGTTAGTGTTGTTGCAAATAGAAGCCCAAGATTTCAATTGTTGTTCAGTTTCTGTGATCAAAGAGGGTCTGTTTGTTATCCAATTCTACCTGTTTATCCTTGATGGCCCTAATTTCCAAAATCTGTTCATTGTTAGAGTCTACATGTTTCTTAATGACAGTTGTTTCAAATGTGAGAGTCGCTGAGAAGTCATTAATGAGCTGAGAGTTGGATTCAATGTGCTATTTCAAGTTGGACAGTGCCTCAGTAAGAGACTGGAGGTAATCTGGGTAGTTAGATGGTTGGTCCATCCGTCCGGAGGAGAACTTGTTCCTTTGATAGAGACACGATTATTATGTACGGAAAGCTATTGTGAATACATGAATACAATACTCTTTTATATTCTATGCTGAGTAATTTGTTATCTGTATGCAACTACTGTCTGTTACCCCACAAGGGTAAACATCTGGCGCTGTTGCCTAGATGCACTCAGATGGCGTGCGGACATAATGGGCTTACCGGTTGGTGAAATTAATCCGAAAGCAGATGATGCTCGTACAGAGTTGTACGAAGGGGAAGATATCCAGACAAGAGAATTTAGAATCTTGTTTCAAGTAGCAATTGAAACCTACGTTCGTCGAGAAGCCACAGGCGAAGAAGTTCCAGCCAGTGCTGTGTGGGCCGCGATTGAGGCTAACCCTGTAGCCAATAGACTGCTAAACCACCTTCCTCGTTTGCTAGCACAAGCATCGCTGGCACAACGTGCTCGCCAGGAGGAGATTGCCCGAGAGGAACACCGCCAGGAAATCCTCCGCGCATACCATGCTTGGGAGCACCTCTGCCGCCGTCAGAAAGAAGGCGATGGCAACTGTAGGGGACTTTGAAATATGAAGTCGAACCAAAGGGAGAAGGTGATGAAAAATTGTTATTGATGTCAAAAAGAATACTATACCATATATCAAAGGCACTCATATTGTCATTGATGTCAAAGGCACTCAATTATGTTTGTTAGATTTTCTTATTAAAGTCAAAGGTAAGATTGCTTGTGTAAGAATGTTTAAAAAGTTGTCATCATTATTATTAATGATAAATGAGATCTTTGTCAAAAATCAAGTTTGATGTCCAAGACAAATGATGGATGAAGACAAGCCAAATGTTAGGCAAGTTATTCTATAAAGCATGTTGAAGATTGGGGAGTTCTTTTTTAAGGTATTCAGCAATTAAACAACAATATGAAGCAATTGAAGGAGTCAAATTTGTGTGTACATCAGAACGGGATGGAATGAACATTTGATACAGACAAATCAAGAATAGAAGAAGATGACAAGTTGATTGAAGTAACTGAAGAAGATATGGTGGATCCTGAACTTTTCAAAGAGTTAAATGGCCTTGGATGGAAGGAAGCTGATCAAGAGAGAGTCTCAAGGAATTCCGAAAGTCAGAACATTCTCTGAGACATACGTACAGCATATATACAAACGTAAACAGAATATCAAAGAAATGGAATATCGAAGTATACGACAAACATGCAAATATGTATACAAACGTCAGAGATGATGTAATATCATAATATTGAAGACATATATAGCATACATATACAGCAGTTATGAACAACAGAGAAGTATATATACGAACAGCTGTGATACAAAATAAAAGTTTGATTACAGTCAGCAGAAATATACTATACGATGAAGGTTAATATTATTATTATCGAAGATTAAAAATATATTGAAGTTTTTAAAGAGAACGATATTAATACAACAGATATACGAATACTTACAACAGAGACGACACATATTAAGCAGATACGATGGTCAATATTATTAACCGATAATATAAGCAAAGCAATAAAAGCGTCAACAATATTATATGCAGCAACTTAATCGAAGATTGATTAATCTATCATTATCGAAGGTTTTTAAATGCAGTGTCAAAAGTAAAGATATATTCTACAATGGTGAAGGTTGAAAACAAAGAACGGCATATGTATATGATATGCAGTGTTATTAAATAATTATCGAAGATAATATCGAAGACGTATATGAGCAGCAGAGACATAATGAGATACGAACAAGGTTATAAACTGTCAACGGCATATAAAATATTATTATCGAAGACTTGTTTACATGCAGCGTTCAAATGTATATATGGAATGCGATAAACTTGTATGCAGAGATTAATACGTATACAACAGATACGTATATAACGACAAAGGTAAAAATCATATATCGAAAGATTAAAGATAACACAATCTTAAAAAGATTAAAATAAATTTGATATGTAAGAAGGTTGGTAATAGTCGTCTATTGGAGTTATTGTTTAAAAGGAAGATTAATTTGTTTATTTAAAATTAATAATGTTTTGAATAGACACCTATTCATAAAAGGTCATGTCTTTTATAAAGAGACATAATGTTTCATTTAAGAAATGAATATATAAATATTTAAACAATCATTTTTGAAAATAGTGAGAAGAAGTCAGCAAGTGGAAGAAAATAAAAAGGAAGAGCAGTGAATATGATAAAAAAAAAAGGGGAATTAAATGATTATATATATATATTCAGATTTTAATCTGATATATATTATGCATATACAGTAATGATAATATTATTCTGAAAATAAAAAGTAAAGGGAGAGTTATTGGCTGACTGAAGAGACTAAATTGCATCCATCATCAGTTGAAGAAAGCAACAGTTGCCAAGGTGGAAGAAAATTTGTATACAGTGAGTTGGTGCTCAGAATTTGGACAGGGGGAGTTGGTGCTCAGAATCCGGATAGGGGGAGTTGGTGCTTCCAGTAGGTCGGTGCCTGCGAAGTGTGGGAGTTGGTGCTTCCAGTGAGTCGGTGCTCATAAAATTAGAGGTTGGAGCCTCTAGTAGGTTGGTGCCTACAAAACATTGTAAAAGAACAATATTATATAAAAGCAAATTATTTTGTGGTTTTCTCCCATATTGGGTTTCCACGTAAATATTGTGTTCATGTGCATAATTGTTTATTTGAGTAATTGAAGTTATCTTTGAATAAAAGCATTTAAATTTAAAAAGGTTATTATACTGATTCACCCTCCCCTCTCAGTATAATCGTGTGCTCTTCAATTGGTATCAGAGCGGGTTCCTTCTATAAAGCCTAACCGCTTGAAGGTAGATCTAAACAACACAAATGGCTGAAAGTTTTCAAAACAAGACACCAATTTTTGATGGGACAAATTATGCATTTTGGAGTATAAAGATGGAAGTATATTTAAATGCTATTGGATTCGATGTTTGGCAATCAGTACTAGATGGTTATACACCACCAGCGACACCACCAATAGATTCAGCCGGAAAGAAGAGAAGTGAAAATAATGCAAAAGCAAAACATGCTATTTTATGCAATCTAGCCGACTCAGAGTTCACAAAAGTTATGCATTGTAAATCTGCAAAAGAGATATGGGACAAGTTGAAAAATATATATGAAGGGACCGACAACGTAAAGAAGGCCAAACTTCAAACTCACCGAAGCACATTCGAAAGTTTGAAAATGAAGGAAGATGAAGACATAGCCTCATTTCTCTCTCGTGTTGATGTAGTCAATGCAATAAAAGCCCTTTGTGAAGAAGTAGAAGAACAGCTTGTGGTTGAAAAAATCTTGAGATCCCTACTCATTAGATTCGATTCTAAAGTGTCAGCAATCGAAGAGAGAAAAGATCTGGATAGTCTTACAAAAGATGAGTTACATGGGATTCTTACCGCTTATGAAATGAGGATTGGAGGCAAGGAACCTAAGAAGGAAATATCTTTTAAAATTTCTAAAAAGAGCAAGAGCAAAAAACAAATCTCAAGTGATAGTTCAAGCAGTGAAACTGATGAAGCTGAAGCTCATTTCTTGAAGAAATTAAAAAGGGGAAGTGGAAAATATAAGGGGAAATTCCCTTTCAAATGCTTTAATTGTGGAAAGATAGGACACTATGCCTCAAAATGTCCTCAAAATGATGATGACTTAAGTGAAGATGAAAAGCAATCACACACAAAGAAAAAATGGAAGAATAACAATAAGAAATATCAAAACAAAAACAAAAGGAGTTTTTATTCCAAAAAGGACAGCTCTTCAAATGAAAGTAGCGAGGAATGCCCAAGTGATGAGGAGGATGAGATTCTATTTATGGCTGAAGCAGATACAAGTGATAGTTATGAAGAAGAGGAAGACGAATCATGTAATGAGGAAGAGGATGTTGATTTTAAAGAACTTCATTATGCATACAAACAAAATGAAAAATTGAAAAGAAAATTAGTGAAACTTAAAGAAGAAGCTATGGAGATTCTAGAAGTAGTAAAGAAATCAGAACAAACAATTGAAGATCTAAAGATCCAATTAGAAGAAACCAAACAAGCTGAAACTGATCTAAAATTAGAAATTGAGAAATTAAAAGGAGAGTTGGAGGAAAACACTATCAAACTGCGCAAGTCTCAAGTTTGAAAAGAGTTCAGAAATCCTAACTGATATCATTGATAGTCAAAAGCCCTCTTCCAGCAAAATAGGGGTTGGTTTTGAAAGAAACTCAAATAGTAACAATACATTCAAAGGTTTCATAAAAGAGGGAAGCAACATAGTCGTAAATGAACTATCAAAAGAGGACAAGCTTAAAGGATATAAGGACTGCAAGAAGAATGAAGAGAATGATGTTCATAAGCCCCGTCATAATTTTCGTGGCTACTACTACTCTTGCAATTGTTTTGGTCACAAAGCACTAGAATGTAGAATACCAAAACAAAATATGAATGAATGGAAAAGGCCATATTATAGACAGCATTTTTCTTACCTATTCAATGGGTATTGCTACTCATGTAACAAATTTGGTCATAAAGCTCTAAACTACAGAAGCAAAGAGAAGAATACTCAAAATTTCAGAACTCAAAATCCTTTTGCTCCATTGGTTAATTTTGATATTCTATGTTCAAAGTGTAACAATTTTGGACATGCAGCTCACAAATGTAGAACAATTTCCTTCAAATCAAGCAAAGAAAGAAGATCTTCCTAAAAAGAAGGTTTGGAAAAAGAAAGAAAAATCGCTATAGCTTTACATGCTCAAAATAAGAAAGATGTGTGGTATGTAAAAGAGATAAAAGAAAACTTACTAAGTATAAGTCAGCTTTGTGAATCAAGAGCATACTGTAACATTTCTAAAGGTTGAAATTAAAGAGGATGGAAAATTAATAGCTAATGCTTGTAGAACTGCAAACAATTTGTATATTTTACAAGAAATGAATGATGAAAAATGTTTCTTTGTACAAGAAGATGAATATTAGCTATGGCACAAAAGATTGAGGTACTTACATTGTCAAAATCAGAGTGGCGCAACGGAAGCATGTGTTCAGGGGGAGCTAGTCTCTAGTCTTGGAGACCCTTTGCCATTGATGTCAAAGGGGCAGAGATTAAAGATGAAGGGAACAGTGAACTAAGGGGGAGTCTTGCACAATCAGTATCATATATTTGAGAAGTTGCCATCAATGACAAAGGGGGAGATTGATGAAAAATTGTCATTGATGTCAAAAAGAATACTATACCATATATCAAAGGCACTCATATTGTCATTGATGTCAAATGCACTCAATTATGTCTGTTAGATTTTCTTATTAAAGTCAAAGGTAAGATTGCTTGTGTAAGAATGGTTAAAAAGTTGTCATCATTATTACTAATGATAAATGAGATCTTTGTCAAAAATCAAGTTTGATGTCCAAGACAAATGATGGATGAAGACAAGACAAATGTTAGGCAAGTTATTCTATAAAGCATGTTGAAGATTGGGGAGTTCTTTTTTAAGGTATTCAGCAATCAAACAACAATATGAAGCAATTGAAAGAGTCAAATTTGTGTGTACATCAGAACGGGATGGAATGAACATTTGATACAGACAAATCAAGAATAGAAGAAGATGACAAGTTGATTGAAGTAATTGAAGAAGATATGGTGGATCCTGAACTTTTCAAAGAGTTAAATGGCCTTGGATGGAAGGAAGCTGATCAAGAGAGAGTCTGAAGGAATTCCAAAAGTCAGAACATTCTCTGAGACATACGTACAACATATATACAAACGTAAACAGAATATCAAAGAAATGGAATATCGAAGTATACGACAAACATGCAAATATGTATACAGAGATGTATACAAACGTCAGAGATGATATAATATCATAATATTGAAGACATATATAGCATACATATACAACGGTTATAAACAGCAAAGAAGTATATATACAAACAGCTGTGATACAAAATAAAAGTTTGATTACAGTCAGCAGAAATATACTATACGATGAAGGTTAATATTATTATTATCGAAGATTAAAAATATATTGAAGTTTTTAAAGAGAATGATATTAATACAATAGATATACGAATACTTACAGCAGAGACGACACATATTAAGCAGATATGATGGTCAATATTATTAACCGATAATATAAGCAAAGCAATAAAAGCGTCAACAATATTATATGCAGCAACTTAATCGAAGATTGATTAATCTATCATTATCGAAGGTTTTTAAATGCAGCGTCAAAAGTAAAGATATATTCTACAACGGTGAAGGTTGAAAACAAAGAACGGCATATATATATGATATGCAGTGTTATTAAATAATTATTGAAGATAATATCGAAGACGTATATGAGCAGCAGAGACATAATGAGATACGAACAAGGTTATAAACCGTCAACGGCATATAAAATATTATTATCGAAAACTTGTTTACATGCAGCGTTCAAATATATATATGGAATGCGATAAACTTGTATGCAGAGATTAATACGTATACAACAAATACGTATATAACAGCAAAGGTAAAAATCATATATCGAAAGATTAAAGATATCACAATCTTAAAAAGATTAAAATAAATTTGATATGTAAGAAGGTTGGTAATAGTCGGCTATTGGAGTTATTGTTTAAAAGGAAGATTAATTTGTTTATTTAAAATTAATAATGTTTTGAATAGACACCTATTCATAAAAGGTCATGTCTTTTATAAAGAGACATAATGTTTCATTTAAGAAATGAATATATAAATATTTAAACAATCATTTTTGAAAATAGTGAGAAGTCAGCAAGTGGAAGAAAATAAAAAGGAAGAGCAGTGAATATGATTAAAAAAAAAGGGGAATTAAATGATTATATATATATATTCAGATTTTAATCTGATATATATTATGCATATATAGTAATGATGATGTTATTCTGAAAATAAAAAGTAAAGGGAGAGTTATTGGCTGACTAAAGAGACTAAATTGCATCCATCATCAGTTGAAGAAAGCAACAGTTGCCAAGGTGGAAGAAAATTTGTATACAGTGAGTTGGTGCTCAGAATTTGGACAGGGGGAGTTGGTGCTCAGAATCCGGACAAGGGGAGTTGGTGCTTCCAGTAGGTCGGTGCCTGTGAAGTGTGGGAGTTGGTGCTTCCAGTGAGTCGGTGCTCATAAAATTAGAGGTTGGAGCCTCTAGTAGGTTGGTGCCTACAAAACATTGTAAAAGAACAATATTATATAAAAACAAATTATTTTGTGGTTTTCTCCCATATTGGGTTTCCACGTAAATATTGTGTTCATGTGCTTAATTGTTTATTTGAGTAATTGAAGTTATCTTTGAATAAAAGCATTTAAATTTAAAAAGGTTATTATACTGATTCACCCCCCCCTCTCAGTATGATCGTGTGCTCTTCAAAAGGGAACACAGAAACAATTGTAATGCAATTGAAAATGTTGTAAACCAACATAAATAAATAAAATAAGTGTTCTTTTTGTTTGAAAAGCAATGTTTTGTGTTCAGTGTTGATGCCCAATATATTAAATAAAGATAGAAATAAGAAAGCATGAGATGATGAAGGCGAGGCCGCACAATATAGGCTGAGGCAATGTGAACGCCAATATAGGCTGAGGCAACTTGCCCAGGACCAGCTTGTTGGAGGGTTGCCTGAAGGGGACCTCGGAAGTGGTACGGAAGGTGCACAGGCCAACGAGGAACAGTTCACTTTGCCGGAACATCGGAGAGTGCAGAGTAGGGAGGAACTACTTGAGGAAACACGGTTGAGAAAATTCTTCCTTCAGGAAGAGGGAGATCAGTTTGAGGAAGGTCTAACCCATACACCAGGTGCGAAGAACCAAACCCACGGAGAGGACGATACGGTCGAAGGTGCTGCGAATGCACAGGCAAACCCTCCATTGGAGCCAAGAACTCCACACAGTACGGTACCACCTGTTACCCAAGTGCCTCAAGTGCCACTGGTTACTGCACACAATAATCAAGGAAGTGTGGGTGCGAGTACTGGCATAGGTGGTGCCGGAGCACCGAATCCACCGCGGAGACAACAACCCATTATGGCTGCGAGTAAATAGAAACTGCCCAAGTTCACGGGCCAAGCTAAGGAGGATCCTGTTCGGCATTGCTGAACCTGTGAAACTATATAGGCTGCCAACGGGGTTACAGACCAGGATGAATGGATCCGACAATTCCTTGCAACATTAAGGGAAGGAGCCATCGATTGGTATTCGGATGTAGATAAATCAGGCCTGCTGACATGGAACGATGTGAAAAAGGTTTTCCAGACGGAATTTCAGTTGTTAAGGGACGACAATGAGATTTTGGCTGAGATTTATAATACAAAGCAAACGAAGAGCGAGTCTGTCCGTGCCTACGGATGGCGACTGAAGGAACTCATAGGGAAGATGGAGTCAGCCCCGGCAGACGAACTCAAGAAAAGGTGGTTCATGGAGGGACTAAAAACTTCCCTTCGGAAGAAAATGAAAATTGTCCTACCCACATCGTACAACAACACGTACAACCGAGCAATGGATTTAGAGAGCGAATGTAAGATCTCCAGGAAGACTAAGTCTTCGGATGACGAATCAGAGGCAGAAAGCAGCGAGGGCGAATCGAGTGAGAAAGTGCTTGCCCTACAAAAAGATCTGGAGGGATGATGAAAGAATTGAAGGCCACCAAGGGAGGCTCGAGCAAAGCAGAGGAAGACACCGTGTGGTGCACAAACTGCAAAGAAGCAGGCCACACAAAAGGTTCTTGTCCCAAGAAAGCCTTTTGCGACATCTGCCAAATTGTGGGACATTCCACCAAAGAATGTCCCTACAACCTAAGGGCCAGAAATCAACAAGTGCTCTTCACCCAGGAGCAACCCTCCACGTTTGGGACCGGCGGTCAACAAAATGCTGCATCATCCGGCGGGTATAGAAACAACTGACGAGGAGGCCGAGGCAATAATGAGAACAAGTCGCAGATCTAGTATGATGCGAAGGGGAGACCCATGATACAGTGCAAAAACTGTAATCAATGGGGACATTTTGCTCGTGACTGCCAGAAAGAGGCTACCACTCCACAAAAACTGTGTTGGTGGTGCGGACCGGGGGACCACGAGGATGCTAACTGTACGAAGCCCGGCTGCAACATCTTGGACATGGAACGAGGGGGCACCGAGAAGGTCCTGGCAATCACACGCGAGCAAACCAAGAAGGCCACATATCCTCACCCTTCGACGGAGAAACAAAGGGTGCTCAAGGCGAAGGCCGAGATCGAGAAGGGTATGCAGGACCGAAGGGACTCCACCGACACCAGCACTTCTACCCGAGCCATGACCGAACAAAATATCTGAAGGCAAATGATGCAACTGGAGATACCCGTGAAGGTCAAGGACCTATTGGAAACTATGCCGCATCTGAAAACGACCCTATTCCTAGGACAAAACGTTCCAGCAAGCACAATTGAACGGACGGAGGTTCCTGACGGCTCCGCAACCGACCCCATGACATTGTCAATAAATAGTGGACGGAACCCTGTAGTGGTGGAGATGGGTATCTTGGGTACCATCCTCACGAACATGATTGTTGACGGAGGATTTGGGGTGAACATCCTACCAAAGGAAACCTAGAAGAGCTTGGGGAAACCAACACTGTTGCCGCCGACCTTCAATCTACTAGGGGCCGACCAGCATGGCATCAAGCCCCTTGGAACCTTGATGGCACAACAGGTAACCATCGGGACCCCACCATTCATCCTCGACTTTGTAGTAATTCCCCTAAAGTAGAAGGGGTATGACGCCATCCTAGGGAGGGGGTGGCTGGTGACTGCCAGAGCCAATCATAATTGGAAAAGAATCATCCTGTCATTCGAGAAAGGGGGAAGGAAGTTTGCGATAGACCTTACAATGCAGATGGTCGGAGAAGAAATGGCATCCTCCTCCGATTCGAAATCAGACGATGGAATAGACGGAGGGGAGGAAACCATGGAGCCCAATGCCAAAGGGATACTGAAACTGGAGGATGATACAGATTCGATGGACGGTCTATTGCACTGGTAGATGGGCAATTATGAATTATTTCCACCGTCCTGCAACATACTGGAGATTGAGGAAGACCAGAATGAGTTCCCTCTGGAATACATAGAATACAGAGAAGGAGAAGCCCAGATGAGAGAGAGCCCTACCCATGAGTTTTCGAAGGAGGAACCAATCCAGTACAAAGAAGCAAAGTTGAAGGAAATAAACCTCGGGGATGAGCAAAATCCGAAAACCATCCTCATGGGAGATGACTGGAGCTCTGTATTTAAAACGGTAGCCTTCAAAATTTTTACAGAATACAAGGATGTGTTTACCTGGACCTACAAAGATCTGAAGGGTGTACCTCCAGAACTATGCGTGCACCGCATTCCCCTGGTTCCTGGAGCCCAACCTATGCGGAAGAGGCCGTACAGAATGAACAAAAATTACTCTGCAAGGGTGGAGACCGAAATCGAGCGGATGTTAGAAGCCGGGTGTCATGTCCCCATTCTGGCTGACATCGTTTAGCGTGCCGAATCAGTCTATCACAGGCTCTCGTAGACTGGTGGCAATGTGGAGAGAGTCATTTTGTAGATCAATGGTCGTATTTGCTCTTGGAGAAGTGATTTAGAGCTTATTTTTATTATTGTGAGTTATGTGGGCCCCACATGTTATAATTTTAAGTTGAGTTGCACTTTTTATTTTATAAAGTTATATTATTATAAAAGTGCATTATAATGGGATTTTATAATGGATGCTTCTAGAAGTTCTTAGTAACTTCTCAAAAAGTGAATAAATAGGGGGCTTGGGCATTCATTTGGACAAGCTCATTTGAGGATTCTTCTACTTTTCCATATTGGAGCAATTTGTAGTCATTTGGTCTGCAAATTTTCATTAGATCTTTGGGAACGATAACTCCCTTGGATTTGCATAATTGAGAAAGTGAGATATCTTCTGAAGGGTTGCACATTGGAAGTGGTATTCAGCCATTTCATGTTGAGCTTATTTGGAATCCTCAGATTTACCTGAGGGTTTGAGTTTTGGTTGCAAGAGGAAGAAAAAGCAGGTCCGAAAAAGCAATCCGAAAAAGCAAAATGAAAAAGCGGATCCGAAAAAGCAGTCCGAAAAAGCAGATCCGAAAAAGCAAATAAAAAAAAAAGCAGTCCGAAAAAGCAGACCCGAAAAAGCAAAGCAAAAAAAAAAAGCAGAGTGAAAAAGCAGTCCGAAAAATTATTGCAGCCATCTACAATCAGCTGTAAATTGGGATCAGTTCGGGTGCAATTGGAGGTGTCTACATCAGCATACTTCATCATCGATTTGATCAACATTTGGTGCAGCATTTCCAGGTTTTATACTTTGTTTGATATTGATGTTTTGGGTACCAAAATGATAAAAATTTGCATAAGAGTTGTATGTATACAGTCATAGATATACAGGTCTGAAATAGTACTGTTATTGCATCATTTTCAGTCATATTTGTATTCAGAAACAACAGTCCATTGTGTTCGGACATTGCTATATATATTGTAATTGGATTGATACAGCTATAAGGTGCATTGTGAATGTGGTAGAGTTCATTGTTAATTTGTGACAGTCCATACATTTCTGGTTATAAATATCTGATTGTAAACAGTCCATAAATCTGTTATTGTAATCAGACTTTGTTATCATCATTGTAATTGAAGGACATAGCTAGGGAAGAGTATAGGCTGTCTCAGTAATGAAAGTGCATTGTATACCATACTTCCTTGCTCATGTAACAGTCCATATGAATTTCAGAGAATCAGTCAATTGAAATAGTCATTGACTTTGTAATCAGACTTGGAGAGTTTCATTGCATTGATAAGTAAGTCTAAGGTGCCAAGTTATTGGAATAGTAAAGGAATATTCAGTCAGGAGGTCAATTGTTTGGTTTAATGTCTCATTTGCATAGTTCTATAGATTGCATACCAAATGTTCGTCAAAATGTCTCAGAGCTGTAGATGTTGAATTTTTATCAGCATTTCATTGAATTGCAATTGGATTAGAATATTAAGAGGTTGCACTTCATTTTTACTTCCAATTAGTCACTTGCATTCATTGGCATTCACCAAAACATCATTGGCATCAAACAAACCCAAACTAGAAGCAAACATCAGCAAACAATTCAGTTGCATGCCAAGTGTTTGACAAATTGACTCGGTTCAGATTTGGGAATTTTAGTGGCCTTTTTAGTAAGGGTCATTACACCGGGATCATCTTCCGGGTGGACACAAGTGAGTGGGTTTCACCAATTGTTATCTCCCTGAAGGAGGCCAACTAGATCCGCATCTGCGTAGACTTCAGGTGCCTCAATGTAGTAACGATCAAGCACCCCTTCCCAATCCCTTTCACGGATAGCATATTGGAAGAGGTGGCGGGCCATGAGATTTATTCTTTTATGGATGGGTTCTCGGGATATAACCAGATATCCATTGCAGAGGAAGATAAGTTGAAAACAACCTTTGTAGTGGAGGATGGTGTGTACGCGTACAATCGGATGCCCTTCGGTCTGTGCAATGCACTAGGGACTTTCCAGAGGATTATCCTCCATATTTTTGACAAGATGTCCAAAGGGAATTTTAAAGCATATTTGGACGACTGGTACATATTCAGTGGATAGGAGAAACACATTGCAGCCTTGGGGGACTGCATGGAGCGGTGTCGGTGAGCACGACTGGCACTCAACCCAAAGAAATGCCGATTTATGGTGCTGCAAGGGAAATTGCTCGGGCACAGTCTACGAAGAGGGGTTAAAGATGGACCCTGACAAGGTCTGGGTGATAGTCGAGATGGAGGCCCCCACTGACATAACCGGTGTCAAATCCTTTCTCGGCCATATTGGGTACTACCGACGGTTTATAAAGAATTTTGCCTGGGTTTCATACACGATCGATAAACTCATGAGGAAGGGGGAGCCATACACATGTGCGAAGGAGCAAGGGGAAGCCTTCGAGGATCTGAAAACTAGACTGTTGGCGGCTCCTATCTTGGCATTTTCGAACTGGGACAGGGAATTCCACGTACACGTGGATGCTTCGAACTATGCCATCGGAGCCACTCTGGCTCAGGAAGGAGGGCACAGACTTGATCATCCTATCTATTTTGCAAGCCGGTTACTCTCAAACGTGGAGAAGAATTATAGCACCATGGAAAGGGAGGCTCTGGGAATGATTTACGCTGTTCACCTTCTATGTGGACCACCGGACCCTGATGTACCTCGTCAATAAACCGATTATCCAAGGAAGGGTAAGCCGGTGGCTCCTCCTACTTCAAGAATTGACTTTCAAAATTGTAGTACGGCGCATTATATCAAAGTAGGAAGAATAATTGAAATCAAAGAATAGTTCAACTTGCCATTATGGGGTATGGCCTCCCAATTCCAGGGGATGGGAAATCTATGGAAGGATACTGGCAAAGAGCTTTACTCCTGCCATTCACATTTATTGGAAAGTTTTGAAAGCCTTTTCAATTAAAAAAAAAACTACTTTCTTCTGCATTCATAACAACGGGTGCATTTGCAGGCATGGAGGACACTGGCAAAGAGTTTGGCCTTACGCCTACCTTTTGCACCTGCTTGAAAGTTTTTAAAGCCTTTTTAACAAATCTATTTTGGTGCATATCCTGCAATTAATAACATCCCCTGAGATTACATATCTTTGAGGCATTCTGTCAAATAGATTGTGTGTCTTGTTTGTGCCACTGTGTACACGATAATGTTTGGAAAAAAGTCAACTATTATCGTGTACACAGTGGCACAAACAAGACACACAATCTATTTGACAGAATGCCTCAAAGATATGTAATCTCAGGGGATGTTATTAATTGCAGGATATGCACCAAAATAGATTTGTTAAAAAGGCTTTAAAAACTTTCAAGCAGGTGCAAAAGGTAGGCGTAAGGCCAAACTCTTTGCCAGTGTCCTCCATGCCTGCAAATGCACCCGTTGTTATGAATGCAGAAGAAAGTAGTTTTTTTTTTAATTGAAAAGGCTTTCAAAACTTTCCAATAAATGTGAATGGCAGGAGTAAAGCTCTTTGCCAGTATCCTTCCATAGATTTCCCATCTCCTGGAATTGGGAGGCCATACCCCATAATGGCAAGTTGAACTATTCTTTGATTTCAATTATTCTTCCTACTCTGATATAATGCGCCGTTGACTTTTTTCCAAACATTATCGTGTACACAGTGGCACAAACAAGACACACAATCTATTTGACAGAATGCCTCAAAGATATGTAATCTCAGGGGATGTTATTAATTGCAGGATATGCACCAAAATAGATTTGTTAAAAGGCTTTAAAAACTTTCAAGCAGGTGCAAAAGGTAGGCGTAAGGCCAAACTCTTTGCCAGTGTCCTCCATGCCTGCAAATGCACCCGTTGTTATGAATGCAGAAGAAAGTAGTTTTTTTTTTAATTGAAAAGGCTTTCAAAACTTTCCAATAAATGTGAATGGCAGGAGTAAAGCTCTTTGCCAGTATCCTTCCATAGATTTCCCATCCCCTGGAATTGGGAGGCCATACCCCATAATGGCAAGTTGAACTATTCTTTGATTTCAATTATTCTTCCTAAGCTGATGCAACCTAAGTCTCTCCATGCTTTCTACCAAAGCATTTAATTCCGCTCTATTTCCTTTACTGCTATGACGACTTCCGGAACTGGATCTCTTGTATTTATCCATAGCTAGAAAATAGAAGTGCTGGACACTTTTAAAATAACTTCATAAAATTAATGTATCCAGACCCCACATGATGGCAGAAAGAAAGCTCTGATACCACTGTGAATAACCGAACTCGACTCTTCCTGAATTTTTTAATTATAATTTGAAAACATTTGCAACTATATTTTAATAATACTCATGCAAGAACAATTTCTGAAAATATTTTCACCAATCTTGAATTATCAAATTCAAGCAAATAGTTTCCTCATAAATTATCATCAATAGAATCCTTATATGCAAACAGAATTATATAATAAACTAATTCTGGAAATTATTCAAGGCACCTGTAACACCGAAATTACTCCTTGCAAAGTCACGTCTCCATATACTTGATCTGCCACCCTATGAGCTGTCCCGAAACCAATGAATAAGGCAGCCGCCCTGTGATTGCTCACACGTGCCTGCTCCAGAACTAAACACGGTCCAAGGAAATGCCAAACGACCCAAATTGAATAACATGTGACTAGAATTTATGTGTCACAGCTATTCTTTGGACTCACACGCCTAGACATGAGTTGACGCAGCAGCATAAGGAATTGTGTTCGCTGACCAATCAATACACCTTCACCAGTATATAATCGCAGCATTAAAATGAACAACCTCCTCTCTAATTTGAAGATTCTCCTTTGTTTGCAATGCTTCGATAATCAGAAAAAAATTAACCAGCCTCCAAGAAATTATTCCAGAACTTTGATTTGTTGAATTTACAAACACAAATCAACAACACTCTTCTAACTCCAGATTCAAAATTTCTCACACATTCGATATACATCAGCATCGAATTGTGAACTCAATAAAATCAGCTGTAAAATTCACCACCAACAGAAGATGGCTCAAATTACGAAAGAGGAATCAATCCTCGAAACCCTAGCCAGGTTTGTCTTCTTCCCAAATTCCAAGAAAAATAACGATTGCATAAGATAAAATGAAAAGTGCTTTTTCGAGTTGGTTATATAGCTTTTTTGGAAAAAGCACTTTTAATATTTTCACTTAATTGGCTTTTAAAAATAATCTCACTTTATAACATTAAGTTATAAAGGCATAAGTTATTAAATTAAATCAAAATAGTTTAATTTAATAACACATTAAAATATAAGCCACTGAACTATCTGACTGCAATAAATGAACTTCTGACAAAGCACCAAGTCCAACTGCCCAGCTAGGAATGGGCACTGCCCTGCCAGAAATAGCCACTGCTAAAAATAGACTTACTATAAATAGTAAGTCTCTCAAACTGGAGATTCTCTGAAACTCGATCCTGAGATATCTGACGCTCTGTGCAGACACCCTGCTAATCCTGGCCATACCCAAAATACCACTTACTAAAAATAGTAAGTTGATCAAAACGATCCGAACGAAGAGTAGACCTGATAATCTGAACTTCCAGAATGGAATCCCAATGCTAGCTCCACCATCTGACCCCCTCTGATCACCTGATTAGCCTGTGAGGGTCGCCAAACCAAGCTAATTCCATAAGTATAAAAACGGGGACATTACAAATGATGATCTAAATGATCTTGACACACTTATGGCTAGAAGGCTAAAAAGAGGAAAAGGGAAATATAAAGGTAAACTTCTTATTATCTGTTTTTCATGTAACAAATTTGGCCATATTGCAGCAAGATGCGCTGACAGGACTGACAAAGATGAGAAAAGGAAAAACAAGTACAAAGACAAGAGAAATGACAGAGATCACCGAAGGTACAAAGACAAAGGTAAGAAATCTTGCTATATTGCTGAAGAGGAAACTAACAGTGAAACTAGTGAATCTGATGAATGTGATATAGAAGTTGTTTATGTTACTATGAAAGATGATTTTGATAAAGATGAGAAAATTGCACTTATTTCATATGTTAGTAAAAGTGATAAATGGATTATTGATAGTGGTTGTTCAATTCACATGACTGGTGATAAAAGTAAGTTTGAAATCCTTAATCATTACAAAGGTAGAAGTGTTAAATTTGGTAATGATGCACCATGTCCTGTGAAAGGAAAATGATCAATAAGATTGACTGATAAAATCAGATGTGACAATGCTTATTGGGTTGAAGGTCTTAACTATAAACAGTACTGGTTACCAAGTTGAATTTCAGCATAGAAAGGCTAAAATATTTGATGCCACTGGTGAACTAATTGGAAGTGGAGAACAGACAAGAGGTAACTTGTTCTATCTAGACCTATCTGAAGAAACGTGTTTGTTTGCACAATATGATGATGTATAGTTATGGCATAAGAGGTTGTGTCATGTAAACTTTGACAATTTGGTAAATATCAGTAAGTTGAAGAAACTTAGAGGTTTACCAAGATTGAAGAAACCTGATAATGTGATGTGTAAACAGTGTCAATTGGGAAAAATGACAAAGTCTAGTTTTAAGGGCAAGACATATACTTCTAACAATAATTTCGAATTGGTTCATACTGACCTTTGTGGACCTATGGGTGTACAAAATTATTGTGGTGATAAGTATTTCATTTTGTTTGTTGATGACTATTCTAGAATGATGACTGTAATGTTTTTAAAAGAGAAATCTGATGCATTTCAGTTGTTTAAGTGGTATTTGGTAAAAGTTGAAAATGAAACTGGTAAAAGCTTGAAATGTTTGAGATCTAACAGAGGAGGAGATTTTATATCAAATGAGTTCAATCTATTCTGCAATGATAGAGGAATAAAGAGACAGATGTCTGCACCTAGGACACCGCCATAGAATGGTATAGCAGAAAGAAGAAATAGATCAATTATGGATTGTGCTAGAACACTGATGATTGAGAAAAATGTTGCACAACAATTCTAGAGAGAAGCTGCAAGTATAGTTGTTTATACCTTAAACTGAGTACAAATCAAGAAAGGTACAAATGCTACACCTTTTGAGTTATGACATGGTTATGCACCTAATGTGAAATATTTTAGAGTCTTTGGGAGTAAATGCTATATACTGAAAGACAATAGAAATGAAAAATTTGATGCTAAAAGTGACAAAGGCATATTCCTAGGATATTCCACTAAGAGCAAAGCTTACAAGTGTTTGAATTCTAACACTAACAAAGTTGTGGAAAGTGCAAATGTTAGAGTTGATGAATATGTAGAAAAGAATGAATTTGAGTGCAAGCAAGAGCCTGAAGATTACAGATCTTTTGTATACATGGGAGAAGGAGAGGCTAGTAGTGCACCTAAACCAGATGCTGAGGAACTGCATGAGTCTGCCGAGCCACAACAAGATATTGTCGAGCATCAGGAGGATGCTGCCGAGCAATTAGAAGAAGAGGCAGAGAATTTACAAGATGAACCTGAAGATCAAGACCAAGGAAAAAGGAAATCTGAACCTACATTGACATAGTATGTGAGAAGACATCATAAGCCTGAACAAATCATTGGAGATAAAGAATCTGGAGTCATGACAAGAAGTAAGTTGAAAGATCATACATGCTTACTATGTGAGTTTGAACCTAAAATAGTGAAAGATTCTTTAGAGAATGAAGATTGGATACAAGCCATGAATGAAGAAATAGAGCTGATAGAAAAGAACAAAACCTGGACTCTAGTGCCGAGACCAGAAAACAAGAATGTTATTGGAACAAAATAGGTATTTAGAAATAAGCTCAATGAACATGGAGAAGTTACTAGAAGCAAAGCCAGATTGGTATGTAAGGGGTATGCACAAGAGGAAGGCATTGACTATGGGGAGACATTTGCCCCTGTTGCGAGATCGGAAGGAGTGAGGACTCTACTGGCATATGCAGCTTATAAAGGATTCAAAGTACATCAAATGGATGTCAAGTCTGCATTTGTGAATGGGATATTGGAAGAAGTATACATTGAACAGCCAAAAGGATTTGTTGACCTAAGCAAGAAGAATATGGTTTGCAAGCTACACAAGGCACTATATGGATTGAAACAAGCCCCCAGAGCATGGTATGAAAGACTGCACAACTATTTGATAAAGATTGGATTTGTAAGGACAAATGACAACAACAATCTATATATGAAGATTGAAAAAGGTAAAGGGATTTTGTTAGCTGAAATATTTGTTGATAATATCATAGTTGGAGGACAAATGCCCTATTTCAAAACTTTTCAAATGAGATGCAAACTGAATTTGAAATGTCTATGTTTGGTGAGATCAAATTCTTTGTTGGTTTGCAAGTCTATCAGATGAAGAAAGGTATCTATATTACTCAATCTAAATATGTCAAGGAGATACTGAAAACTTTTGGTATGGAAGATTGCAGACCAGTAAGTACACCTATGGCTACTGGACAAAAGTTATCTAAAACTGATGATACAGCTGAAGTGAATCAAATCTTGTATAGATCCATGATTGGAAAGCTACAATATGTTGTCCATAGTAGATCGGATATTGCCCTAGCAGTTGGGATTGTTGCAAAATTTTCTGCAAATCCTAAAGAGAGTCACATGATGGCAGTGAAAAGAATATTGAGATATCTTAAAGGAACAGAGGACTATGGATTGTATTACAAGAAGAATGACAAGTTTGAACTGAAAGTTTACACTGATGCAAATTGGGCTGGAAATGTTGATGATAGAAAGAGTACAAGTGGTGGCACATTCTTTCTAGGAAAGATTAGTCTCTTGGACAAGCAAGAAACAGAACTACATCCAATCTATAGCAGAAGCTGAGTATGTAGCAACAACAGTGAATTGTTCAAATTTAGTGTGGATCAAGCAATTGTTAAAAGGTAATGAAGGAGGAAATCACTGAGCTAGTTGTTATTTTCTGTGATAACACAAGTGCTATTAACATATCAAAGAATCCTGTTATGCACACTAAGACTAAGCATATTGCTATCAAGTATCATTACTTGAGAGAGTTGGTTCAAGACAAAGAAGTGAGATTGGAATATGTGAATACAAAGGAACAATTAGCAGATATATTCACAAAAGCATTACCCAAAGATGCTCATGAATACCTTAGAGGTAAATTAGGGGTCATTCCCCTAACTGAGGCTACCTAGAAGCATATAGGAGCACTGCATCAAATGTGCTAATCAGATTATCTGACAAATTGATGCAGAAGAGGTCACACTTTAGGAGTTGCTTAGAGTTGTGAGAAGTAAAGCAAAGATGTTAATTAGTCATAAGCAAGATGACAGAGGGAGTATATAGCATACATAACTGACATGAAGACATCTACATGGTAAAGATGTAAGTGACAAATACAAGTTTCTTTGGCATTGTTGTCAAAGAGGGAGATATTAAATGAACCAAAGGAAGAAATACAGAAAAGTAAATGGCCCTAAGCAAAGAGGGAGAGACTCAGAGAGACAGATACAACATGGGAATAAGAAAGAGATTCAGTGAACAAGCAAAGCTAAATTTATCCACGAGGGAGATGGTACTTGGATGTGTAGGATATTAATGGAATCTGTTGCACAGAGATTTTGGATTGTTTGGTGAATAATATGATGTTCATGTGGTGTTGCCATCAATGCTAAAGAGGGAGATTGTTGGAAACTACAATTGTACAATTGTTATATTGTCATTGATGTCAAACCTTAACTGGTAAGACAGTTGCTATCTAGGAGAGTACCATATCTTTTGATTGATGAAGAGGATTTGAAAAAAGGAGATAACAAGAGAACCTAAGGAAAGGTTGAGTTATGTGATACTTCAATGGGTACTTGATTAGTTGGCATATTGACAAGATAATGTGTTGTTTATCTTTAACACCAAGTGAAGAAGAAAGACTGGAAACATAGGCTTAACCGAGCAAAAGTGAAGAAATCTAGTTTAAGCCGAGTGATGTTAGTGTCGACCGAGCTCCAGTATATGCCGAGCAAATCTAGTGTTGACCAAACATCAGTAATTGTTGAGTGACAGATAATTGCTGAGAAGGAAAATGTTAGCGATGACCGAGATACACAGTAATGACCGAGGAGATGAACACAATATTGACCGAGTGTCAGTAATTTACATTTTGAGAAAGAATTGAGAATCCTAGCCGACATAGTTGAATTCTTGGGATATGTAAAACGTGTTGACATTATTAATGAATGGTATAAAACATTTAATGCATGGTAAATCGTTTTCTTATGATTTCAAAGAGAAGTTTGGAGATGTATCTAGAAGGAAAAGGAGAACATAATGATGGAAGGATTTGATGAATCTAACCTAAACCTAAGATCTACGGAAGAGATTAAGTGGCAAAAGATTAATCTACCTGATTAAGGAGGTATAAGGATAACTTAATTGTGAGGTTACAGTACAGAGAGAAGAGGTTGATGTTATTGACTAATAAGTCTAAGCAGAAAGCTGAAGGTGAAGCTATGAAGAGATGAACAGAGTTGTGGTGATTGCTTGAAGAGAATTCCGAGCAAATCAGAGATGGAGATGAAAATGAAGGTCAGTTAGTAAATCAGCATATGTGCGAAGTGGATCTGTATTTGCAAAGTGAGTTGTATATTTTCAGATCAGAACCCACTGCTACTTTCTAACCATTGTATCAGTCTAAATCCTTTAATCAAGGTTGACCTAACAGTCATTTTGTATAAATCCTTTAATCAAGGTAACATTCTGATGGAATGTTTTTAAGCCCTCTAATAAGGCCACTCTTAACAGGGTGATTAAATCCTTTAACTAGGTCACACCTAACAGTGTGTATTGTAAACCTTTAATCGGGTTGGCTTCTCACAAAGCTCACTTTAGAAAAGTGAAAATCAGTAGCATGTTACAAGTGGTTTTTCCCAAATTGGGTTTCCACTATAAATCCTAGTGTTGTACTTGTGTGAATGTTATTTAATGTGGATGATGTCGAAAGTTTTATATTCTGCAAGTTAATTACTTTAGGACAATGGACTGCAAGTTTTATGTTATTGGTATATGCTATAGAGATTGAGTTGAAAGCTGATTAGATTTGAGATTGTTGAAGAGCTAGAAAATTGAATTGGTACATCTGGACCTGAGAATAACTGATTCACCCCCCCCCTCTCAGTTGTTCTAAAATCATTCTAACAATATGATAATTGAATCGGTCTCATAGTTTACTCAATTTCTTGGTTTCATAAGTCATGCATGAGTATACATGTATGTATAGATGATAGTACTCACCATGATTTATAGTATAGTGCCATGCTCATGAATAAATGAATACATGTATGTATGGGTGTATGTGCATGTATCTAATGTCACATATACACATACATATATGTTACTGAATTTCCCAAGCATACTATAGATCATGATGACTATTGTCATCAATATATCCAAGCATTTGTGCATCATACGACTGAAGTTATATCCTTAACACTAGCAACTATGATCGATAAGAAAAAACACAAGTTAATATATATTGTTAGAAATGACAATATAGAGGCCATACGTGAGCCAACAAAACTTAAAAAATATTCTCGTCGATCGTTAGGCATCAATTATACCATACAAGTATAAATAAATAGATATATTAATGAAACAACTAATTATGCATGAAGAAGCAGAAGGTTATTAACAGTAATTATTTAAAAAGTCAAAAGGATGTGATTGATTTTACCGAAGGCATCGTTTAATATACGTTAGGTAAGCAATCATCAATGGACATGAATTGGTGCACTTGGGGAAGAGAGACATTTATGAAAACGCATGAGACATGACTTTTGAATATAACTTACCATCCATTTAAAGGATATAAAGAGGCATTCAATCTCACCCCATTGGGCATCATCAGATGAGGAAGAATCAGATTTATATATATTATATCTGGTATGCTAAGGAAGATATTGGAGAAGGAATAAGCTCATCATTATTTATTGGCAACCAACAGTAGAGAAAAATATGAAGGAAAAGACTGAATAATTCAAACATACCGACTTTTTGGTGTGAGTATCTTAATATGTATTCATGGCATAATATTGGTGACTGCTCATTACTAAATTAAATGATTGTTAGTACACCATAATTAATATTATCTATATTTGCCCATTATTAATTAGCTTATCTATATTAACTTATTATGCATCTCAGTTTCATACTAATCAATATTGAAACATAACTAGAATCTTTAGCAGAGAAATAGGAGAGATTCTGCAATTAAGGGAGAACTACTAAGGGCACCCTATTACATTTTGATTAAGGGAGACCCGGTAAGGGCACCCTATTGCAAGTACCTTTCCAACCCGTATGTCGGGAGACTAGTGGTGAAACAAAGTCAACTCCAATAATAGAAGAATGGTGGAAGACGTATATAGGGCACCCTTCTATGCTTCCTTACTCCACATCTTCTATAGTTGGAATTTAAATATAATTTAAGTATTGCATGATTATGAAGATATATTCTCTTTACTCTAATCCTTTATCAATTTATAAATGATGTTTGCATTATTGAATTATATGTACATATCCTTTTGTATGTTGGTATTGGTTTATGTGGTGGATGCAGGATTTCAAGTTATGGATTGTATAATTTAATCAAACCCATATGTGGTAAACCCTAACCCCAATTTGGTGCAATTGTGATTTTAGGGCAAATTAGGAAGGGGGCATTACACAGTGTGTGGTCTTATTTGGTATGAGAGCTATGCATATATGTTCTTTATAGATATGAAAACTACCACCAGTATTGAAGTGGGAAGATTTCAAGTTAGTGTTCGAGAAACAATTTTACTCAAGTTGCCATGAAGAAAATCGGTTGATGCAGTAGCATCATTTGGAGTAGGAACAAGGGCAGAGTGTATAGGTTTATACCAACAAATTCAGAGATTACAACTTGAGAAGGATATAATGGAGCATGAGGTGCATATATTGGAGCTTTACTGGACCATCTACATATGGCAGTCCTCATGGATAAACTAAGAATATCGATGAGCTAAGCACATTACTTAGATGTGATAAAAAGGGTGTTCCTTTTGCTTGTGGTAAAGGGAATGAACAGTAGCATGGTAGCAAGAAGAATTCAGAGCAAAAATTAAAGAGTTGTACTTCTGTGTCAAAGTCCAAGGACAAAAGTGAGAGCAAGTTTAATTGCTCTCATTGTGACAAGGATGGTCACATAGGGAAAAATGTTGGAAATTTCATCTTGAATTGACGCCTTCTTGGAGGAAGAAGAAAGTTAATGTTATTGTCATGGAGATGAGAAATCTGCGGGTAGTTCTGAGATAAATAAGAGCATATATCTTGTTCCATGCTCAAGAAGGGCAGTTTGAAAAAAAGTGGAAGTTCTTGACATGAAGAGGAGCTTACCCAGTCATTCCAAGCAAGTGTGAAAGTGAGATATGAGGGTACATGTTGTAGATATGAGGGTAAGTAAGCAATGTAAACTAGCTTTAGCATACATCTGGAGTATAAGGGTTCATGAAGTTGTAATGTAATCAGCATTTAGCCTATATTAAGAGTATGAAGGTAAAGATGTGATGTAAAATAGCATTTAGCCTATATTTGGAGTATAAGGGTGAAGTTGTAATGTAAAGTAGCATTTAGCCTAAATTTGGAGTATAAGGGTGGAGTTGCAATTGATGTTGTGCCATTGGATCTATGGAGTCCCTACTTGCATATGAAGGATGCTATCTAGTTTAGGCACCAGAATTAGCATATTTTCTATTTGAAGGGAAGAATTTTCTGTCCAATATGTTTGTAGGCGTCGAATTTCCATTTCTAGCACCTCAAATTCAAACAGGTTAATCAGTGCTTTTGGAAGGTTGGATTCTTTAGTGGATGAGGGAATATATATTGAACAGGGGATATCAAATAGAATTGAGGAGGAAGAGGAATGTGAGTTGAAGAAAACCACACAGGTGGGCAATATTTTTCTTTCTGATTTTCTGGTGTGGTAAGTGGAATAGTCGGTAGACAAGTTGTTGTTTATAACTAGTTCATAATTATTTGACGAATTAGAGTAGGCTTGGATGATACATAGCCATGTTAAGTAATCTTAAAAGACTTGAGGACTGAGTTTTTCAATTCAATTTAAGTGGTGTGCCAAGGCTTTTGGTGACCAAAAGCCCTTTGGTTAAAGAGATGTGATCTGAAATGTGGACTGTTTTTGAGATTTGGACCATTATGGTCATCTCATGAGTGTGCAACGTTGTTGTATGGCCAAAATAGTGGTCAAAAGGAGTCAAAAGTGGAATTTTTTGGCATATTGTTGTTTCTCTCAAAATTGTATGCAATTTCAAAATAAAATAATAGCATCACGTTTTGAGTTTGTATGCAAAAGATATGGCTTCGGGAATGTTGCTGTTGAAGTGCATAGCAGTTGCTGCTTAAGTGCTCTTGTTGTGATTTAATCTATTTAAATGATTGTTGGGTCTTTTTGGAAGCTTATAATTCTAGTTGGCAATAAGTTTCTTAGAAGTATCCAATTCTTAATAAGTGATTAAACGTTGCCATGTTTTAGTTAAAATGCCCAAAAGAGTGAATTTTGGCATTCCAAAAGTTGTGATCTTTATTTCTGAGTTTGATCTTCTTTATTCTAACTGTGGGGAGGCTGAGGGATGTTTTAGCTCCTATTTCCACAATCGGAAGAGGGTTAGACAAATGCTGATGCTTTTGAGCCATTGTGGAAGACTGCATGTTTATGCAAAATCTGTGTGCACAGGGTAGTGTTTGCTGAGTCATTTTAGAACTCTTATAAGTACTGTGGGAACTTGTTTGGACTAGATTAGTAGTTGTACCTCTGCAATTCCTAATTGCTTAATGATATGGGGAATTTTTGCTCCTTGGGCTGGAGCTTTTTTTAAACATGGAATGAATTTTTCAGATTTTCTCCAGATTGTGTGACTCTTTCCAGATTTGTACATTTTTGTGTGATTACTTTCCACATTGCTGATGATTAATATCTTTGTTTGAGTGATTTGCATATATAGAAGTAGCTGTTAATCCATTATTAATTGGATTCGATGCAGATTCTAGAGTATTTGAGATATTCACATCAAACTAAATCCATTGCTAAAGGGCCGAGTGTGACATAGCCACTCTATTTATGGATCATTTGCTAAACAATTGGACTCTGCCAAGTCCTCAATGGTTTTCTCTTCTGTATTTGGGTGTTTGTGGATGTTAAATCAATTGATCGTCTCTACTAAAATATTTTCTGATTAACAATTGCAGACCATGCAGTACATTCTATGCAAGAGTGTGAAAAACAGTCCCCAAACCAATCCCATCATTGCGAGAATTGAAACAAAGTCAGGCCATGGAGCTGGAAGTCCCACATTCAAAAGGGTAAGTTACTTTATCTTCTTTGATGCATTAGCATTGTTCAATCTTTTCACTTTTCTAAGTTCTCTTGCTGTCTTCTGGGAATCCATTTTAGTCGGTAATCAATCAGGGACAGGTCTCTTTATGGAAAAAAATATAGTTGATAATTATTAATACTATATCTGATTTTATTGATCTCCTTTAGGCTTTAACACAAAATGCTTTGTTTGCTCGTAAGTATCGACTGACATTTCTTTTCTACAGAACCGTACATGTATTTGAGATGTTACTCTCTTTCCTAACAACTGAAATAAAAAATATTATTATTGCAGAAATGCGTTGTAGTTTTAATGACATTTTGCAATTAATTTCATTTGAATATATGAATGAGTGTGAATTCCTGTCTCATTAAATATTATTTTGTTTTTGTATGTTTATTAGATTTTCATCACTTTTAAAGAATGACATTTTGTATCCTTATTGGAAGCTGCAACTTTATTCCACACTGATTTTTCACTCCATGCTAGTAGAAACTAAAAGGTTCGATCATATGCAGATTGAAAGAGGAGCTGACAGATATTCATTCATGGCTAAGATGGTAGGTGCATCGTGGACTGACTAGACACTGCTGATGTTGGAGGAAGGATTGTTATCAGAAAAATTGAGACGCTGCTGAAATTCATTCAGGAAGGAGAAATCAGAGCTCTGCAAAATGTTTTCAATATGGGGTGTAAACATAGACGGGGTTTGTATTCTGCAGGATTTAGAAAGAGTTGTTTTTACTTCTCAGTTTGTTCATAAGCGGCTGTGAGAAAAATAGTACCTTTCTATGAAATAAATGCCACCTATAAATCCTAACGGCTTTCAGCAATATACATGGGTTTGAGTGCGAGCAAAATTTCAATTTTCAACCATGAAGCCTTATTTTTATGAGGAGAATTTTTGATTGGATGGCCTGTAAGAAACAGCGAAGCTGGAAGCATCTTGTAGGAAATCGAATAGTCCTGGTTTCCTGCCACTTCCATGTCTGCTACTTGTTGATTTCGTTTCTGTGTGTTTGAGAAATCCCTTTTTAACGGATTCAGAGAAGCTGGACGAAAGGGCATTTAATAGCCACAAATATTATAATAAGAATTTAAGTATAGTTCTTAGGCTTAACTACCAAACCTACACATACTTAACCTAAGTTCTGTAGAGGATTGGTCAAGCATGTTATGCTATGCTAATAGTAGCAAGTTTTGACAGAACCAATACCTCATTTTTTCCTGAGGCCTGAAGCTATTGAAGTTTTTAACTGAACCTAACAATGTTAGTTCAGCACATTGTCTGTGACATAAACTCCATTTTGAAGCTCCGCATGTTTTGAAAAGCATGGATGGACAAAGTGAATATTGTAGTGCTAGCACAGATGCATTGGATCAGGATTTTGGCACTAATTCTATTAATGATCATGAACTAGATCTTGTAACAAGTATTCTATTTTGA
The DNA here is from genome assembly GCA_027943335.1 of Chamaecyparis obtusa. NCBI lineage: Eukaryota > Viridiplantae > Streptophyta > Pinopsida > Cupressales > Cupressaceae > Chamaecyparis > Chamaecyparis obtusa. The sequence continues at coordinate 402,323 of BSBK01003197.1, forward strand.
AGATACTTAAATTGCCATCTTAGAATGTAATGCCCCTAGAGTCTCAACAATGGATACTAGAACGTCTGATATCAAGTGCCATCCTTGGGACATTGAATGATATTCTGATTTATCAGATTTTGAACTACCACAAATATTGGTCATTGAATTTTCTTCTATATCAATTTCATTTTACATTTCTGCGATTATGTATAATTTTGTATGCTATATAGCTTTGAGCCCTTTTGAAATCCCAAACATTGGTAAAACTTTCAGTGTTTTGAATCCATCAAGCTTCTTAATCTCTATTACCATGGTTGTGCCTTATTGTTGTAGAAATCTGTGAAGATGTATCAAGTAATCTGAATGTGGAAGCTAACATCAGATTCTATCTCCACCATCATAGTAAGAAAGGTAAAGCGAAATATACTCTTTTAGATCATTGTCAAGTCAGACTCAATTTGCGTTTTTAGATTCATCTATGATTTTTTCCATTTGCATTATATATTGATCAATGAGATCTACATGCCTTACCCTTCATCAGATATTAGATCCCATTTACAAGATGAATTGAACTCATCTACCTTTTTTCCATGGCACAAATGTAATCATAATGCACAAAATTTCTTTTACTCAACTAAAGGAATTCAAGATTCACACTTACAAGTAAAAAGTCGTGTACTCGTGATAGTTTGCTTCACATTGGATAATCAAAACTCCCACACGGTGCTCCAGAAATTAATCTATCGCAACATTATCCATCATGGAGGCCTAAAACTGTTAATTATGTGTGCTTTTTTAATAAATACCTCTAAAATTGATTTGAAGGAATGTTACTAGGCCAAGAAGTGATTGATTAAGAATGTTTGGTTGTTTTGGTCTCATGAATGCCTAACTTGTGTAATTATTTTTAATGAAAATCGTGCCTTAACAATTTGATTTGAAGGGGTGTCACCTGGTCAACAAGTGGTTGTAAGAATTTTTAGTTGTTTTGGTTCTTGGAAGGCATAATAATGATTTGATGTTTTATCAAATGAGTATTTTTTCTAGTCACCTTGAGACATGGGATATAAGTGAGGGTCTCATTTAGAAATAGGGTGTCAAGGAAGTATATGAATAATCATAGTAGTTCAAATTTAAATCTAGTCTCTATGAAATGTGTGTAGGGTGATAGGTTGCCATTGAGAGTTTTTAGTGACTACTGGTTTGCTTATGGTTTCACAAATAAGGTTATTGTCATGGTCATATGTTAGGTTCATGCACAATAGATGTGAATTACTAAATATTGCACAATAAGAGCAATGGTGTCGACATAGAGAACATCAAGATTCGTGCAAGGTCATTCAAGAACATATGATAATGAGGTGGAATAGTCTAGTGTAAGTGAATGGACTAAATGAACAATTAAAAGTGTCTATAAGTGTAACCATTTCTTAAAGTGTGCAATCGTAACATGCTTTGCCCATATGTGGTCTGATATGAAATTCCAACACCACAAGTCTTCATGCCTGGAATGATTAAACACACACACACACACACATTATAGAAGATTGCATCGTCAACATAATCACACTAATATGACTTAATCATATGACATGATTCAATCCCACACGAGGCTACATGATACAAACCAATCCATATTAAAAATAAATCTTTAAAAAATATCATCACAAATACTTAATCTAGACACACATGCCAATTTGAATAAGTAATTTAAATAAAACAACAAATCAACATCTTACCCTTTTCCATCATTCATATTTAATTTTATTTTAAACAAACTTAAATTATATAATTTTAAGTACATCACGTTACTTTAATATTTGATTAGTTATTTATCCAACTCATTATAGAGAATCCCTCAACGTCGTGTTTGTTGAACACGGATCGAGAAGTTCATGAAGTTGGACAATTAAATATAATATATGTGTGAAAAACCGTTGCACCCATAGGAAAACGTATAGGGGAGAGGACCCAGAAAGTGTGCACCCTAACTTCGAGGGTCCACGTGGGTCACCATGTGGACCCCACACCTAATTTTTTTTTGACGCAGCTATGCTCCCGATAAAATGCACCTCCGTACATCAAAAATAACATAAAGCATACATCCTTCATACATACCATCCATCTTGAGAATTCCAAACAGAGCAAACGGAGGATGGATGACAAATGTTTGTCAGTGGGAGTAGACTGTAGACCCATACATCACAACAGCTGTTCCACTTAATTGAGGGGAATGTTTGATTTGATTGATGGGAATTCAAACCTTTTGTTCATCTATTTTCTTTTTTTAAATTTGCACCTTATATTTTAAATTTTAAATTATTAGCATTTGATTTTTAAAATGACCTCTTTTGTATTATATAGAGTATATGAATTAATTTTATTTATTTATATATAAATGAATATAATTTATATAAATAATATAAAAATATAGATTATATATAATTTATGTTGTGATATTTATATATTTACTTTTTTGATATTAACTTTTTAAAAAAAATTGGTTCTTTTATTTTAAACTTAAATCTTTATAATCTTAATTTTTTGAGTGTTCTTTTAATTTATTTTAATATTAAAATTATATTTAATTTTAAATATCATATATAGAAATATATAATATATAAGATATTATAGATATAAACATATTATTATTATTAAAAAGTAAAAAATTTATAATATATTATACACAATATTAT